>CAXKVW010000029.1:0-600000 GCA_964058825.1 Carex arenaria | reverse complement strand
GTTTGTTACCAAAATTGTAATTATTAATTAAGGACATGATAAAATATCCACAAGTCCGGACAACGGTAATCAATTGATTGTACATAACTAATTGTAAAAAGTGTCCTACTGTAATGTAAGTCCAAGAACGAATTTTAAAAAGAGGCTCAGGTCAAAACTGAAATATGGTGCAGATCTCAGTTTGAGCCAGGCACTAACATTGTTCAGAGGTATAGGCACTACTAAATAATACTAATGGACCTCTAAAAATATTTAATTCAGAAGTAGACACTTTTTTTTTGAAGGTCAGAGAGCAATTGCTCTCCAACATTTTCATTGATATAAGAAAATTATTTACAAAGGTTGTTTGAAATAAATATTGACATCACAGTTAAACTAATTGCTAGAGCACCCTCTATCTGCGGCACGTATCGTCATTCACTTGCCAGAGTCCTGCGCTAGTTCATGATTTCTGCCACCGTTGCCCCCACCAAGTCCATTACGGACTTGCTCTTATTAGTGAAAAGTCTCCTATTCCTTTCTCTCCATAAGGCCCAACACCCCGACACCCAGACGGTGTCCCAAAGTTGTGTACCCCGTTTGTCGAGTCCCTTTCTGATTTGGTACCATAAATCTCTCGCCGAACGGGGGTGGTTGAATGGGAACGTCATGCCCAATATGAACAGTAGGCTTCTCCAAAACCCTGCTGCGTACGTACATGTGTAAAATAGATGGCTTGAGGTCTCAATCCCCGTGTCGGGGCAGAGGTGGCAAACCGGGTCCACTAATAAGCCCCTCGAATGTAATCTTCGCTGTGTGAGTAGGTTATTTCGCAGTAAGAGCCAGATAAAGATTTTGACCTTATGCGGCACCTTCAATTTGCAAATGATGTTGCTTACCGGGCTTCGCATTCCCCTGTCATGTAGCATCTCATATGTCGATGACGTTGTGAAGTTTCCATGTGAGGTCCACTTCCAATGCACAACGGGGAAATAGTTGTCTAGTACCAGTGACACCCTGTAGAACGGAAGTATGGTGCAGATGGACCGGACAAATGCTGAGTAATTTGGATTGTCGTGCAGCTGCTGTGTGCCAATGACACCATACAGCAGTGACATTGTCTGAGCCCACAATCCATTTGAATCTCTGTCTAATTTCCACAGCCATTTGGATAGTAGGATAGCGTTTTGTGTTCCAGTGATAATATCCCCAATCCGCCATTCTTCTTTAGTGCGCACACTGTCGGCCAATTGACCAAGCAGTTAATGCCGTTGCAAGTGTCATTTCCTTTCCATAAGAAAGACCTTCTCGCCCTATCTGTGTGCTTTAGAACTCCTTTTGGGATCTTTATTGCCTGCATGTAATGTAGCGGTAGGGCCGTTAGCACCGATTTGACCAGTGTTGTTCTCCCGCCATACGAGAGCATGGATGATGTCCAGCTTGCCATTCTATTTATGACGGAGTTGATGAGTGGTTGGAAATCCCCTTTTGTTAACCGTTTGACTGATAACGGGAGGCCTAGGTAGGTGATCAGTAGGTGCGCTCGTTCGCAGCCAAGAATTGATTGAATAATGTTGATCAAATAGTTCGGTATTGCAAGCGGTACGAACCTGCTTTTGTGTCTATTTATCTGTAGTCTCGTCAATTTCCCATATACCTGTAAGACTCGAACCAGCACCCTGAGTGTGGCGGGATGTGCCTCTGTAACTATGATAGTATCATCAGCGTACTGTATTGGTCTTGGCGGTATCATCATCGGTCGATGCATCAATGGAATGGATTTTTGAATAAACCAGTTTAAGGAGTCTGTTACCAGGATGAATAGCATAGGAGATAGAGGGTCGCCTTGACGGAGCCTTCTGGTGTGTCTGAAGAAAGGTGTTGTGGATCCGTTGACCTTGACCGCGGAATGCGACGTATTAAGGACATTGATAACTCCTGATAGCCATCATGGCGGGAATCCCCGTTCTATAAGTAGGTTCATTAGAAAGCACCAATTTACAGTATCAAATGCCTTGGCGAAGTCAACCTTGTATAGAATGGAAGGGATTTTCATCTTGGCGCAGAAATTGAGGTATTCTCTAGCGACGACGAATGATTCCATGATAGATCGGCCCTTTATGAAGGCAGTCTGTGTATTACTGACGAGATGCGACAGTTTCGGCTACAATCTATTTGCCAGTATTTTAGTAATGATTTTTGCCGTGGTGTTGATCACACTAATTGGTCGGAAGTCTGCAATCTCTACAGCCCCTTCTTTCTTGGGGATTAATGTAATTGCCGCTTTATTGACGGCCCCAATTCGGCTCCCCTCGAAGAAAGCCGTGATCATCCCAATGACATCTAGGCCGACAATTTCCCAATATTTTTGATAGAACTCCGCCGGGAACCCATCGGGGCCGCTCGCCTTTCCCTTGGGTAATCCAAAGACCGCACTTTTTATCTCTTCCCCAGAGATGTCAGCATCTAACTCAGATAGAATGGTTGCCAAATTGGGACCTACCTTACCTGTCAGGTCAAAGGCTGTGTTGGATTGGTCAGTGGAGCCTAGAAGGTCTCTGTAGTGTGCAAACAGCACCTGTTTTGAGCTGGTGTTGAGTAGTGGTTATGTTATTTCCACAGCGAACCGCTGAGATTGTATTCTGATTCTTCCTATTGTTTGCTATTGAATGAAAATATTTCGTGTTGTTGTCCCCCAACCTCAGCCACGCGGCCCTAGATCGCTGTTTCCATTTTTCCTCCCTATATTTTGCCAATTTAAATACTCTTTCTCTTAATCTAATACGCAATATGAATTCCGATGAATTTAGTTGTCTGGATTCTTCGGCCCTATCCAATTGTTGGATGACCCACATTGACCTTTTCAAGTGTACATTTCTACTTGCATACTCAACCTGTGACCAGGCCACCAATCGGTCCCTGGTTCTGTTAATTTTGAGGATTATATTCTTTATCGGGTTCAAGCATTGTTGAGTGTCTCCCCAGGCATCTCTAACAACCTGGATGACCTCTGGATTTCGCAACTAGTAGGTTTCAAATTTAAAAATTCTTGTGGAGCTGTTTGTATGAGGCCAGAAGTAGACACTTGTCTACCCTTGAACCTATGTAGATCCACCCCTGAATATCACTGAAACTTGTGCTGTGTTGTTAACGTAGAAATAAATTGTTCTTACTCCAACGAATTATCCGTAAGGAACCCGGTGTGTGCGCAAATGTACATTTTATATCTTTCAATATTGATAATCATGAATTGGCCTCAAAACAAATGCACACAAAAACAACAAGGGAAAACTAAAAGTTGTAAATTATTTGAAGAGAAGAATGTTACTTCAACATAGAAAAAAAGTAGCATAAGAAAATAATTTCAACATAAGATAAAACTAGTATCGTGCCCGTGCGTTACAACGGGAACATATTATAAGAGAAAAAATATAATAAGTTGACATATTTTCATAAAAAAAAAAAAACATATTAATTTCAACCATCTAAATATTACATTACCAAAAGAGAAAGCGTTATAGAAAAACATACAATTAAGTAACAACTATCTACTTTAAAGCATCAATGACTCCTAATCTAATTAATTTGTTAAAAGAAAAAATAATAAATCTACTCTAAATGCAAACGCTTACTATTTTTAACATGTCATAGCAATTCTAGAAGAATATGAGAAGAATGTTAAGAATAATGAGCCTTTTATCTAAATGGACTGTTTGGACTGGTACAAGACATAAAAGATTGATAAATTATTGTTTTCAAACTGGTATAAAACAAAGAAGATTGGTGCAGTGTTGGTTTTTTTTTTTTTTTTTTAACGTTTCATATATATTTAGAAGCATGAAATTGAGATCAGACTTAGAACACTATAGCTTTCATTATTTGAAAATAAGAATGCAACAAGTATACGATAAAATCTCTTGAATCTATGTTAAGTGTTTTTAGTTTTTAACAACTCCGTACACATAGGTCCCTTATTCTAATTTATTTATATTTTTTTTACTATGATTTGTAACAGTAAGCTTGTTTATTTTAGAATCACTAAGTGCTCTGCATGAGAACAACTTGTGCTGGTCATTGCACTTTCATCCTTTATGTTTTGCCTATTTACATGTGCATTCTTATAGGGTATGTTTGGATGCACAAGAATAGCTACTATTCATAGAATAGCATTGCTATTCGGAACAAGGTGCATCCAAACGACTTTTAGAGCTATTCGGAATAGCTACTGTTCTTAGAATAGCATTGCTATTCACTATTCTTACAAAAACATGGAATAGCATTTGTTGATTTCAATATTAATACTAATCTAATATTTAAACTAATATTATATTACATTTAATATTTAAATTAATATTATATTGTATTATATTTAATCTAATATTTTATTTAATACTAATATAATATTTAAAATAATATTATATTACATTTTAATATTAAATTAATATTATATTATATTATATTTAATCTAATATTTTATTTAATACTAATCTAATATTTAAAATAATATTATATTACATTTAATAATTAAATTAATATTACATTGTATTATATTTAAATTAATATTTTATTCAATACTAATCTAATATTTTATTTAATACTAATCTAATTTTTAAATCAATATTATATTACATTAATATTTAAACTAATATTATATTATATTTAATCTAATATTTTATTAATAGTAATCTAATATTTAAAATAATATTATATTACATTTAATATTTAAACTAATATTATATTATATTTAATATAATATTTTATTTAATACTAATCTAATATTTAAAATAAAATTATATTACATTTAATATTTAAACTAATATTATATTATATTTAATCTAATATTTTATGTAATACTAATCTATTTTTTAAATTAATATTATATTACATTAATATTTAAATTAATATTATATTATATTTAATATTTAAAATAATATTATATTACATTTAATATTTAAACTAATATTATATTATATTTAATATTTAAACTAATATTATATTATATTTAATATAATATTTTATTTAATACTAATCTAATATTTAAAATAATATAATATTACATTTAATATTTCAATTAATATTATATTGTATTCTATTTAATCTTACACATAAATTATTAAACAGTAGCTATTCCCTCGAAACCCTATTCCAAATATGCAATCCAAACAACTTTTTCACTGTTTTTAAACAGTAGCTATTCTTATTTACTATTCTAAACAGTAGCTATTCTAGCTATTTTAGAGTGCATCCAAACGTACCCATATTGATTTTTTTTTAAAAGCACCTACTGATTTGTAACAATGGATAGCACATGATTTTTTATAAATCTACATCTCATGAACACCATCTATCTAGAGACCTAGATTCATATTTACAAAAAAAAAAAAAATTAGAATACCTCATTCTTTACAAATACTATAACAATCAGAATACCTGATATTGTACCAAAAAAAAAAAACATTACACATATGAACTACAAGCTGCACACTATTAAACATGTACCGGTACCAGTTATTATTTTTTTGGATGATACGAAATCAAAATCCATATGAGAAAAAGTGGTCATAAGAGAAACTTGGCTTATGACAAATTTACCTTGCAAGCCGGTATTGTGGAGGCATGCCACTGCTGGGGCCCAATTGTCAAATGCTAGAGAGATTTTTTTATATAATTATAAGATATCGGTACCATGAGAAAAGGTAATAGATACACATGGTGCCAATATTTGGTTTGCTCTGTTGGTACTCAAATTGGTTGTTGTATAACTATCCTATGGATATAAAATGAAATCGGTGGCTCCAGTGCGTAGTTTTCACAAAGAGAAATAAAATGTTTAATTTAAAGAAACAAAGTTTGTTGTGTCATATACGACCATTAATCAAGTCCAATCTGTCGATGATGCAAATTTGAATTTAAGCTCCAAAATAATAACACAATTCCATAAAATCGTTATAGAGTGAAACAACCAATTACATCAACAAAATACAAAATTAGGCAAAATGTTTTACATTTTAGAGAGACTCCGGGATTACCTTAATAATCCAATTCACAAGATTCTATTCCTTTAGCTGGAGGGATCAAGAGAGAGCGAGACGGGGCCACGAGATATTACACGGTCTAGATTTCTCACAGCATTATTTATAGAAATAAAAAAAAGAGAAATAAGAAAATAAAGAAAAATCAATTTCTAGATTTTTACTGTGATTTGTATAGAAATGAAGAAATAAAAGGAAACAAAGAAATAAAAAATGGGAGGCAGAATCTACTCAATTGAAGAGGGAAAAGTAAGGAAACAAAGAAATATGGAAACAGAGAAATATATCATTAAATTTCAGATTCCGCTCAATTTTAATTGTAATATATCGTGTGACGAGTATGTTTTTAACTAAATTTAGACTTCTACACATTAAATATATGTATTTAATCTAAAAGGGACATATTATGTAATTGGATGGCTGTGATTAAATCTGAAATTTTATCTTTCAATCGTAGCCGTTGGCGGATCGGACACCCAACGTACTTAATAATAGAATGGAGATAAGATAAAATCAAAATTAGGATATAATTCCATTAGCACGCAGCGCCAGCGGACGACAACAGCAGCAGCAATCTTCATTGGCTTAATAATAATAAATAACAACAATTTTTTTTCTTTTTCGGAATGGCATGATTAACGAATGACCTAAAGATTGGGACCATTACAGCATTATTATTTGAAACACCACATTGGGACCATTATAATATTATTGGACTTAAAGATGAACCTTATCTAAACTAAACCCAACCATTAGTTAGCCCAAAAATATGCAAAAAATATTCGTCCGGTATTCTATAGAATATTCTATAGGTACGATCGGAAACCAATTAGTTGGATCAGATACCAACCTCATAGTCATGCATTTGGGTCAGATACCTCCCTTTTAAAAGTAGATGCCTCCAAAAAAATTTAATCTGCCAACACATTTTTTTTTTTTAAAAAAAGCTGCTCCTGCCACTGATTTTTCTAGCGGTTGTCTTCAAAAGATTACTGTTGAAAAAACTATGAAAAACAACAACTGAAAATTCAGTTGTAGGGTGTCTATAAAAGGGCAGGGCTATCTGAAATTTTGAGCCTCATTTCAAACTCTCTCTTCTCTCCTCTCTCTCTCAAATTTTCTCCTTGGAAACTCCTATATATTTTGCATGTAATTCTATCTTATGTATTAGTTCTCATAAATTGTTAAAATATATTATAAATTATTATAAGTTTAACCAAAATAATTAGGAATTGCTAAAAATTGTTAAATTGTTATAAAATACCAAACTTGGTTCACATTTATCTTAACTTGTGACTAAGTCTTTCAAACACCAAAATTCAGGTTTTAAACATACTAGACTTGGTTCAGATTTATCGTAATCTTTTGATTAAGCCTTAAAAACACTAAAATTATGATTTTAAAAATACCAAACTTGTTTCAGATTTACCATAACTTCTGATTAAGCATTCGAAACACCAAAATTCACGCTTTAAAAATACCAGACTTTGTTTAGATTTATCATAACTTGTTATTAAGCCATCCAAACTCTCCTACCTGGGGCTGCCTTTATCTAATTCAAAACTGAGAGTCAAGGATTGGGAATTTCTTATTAAAAAAAATTGAACTGAAATTGCAAAGTTTGAAATGTATACTTCTTTCATTGGGGGGCAGACTCACTCTTCTCAATGCAGTTTTGTCTGTTGTCCCTTTATATGCACTATCTCTATATCAAATCCCAAAAACTGTGTTACTTAGATTGGATAAGGCTCGTAGACAATTTCTTTGGCAAGGGTATGGCATTCCAAAACACAAATATGCATTGATTAATTGGGCTCAAATTTGTCAACCCAAAGCTCAAGGAGGGATGGGCATCCTAGACCTTGAACTTATGAACATAGCACTGTTAGATAAATGGACACTACGGACTCTGGAAGCAAGTGATACACATGAATTACTTCCAAACTCATCCTCTCGCCTCATTCTCTTCCTTTTGGTCAGCTGTCCAAGTCCACAGTAACATATATGATAAAGGGATCAGTTATAGACCAGGGCTTAATAGTTCTGTCTCCTTTTGGTCTGATATTTGGTTTGGATAACATTCTTGGCCACAACATACCCTTTTCTTTTTGAATTATGTAGTAATCTAGACATTTCCCTCCTGAGGTTATTGAATCAAAGGGACTTGGTGTGAAATTCCGTAGAACTGTCACACCCCGAGACAACCCGCCACGTATTTCTACGTAAGGCGTACGCACATCACATACACACTACTACAGAATGGCGCTTCCTACACTGTGGTTATACACGGATTTTCTCTATTTTATGTAAAACCGTGTACCAAATAGGATTTTTCCAATGATCAATGATATCTCTAAGAATCTCATACGGATATTTCATTGAAAAACAGTGTTTCAAAAAAGCCGTTTGAAGTTTACATTTCCTCCACGGATATTTAGTTAAATATCCGTGTAGATTGTGAGCGAGCGACACGGATATTTATTTAAATATCCGTGTTAGGAGAGTTATTTGTACACGTATTTTTATTTAAATAGCTGTGTATATATGTCGATAGAGTTACACGGATTAATAGATAAATATCCGTGTAGGAAGGTCATCTAGGGTTTCAGCTGAAATAAAAAGCTTCTCTTCCAGCGCTGTTTTGATCACTCTCTCTACGAGGCACATATGAGTTTAGGAAAGATCACTCTCTCTACACGGATTTGCTGAGTTTAGGAAAGTTTTTCCTCCGTTGATTTTACTCGGAGATGGAGGATTCAAAGTCTTTCCTCCCTATTGGAGGTGGAGGAAATGACACTGAATCCTCCATCTCGGAGTAAAATCACGGAGGAAAAATTCATCTGAAATTCAAAGTTTCTCTTCCAGCGCCGTTTTGATCACTCTCTCTACGAGGCACATATGAGTTGAGGTCCTTCTGTATCAGCGTGCGCTTGCATTTGTGGGTACGTAGGAGAAAGATGGTTTATTTCGGAATTTTCCTAAACCCACAGGTGCAACCGCACACTGCTACACGAGGACCTGCAAATCAACCAAGTGAGAGAGATTTGGGGAAGATGGTTTATTTCGGAATTTTGTAAAGAACAATATGGATTTGTATAAATTAATTAGTGTAATTATCAATTTTAATTGTTATATTATGTTTTGGGGAATCTGTTTTTGGGCAAAGAAAAAATTCTGATTTATATATAACTTGATGGAAACTAGCCAAAACCAAAAAAAAATACCAAAAAAAAATTCTTGTGGAGAGCATTAATTTTACATTTTGCATTTTATGTCATATTTTGACAAGTTCTTTTTAGGAATTATAAATATTTTGATAAGTTTTTTTTTTTATGGAAAGCATTAAATTATACAAAATATAGATTATTAAAATCTATATTTTATTAAATATGAAGTAATATAAATATTTTATTATATTATTCATCATCCTACACGGATATTCAGTTAAATATCCGTGTAGGATAGCCGACGGATGTGAAATTTTATTAAATATGATATAATATAAATATTTTATTATATTATTCATATTCCTCCACGGATATGTAGTTAAATATCCGTGTAGGATTCCCTATTTTTATTTTTTTAAATATAATATACTTTCAATTTCATATTTTGATTATTTAAATATAAAAATGAACTTATGTAGATGTTTTCATTGCTGTGAAGCTCTTTAAATATTCATTCTTATAAATTAAGAAATGTATTCATTTAGATATAAACTTTGTAAATATTAATTTCTTTATAATTTAGTAAAAGAGGAGATCAACACGGATATGTACTTAAATATCCGTGTAGGATACCTATTGCACACGAATTTGTAATAAAAATCCGTTTAGGAATCCTTGTAGCAGTTCAAAACCAGATTATGTCTTCCAAAATTTTTAAGTCCCCAATTCACTTAGAGAAAGATAGGTTTAAGAGGAACCAATTCATTCTTGTACACTATTTTACAAATAAAAATATTCATCACTGTGTTAGAAATATTAAATATTAACAAGTTTAAAATTGTACAACTAATACAAAAAATAAATACAAAAGAACAAAAATGTAAACAAGTAAACTTTCATATATTACTACTGGTAAATATTACAAAAGTTACCAAAATATTGATATAATAAAACTCCAAAAAAAAGAAACTCCTACAATAATAAAAACAAAGAAACTCTAAACAACCGATTTTTTCTTTGTCCGACGAATGTAGGGCTTCGGTGGCGGATGGCCCCTGGGCTGCGACGTGGGCGAGTCGGCCATGGTGGCCATGGCCGACTTCTGGGATAACCTGGTGGTGGTCGTTCGTAACCGGGTGGGATCCAAGGCATTGGCATGAAATCCTCTGGAAGTGGTGGTAGTGCCTCAACAGGTGGTGGTGGTGCCTCAATAGGTTGTTCTTCTGTGACACACGACATTTTTTCACTTAGAGAAAGATAGGATTAAGAGGAACCGATTCCGAGGATATATAGGGTTTAAGGCGACTCTTCGTTTTTCTGTGTTTATTTTATGTATATTCAATTTTAAATTTGTTAATATTTAATATTTCTAATTCACAGTGATGAATACATGAAATAAATAGGGCGGGCGCGCATGCTTTGAAATAAATATCATCCTTTCTACACGGATAGTTACGTAAATATCCGTGTAGGAAAAGTGGAGAGCTACACGGATATGTACTTAAATATCCGTGTAGGATACCTACTGCACACGAATTTGTAATAAAAATCCGTTTAGGAATCCTTGTAGCAGTTGAAAACCAGATTATGTCTTCCAAAATTTTTAAGTCCCCAATTCACTTCTTCCTCCTCTGATTTTGAAATTCTTCCATGTCCGAAAATTTTTCAAAGTACCCTAACTTCTCTGAATATATATGTTGATATTTTATTATATTAAATATGATTTGAAAGTTAATATCTGTGTAGTTAAAAAAATTCAAATTATTTTTTTCAATTTCATATTTTGTTATTATTTTTATATTTAAAGATAACATTAGTTAGATTATTCAAAAATTAATATAAATATAAACAGAAATTTAAATATAAAACCATACATCACAGAAAAAGAAAACATTAAAATAACATTAGTAAGAAACTGGTTCGGTGTTATACCATACATCACAGAAATAAAAAAAATAAACTAGCTCGATATAACTGAAATGAAAACACAAAATATAAAACCAACAAAATACAAATTAAACATAATTCCCACTAATTGCCGCGCCTTTTTTTCTTAGGGAAGTAGTTGATTCTCTTGCCTCCATCCTTGTTTACATTGTCCCAAATTCTCTTGCTTCTTCTCAAAGATAACCAAACATCCTCGTCATCCATAGGACCTTCTGGACCGTAAGGCTCATCATCAGAGAACTGGTAGTGATCAGATTCATCGGGGGATGATGTTAATTCAATTACGGGGGGCGGGGCTAAATCACTCCACTCAACTATGTCTGGATGTGGATCAGAGAACTTGAAGGTTTCAGATGGACCAACGAGAGGAGGGTAACCACAGGGAATAGGAAACGGTGGAGGAATTATGGGAGCCCAGTTGGGATCATCTTGGGGGTCTTCGTACGTAGGATTTACCCCGGAGTTTTCAGATGATGGAGGATTTTCAGATGGAGTAGGATTTTCAGATGGAGGATTTTGCACTGTGGGCAAATTCTGGTTAACACTAGGAGGACTCTCCATTTCGTTTTTTTTTTTCTGATTTGTACTGTGTAGTGCGATTTTTCACTAAAATCAGCGGTGATTAAATAGAATTAAGGGAGAAGAGAGCGTTTCAACTCCCGCGCGACGTTTGGACTACCCTAAACCCTAAACCCTTCAGATTCATAACGGATTTTGAGCAGAAATCCGTGAAGAAAAGTTAATCCTACACGGATAATAAGTTAAATATCTGTGTAGCTATTTATAATCCTACACGGATATATAATTAAATAACCGTGTATGAATGTTATAGAGCTACACGGATATTTAACTTATTATCCGTGTAGGAAGGGTAATTCTGACACGGTTTTTTATTTAAATAGCCGTGGATATATGTTGGGAGAGCAAAACGGATTTATCGCTAATTATCCGTGTAGAAAAGGTCATCTAGGGTTCAGCTGACTTAAAAACTTATCTTCCAGCGCCGTTTTGATCACTCTCTCTCCTCTGGATTGGCTGGAATCTGATTTTTGCGCAGCAGGCATCTGTGATTGCTGATTTTAGTTGTGATTTGCTCCTCTTTTTCTTGTTAAGGTTAGTAATACTTCTCTTTTCTTTCAATAATTTTCTGTTAATTACTTTTTATTGCTTATTTAGGGTTTAGGGTTTGATTAATGCATGCATGGTTGTAAAATAATTAGTGTATTGTTGTCCAATAACCGACCTATTAACAAGCTTGTAGGTCCATGCCCGTTCAAAATTAATCCAATAGGGATTAATTTTGGATAGTCCCCGGTTTGGGACTGCTCTTTTGAATATTGTGTCTCATTTAGGATGTGAACACATGTTAGCAGGTTTAATTAGTATTTGAGAAAAATTCGACAGTATTTCTCCTTATTGCTCCTACGAGTATGTGGTATGTACACATACTTGGGGAGTTAAGGGGAAATGCTGCCGAATTTTTCTCAAATACTAATTAAATCACGCTAACATGTGTTCACATATGAGGCACAATATTCAAGGAGTGGGTTAGGATTGTAAACCGGCCCTTTGTAAGCCAAGAATTCGGTAGGTTATACATATGTCGACCATCCATCACGCCTGATTAATTGAAATCATTTTTTTTAATTTAATTTACAGATGGATCAAAGTTGGATGTATAAAATGCGGCGTGACAGTGAAGAATATTTGGTCCGAATTGAAGAGTTTCTACAATTTGCTGAGAGTTACAGAGTTTTGCAAAAGGAGGCCGATATTTTGTGTCCTTGTAGGGATTGTAAAAATTGTACAGGATTTGAGGACTTGGACGAAATTAGAACTCATTTAATTTGTCGGGGATTTAAGGAGAGATATACATGTTGGTTCATGCATGGTGAGAAAATTAGAGAAAGTAGTGGTACCGGTAAATTTTGTGATGAAATAAATGAGAATGCACAAATTTATGATAATTTTGAATTTGATTGCAACAATGATTATGCGAATTTCGAAAATTTGAATAATGTTGAAGTCGAATGCTGCGACGATGATGAGATGACAATGAATATTGATGAAAACGTAGAACACGAGTTTACTGAAAACCTAGAGGACATGTTACGTGATGTGGAAGGTGAAATTGGTGGTGAAAATTATGATAAATTTCAGTATTTGTCTGATGAATCCAAAAAGCCGTTGTATCCCGGGTGTACCGCATTTACCAAACTGTCAGCTGTGTTGAAATTATTGAACTTAAAAGCAGACAGTGGTTGGAGCGATAAGAGTTTCACGTCCTTGCTACAACTTTTACGAGAAATGCTCCCGAATAACAACGAGTTACCGTGTACAATATATCAGGCAAAGAAGTTGATCTGTCCAGTGGGATTGAAGATTGAACGAATACATGCATGTCCGAATGACTGTGTATTGTACCGTAAAGAGTACGAGTCCATGCATGTATGTCCTAAATGCGGCGTTTCACGCTATAAGCGTAAGGGCATGGAAACTGATGATTGTAACGATGAAGAAAAAAAGGACCGGCCTCCGGCCAAGGTGCTGTGGTATCTACCGATAATACCGAGGTTTAAACGGTTATTTGCAAATTCCAAAGATGCGAAATTATTGCGCTGGCATGAAGAAGAGCGGAAAAAGGACGGAAAACTAAGACACCCGGCTGATTCTCCTCAATGGAGAAATATTGATAGACAATTCAAAGAATTTGGTTCCGACCCGAGAAACCTTAGGATTGTGGTGAGCACAGATGGAATGAGTCCCTTTGGAAGTATGAGCAGTCAGCACAGTACTTGGCCAGTTCTTTTATCCATCTACAATCTTCCTCCTTGGTTGTGCATGAAACGCAAGTACATTATGATGTCATTACTGATCCAAGGACCGAGACAACCCGGAAATGACATAGATGTATATCTCGCACCATTAATCGAGGACCTCCAAAAATTATGGAGGCCTGGTGTCTGGGCATGGGATGCGTATAGCAAAGAGGTCTTCAAATTGCGGGCCATGGTATTTTGCACAGTGAATGATTTTCCCGCATACGGGAATTTGTCGGGTTACAGTACGAAAGGAGCAAAAGCGTGCCCTATCTGTGAAGATGACACGCAGGTGCTGAGGTTGAAATATTGTAAGAAGAATGTTTTTATGGGGCATCGCAGGTTTCTCCCCGTTAATCACCCATACCGTCGGAGAAAGAAGACATTCAATGGGAAAAATGAGCTCGGAGTGGCACGTCGTCCATTGGATGAGAAGGGTGTCTTCAAGCGGGTTATGAACCTTGATGTTGTTTTCGGAAAATGCGCCAAAACACCACCCAAAAATATTTGGAAAAAGAAGTCCATATTTTGGGATCTACCGTACTGGGAATATTTAGAGGTGCGACACTGCCTAGATGTCATGCATGTTGAAAAAAATGTATGCGACAGTTTAATCGGCACCTTATTGAACATTCCTCGCCTGACTAAAGACGGTATTAACGCTCGAAAAGACATGGTGGAAATGGGAATACGACAAAAGCTTGCACCGCAGGATAAAGGGAAGCGCGCATACCTACCCCCCGCAATGTGCACCATGTCGAAGGAGGAGAAAAAAAGCTTTTGCCAATGCCTTCACAGTATTAAAGTCCCGTCAGGGTATTCTTCGAATATTAAGAAGCTGGTGTCCATGAAGGACATGAAATTGAAAGGTATGAAATCCCACGACTGTCATGTTCTAATGACACAGATGATTCCTGTCGCAATTCGGGGAATTTTACCAAAGGCCGTTCGGCAGACCATTACGAAGCTTTGTTTTTTCTTCAATGCAATTAATTCCAAGGTGATAGACCCGCTCAAATTGGACGCTTTGCAAGCGGAGGTCGTCGTTACTCTCTGCCATCTTGAGATGTATTTTCCTCCCTCTTTTTTCGATGTTATGGTTCACCTTGTTGTCCACCTCGTGAGGGAAATTAAGATTTGCGGTCTTGTATTCCTGCGGTATATGTATCCATTCGAGAGATACATGGGTATTTTGAAAAAATACGTAAGGAACCGGCATCGGCCCGAAGGTAGCATTGTAGAAGGGTATTCAACAGAAGAGGCGGTTGAGTTCTGCACTAACTACCTGACCGGTGTGTCTCCTATCGGTGTTCCAAAATCCCGGTACGAGGGAAGACTCCAAGGAGTAGGGACAATTGGGTCGAAAGCCGTATTTGCTGACACAGATGAACTACAAAAGGCACATTTTATTGTACTACAGCACATGGCAGACGTTGCTCCCTACGTGGATGAGCACATGACAATCCTTCGACAACTGAACTACACGAGAAGTCAGAAGTGGTTGAATAACGAGCATAATCGTTCTTTTACAGGATGGCTTAAAGAAAGAGTGAAGGAACACCCTGAAAGGTCGCCCGTAGATGAAATTGTTAGGCTACTGGGCGAAGGACCCCAAGTTGTTGTTAGAACACTCCAAGGATATGAGATTAATGGATATACATTTTACACTAAATTACAAAGTGATAAGAGTGCGACGCAAAATAGTGGGGTGATGTTGGTGGCGGCCTCCGAAGAATTCAGTAGATCCGGGGATGCCCGGGCTGTAATAGCATCAAAGTCATATTACGGTGTTATTGAAGAAATTTGGGAGCTCATTTACAGTCCTCGCCTCAACATTCCCTTGTTTCGGTGTCAATGGGTCGAAGACCGGGGTGTCAAGGTTGATAACAACGGGTTCACACTCGTTGATTTCAACAAAGTCGGGTATGTCGATGATCCGTTCATACTAGCCAAGCAAGCCACACAGGTATTTTATGTCACTAACCCGAGTGATGCTAGGTGGAGCATCGTCCTATCGGGAAAAAGAAGGATTCTAGGGGTTGAAAATGTCGTGGACGAAGAAGAGTACGACCAGTTCGACGAGATACCTCCATTATGCACCGACGTGCCAATCGAGGTACCAATAAGTGAAGAAGAAGCGAACTACATAAGATCTGATCACAACGAAGGACTATGGGCCGATGTACAAAAAGTGAAAAAAAAAAGAGAAAAAGAAAGAAAAAGAGCACTGTGTAATATTTTGTTTATGTAATATTTTTCAATTATGTAACAATGTTATTTTGCATTTTCCATTATGATTTTGTATTTTTAATTATGATTTTTATGTAATATTTTGTAATATTTTTAATTCACAGTGATGAATTTCTTTAGATATTTATTTTGTAATTCACAGAGATGAATTATCTGGCGGGCATCTCCCGCTAAAAATTTGTTCTTCACCGACGGATATTTAAATAAAAAGCCGTGATAAAAGTGTCTAGAGCTATACGGATATATAAAATAATGTCCGTGTGCTAAGGGTATTCTACACGGATATTTAGTTAAAAATCCGTGTTGCTCTTACTATTCCTACACGGATTTTTAAGTAAATATCCGTGTAGAATACCCTTTGCACACGGACATTTAATTAGATATCCGTGTGGAAAGTTCCCCACTTGCTATACTATACTTTTTTGTAAATATTTCTAAGTACCCGACTCTAGCTTCCCTCAAGTTGTCTGATTTTGAAAAACCTGGACTGATCCGCCGCTTCTCCTCCCTCTGCACCGCCTCTCCCTCTACGCCGCCTCTCTCGTCGGCCTCTCTTGGTAATAAAAACAATCTCTATTCTCTCTCTATTTCCTCCTTATTTGGGCATTTCGGGAATCATGTCACATTCGGGTGAGCATTTTGGGAACCCCGAAGTCGAAGAAGGGCAAGGTGTAGCCCAGTCGGGATCACAAAGAAGGACGAGAGGTCCGACGACGTGCAAAACCATGTCAGAAAAAAGGATATTTCAAATCTCCTTCAAGAAGAACGGGTGTCCGACGGGGCCAAACAAGGGGACTTACTCAAATTGGTGCAGCCATTTCGCGAAGAGGAAGGCCGATATCCGTGCAAAATCTTGGAAGGCCTTCAGCAAGGAGACAAAACAAGAATGGTGGGAGATGGTGAAGGTAATGTCACCATTTCAATATTTCTTTTGATTGCTGTACTGAAAAATTTAGGCTCGTCAAACTGAAATATGTTAATTAATTTTCAGTTGCTGTACTGAAAAAATTTAGGGTTGCTGTACTGAAATATGTTAATTAATTTTCAGTTGCTGTACTGAAGGTAATGTCACCCTTTCACTTGCTGTACTGAAATATTTCTTACTGAAAAATGACATTTGCTTTGTGTCAATCAGGCTCAATGGAACATCACAGATGATGTCGATAAAAAAAAAACTCTAAATATAATGAACGATGGGTGGAAGCAATACAAGAGCACACTCGTGACCGAATGGATGAACAAAGGGAAGAATCCGGTCGGACACTTTGACGGGTTGACCCAGGAGATCTGGGATGGCTTCGTAGCGATTAAGCAAACGCCCGAGTTCCAGGTAACTAAATTTATAAAATTGTAACTCTGTTTTTTGTCGATTGATCTTTTTTCTGCCTTACACTAATTGATTGGCTTTGATTAATGAATGCTGCAAGTGAAAGGGGCAGGAGCACTGTTGCCAATAACTTGTACCCGCACCATTTAGGGTCAGGCGGGTACGAGGGTAAGTCGGCCGAATTTCAGAAGATACTGGAGTTAAACAAAGATTCCGACTCACCGGTTGTAAAGATCACCAACCCTAGGGGGACGGGTTGGTTCATGGCAAGATCTGAGATAACAGCCGACGGGAGGATTCAACTGCCTGAACAATTGCGGCCCTTGGCTCAGAAAATGGTACTTAATTCTTGTTATAACTTGCGTCATTCAAACAAAATTATAACTGCCTCCATTTAATTAGTCTTCTGTTTTATTCAATTTTTTTAACAGTTGGAGGTGGAGGAGGAGGTCAATTCGGGTGCCCGTACAGTCTCCAGGCAGCATGACACATTGTCTCAAACGCTGGAGAATCCGGAGCACCCGGGTCGGGTTAGGGGTATGGGGGTCCGCGTGGGCTTCAAGGATGCCTTCGGTGGATCAAAATCTCGAGGAAAGCGTGAAAAGCAGGATGTCAAGATGGAGCGGCTCCGCCAGCAAATGCAACAGGAGCATGACAAACAGATGGCGGAGATGGAATCAAGAATCTACGAACGCTTATCCTCTCAGTTTAGGCAGCAATACGAGCACCCACCTCCTATTTCGCCGGGATTTCGGCGCAGCAGTCAAGCTTCCGGGACCTGGGGAGACGCGTTAGATAGTATAAAGGTAATACTAGTTCATAATCACAATTAATTAATTGCTACTTTTTTATTTGTTGTTAGGTAACATTTCCTCTTAAAATGACTACATGATAATTGTAGAGCGCTACCAAATGCAAGCTGGTTATTTGGGTCGGTGCTGTGCCCATTACTATTGCTAAGGGCCTAGTACGTCCAACACCGACAGATGTGGACCATGATCGGCTCGGTCCCGATAATGCTTTCGTGGAGGTCGACTTAGTCATGAAGGAATGGTCGCACACACCTCTTCCTGTCCCGAACGATGCCATGCTCACTATTGATGATGCCCGGATGTCCACTATCCCATGGCCCAAGAATCAGATCATTTTTGATGAGGTAATATCTAAACAATCAATATCTTTTGTTACATTCAAATCCGCTCTTTTGAAATGCTGAAATTGATCCAAAATTTGATACAGGCTGATCAGGAGAGCCATTTGTCACCGGTACACACGGAGAGAGTGCTGGAAGTCGCGTCTGATGCGATCGTCGCGACTGATGCGATCGTGTCGACTGTAGCGCCAGGATCATCACACCACTCTCTGGTCACCGCAAAAGAATACAGCCTTTTGCCCCGTGATTGTCGTCTTCTCCATGACAAATTGATCACGGCACCCGACCCAAAAATGGAAATAGAGATCCAGATCCCTCAGGAGACGTTTCTGCACCAAGCATCTTCTGTGATGATATCTTCCAAGGACTTCATGGATATTTTTCATGCCTCGGGTAGTGATAAATGGCTCGATGTGTCTCACATCACCATTTTCGCCATGTAAGTACCCAAATCTATTTATATCAGATGTGCAGCACTGAAATATATGTTCTAATTTAATATGATGATTTTTCAGGTATCTGATCCGATCCATGGAATCTTGGCCGATTGAAAAAAAAAAGAACTTCTCTTTTTTTCTGGATCCCGGCAAAATCAATGCCACGATGGTGGAATTATTTCCCAAGGAGACTGTCGAGTACCTGTGCAAAGCGATGCTCCATTGCGCCGCGAATGACAAGAAATTCATTCTCGTGCCATACCACCAGAGGTTAATTAATTCTAACCTTCAATTTTTAAATTATGTATTACTCATATTTTAATTTAAATAATTACAAAAATGAATTAAATGTGATTATAATTGTTTTTATATTTCTCATGCCACAGCAAACACTAGTGTTTGCTTATCATCATCCCGACTGCAAATCGGTGCTATGGCATGGATTCTTCAAAGCCCACAGATATCACACTAACAACGGCCAAAAACCTCGTCAAACTTATTAAACGGTAAGGAATAATTTTCCACTTGGTTGATTTTTTTTCAATTCTAATTAAATTGTGTATCAAAATTGCTAATTACAATCACTTAATTTTGTAAGGGCTTTTAACAAATATGTTAAAGGCGGAGGACAACAAACCGGGGCAAAAGATGTGAAGAATAAGTTGATTTGTGGGTGGTTAGATGTGAGCCCTCTGTAATTATTTTAATTTCATGTCATGTCCAAACAATTATTGTCATTCTAACGTATATAGGCCGATCAATGTAAATTTTCAGTGCCCGCGACAGAACGAGGGTTGGGAGTGCGGTTATTACACGATGTCTTACATGCTTCAATGGATCAAAACAATACAATTCAATTTTCCAAAAGAGGTATGTAATTCATATTAATTTTTCGTTTTATAATATCAATAATAAATCTTGCATCTGCATTTTCTCGTTACTAATCACCTATTTGTAATTGTAGTATTCATCGACAGAGGACGCTTACTCCCCCGAGGAAATCAATGATATTAGAGCTATGTGGGCAAGGTTTTTTTATAAAGAATTTTGTAATGAACAATATGGATTTGTATAAATTCATTGATTAGTGTATATATAGTTTAATTAATTAGTGCAATTAAGAAATTACATTCTGGTAATCTGGTTTTTAGAAAAAAAAGCTGCATATTTTAATGGCTAGCAAAAGTGGAGGCTAGCCAAAAACAAAAAAAATTAAAAAATAAAAAAAACAAAATCCTACACAGATTTTTAATTCGAAATCCGTGTATATCTCTTCAAGAAATTTTTAAATAAATGAACCTACATTCCTACACGGTTTTCTAATTAATAAACCGTGTATGAAAGTTTCCTACACGGTTTTCTAATTACAAAATCCGTGTACAAATCCAACTAGAGATACACGGTTTTTTAATAAAATATCAGTGTAGGAATATCAACATTCCTACACAGATTTCTAATTGAAAAACCGTGTAGGAATGTTGATATTCCTACACGGTTTTTTAATAAAAACCATGTAGCTCTAGTTGGATTTGTACACGGCTTTTAATAAATAATCCGTGTAGGTTGTTGATAATTTGTTTATTTTATCATCATTTTCTTGACGAGAGTTACACGGATTTTTAATTAGAAATCCGTGTAGGAATGTTGATATTCCTACACGGATATGTTATTAAAAAACCGTGTAGCTCTAGTTGGATTTGTACACGGCTTTTAATTAATAATCCGTTTAGGTTGTTGATAATTTGTTTATTTTATCATCATTTTCTTGACGAGAGTTACACGGATTTTTAATTAGAAATCCGTGTAGGTATGTTGATATTCCTACACGGATATGTTATTAAAAAACCGTGTAGCTCTAGTTGGATTTGTACACGGCTTTTAATTAATAATCCGTTTAGGTTGTTGGTAATTGCACACGGATAAATATCCGTTTGCAAAATATGGGACATTCATACACCCTAATATCCTACACTGCAGGAAATCCGTGTAGCTCTTTGTGATTATCCGTGTACAATCACCATATTCTGTAGTAGTGACATTATCAATAACATCCATAAATGCCACATTAACTTCATAAGCAAAAATGATTCTACAAATTATCATGACAGACACGGCTAGTAAAACAACCACTGCCGTGCCTGTTTAGTGTATAAATCATTTAAAATAGAAACTAAATCAACAAGGCGTACGCACATCACATACATTATCAATAACATCCATAAATGCCACATTAACTTCATAAGCAAAAATGATTCTACAAATTATCATGACAGACACGGCTAGTAAAACAACCACTGCCGTGCCTGTTCAGTGTATAAATCATTTAAAATAGAAACTAAATCAACAAGTGGCATGTCCTTCCTTTCAGAATCTTCCCGCTTTGGCTCACTCGCGACCTTGCTCAGTACCCTCATCTTCGTTACCTCGGCTCGTTGACCTCCTGATCCATGTCCTTTTCATGTGTATTCATTGCCGGCTGGTCCTTTTCTGGAACTCACATAAAAGTGGAACGGGTGAGAGATCGAACATTCTCTCAGTGCAGGATTTAGTTCCAGCCTGGAGATTTGTAAAATCTTCCCTTTTATTATATTAAATAACTTGATTCATTCAACAATCATAGTGCATTCTACATTATCCTACCATGCAATGACTATTATTCATAAAAACACTCGTTACTTTTAAATCTTGTTAATCAATAACCATCACTTTGCTTGGGGAGCATTATATCTCAAACCTGATTGCGACTAGTATTCTCCGCATGTCGGTCCCGACCGCGACTAGCAGTCCCCGCGTATCGGCCTTTCCAATATCGAACCCGACTGCGACTAGCATTCCCCGCATATCGATCCCGACCACGACTAGCAGTCCCCGTGTATCGGCCTTTCCAACATCGAACCCGACTGCGACTAGCATTGTCCGCATATCGGTCCCGACCACGACTAGCAGTCCCCGTGTATCGGCCTTTCCAACATCGAACCCGACTGCAACTAGCAGCCCCCACATATCGGTCCTGACCGCGACTAGCAGCCCCCGCGTATCGGCCTTTCCATTCATTCAACTTACAACGTTCATTCGTTTTCTTATTCTTGTGTTATAATTAATTTATTCATTTCTTTCAAGTCATATGTCCAAATGGAGTAATCCTATTATTTATTCTCTAAACAAAGTCAAAGGATTGTTCGAATCAACATGCACAATTCTATAATTAAATAAAATATACACAAAGGAATAAGTAATTAATTTTACAAAAAGTCCAGAAAACCTGCACCTGTTGTTATGGGATAGTTCATTGTTGCCTCTATGTTACTTCTTACTTCATTACTCGAACCTAGACCATGTAACACAGTTTCTAATTTAATATTTATACATAATTCTATTGAGACAAGTTCTGTTACTAAACTAATTTTTTGGTTAAGTACATAATCCGAATATCATTCATAAGATCTAAAAAATAAATATAGTTGTTAATATACGATAAGACAATTATAATGGAAATTGTTTTTCATGAGGAATAGAATATTGTTTAGTTTGTTGAATAGAATTCCTTGTAATAAAAAAAATAACTAAATTAATAAAAATAGAAGAATTGATCTTCATGCGATAAATTAAGTTTGTTGATATTCATTAGTGAATCCAAGGATTTCTACAAACGTAAGTTATAATATTATTAAAGAAATACTTGATAATCAATTAGATTTTTATTCAGAAATTATTTTAACTAATTAAACAAGCATATAAATTTCAGAAAAATAACGATAAGTCAATAAAATAATTATATATATAATTTTCAGAAATCTTATCAACTAAATCAATATAAAAAGATTATTTAATCTACTTACTAATCACAAATTAAATATAGAATTGGGATACCTTAATATTTTCATAACTTGATTTTGGCGAGGAAGATGTGGCTTGGGTCTCCTATTGGAATTATGAATTAAAGAGGTTTCCTTTTTAATTGATGTGAAGAAAGCGAAATAGGAGATAGTACAGACAGATGGGTAATTTTAATGATAGGAGCAGTTTATCATTATTATTCCTATTATTTAAATGGAAAGATTGCTATTTACAGGGGAGACTGGAGAGGCGCTACTTGGAGAGGCGTTATTTGTAAAGTGGTTATTTTGGAAGTTATTATTTTTTTAGTACTTAACATATAATAAATTGTCGGTTGCTGAAAATAATATATGTTAAATCATACCTTGTGTTTTGGGTAACTTATGGATAGAGAACTTATTTTAAATACTGATATACATCGTAACATAATAGATTTTATTTAAGATATTTTCTTTAGGGTAATTTGTTAAGTGCATCTATCTATATGAAGGAAAAAAAAAAAGGAATAATAAAATATAAAGACAAATAAATATCAATTATCTATGTCATAATTTAATTTAGTATTTTAATTATGTGGCGTTACATAATCATATATATTATTAAAATCAAATTTTCTATTAGATCGTACGTACCTAAAATTACTTGGTGTTACATTCTTCCCCTCTTTAAAAAGAATTTTGTCCTCAAAATTCAAACACTAAATTTTATTTTATACATTAAAAATATAACTAGTTGATGAAGTGTTACATTCTCCTCTCCTTCAAAAAGAATTTTGTCCTCAAAATTCAAAAACTAAATTGTATTTACTTTTACTCAAAATACATGGCATTACAGAACCCCTAAGGAGTAGTTAAGTTTGAATGGCAAGAGGTTTTACAAATAATTCTTTCCTTTTCGTCCAGTACAGAACATGACAGCCTTCGTTGGTTATGGGGTCCAAAAGGGACATATACAGTCAAATCTTTGTATAACTTCCTATGATTTGCAGGAATTCAGGAGCTTTATGCTATGTAATGGTGCAGCCTCCCTATACCACCCAAAATTAGGGTGTTTATGTGGTTGGTCCACAAAAATAAAATTTTGACTAAAGATAATCTTATTTCAAAAGGATGGAAAGGTTCTCCAAAATGCCATTTTTGTTTAGAACATGAATCTGTTGATCATCTTTTTTTCCAATGTTCTAAAGCTCGACAGGTTCTTTTCTAGATTGGCCATTGCCAACACTTCATGCAAGATTGGACTTCTTTTTCAGGATGTGCTCTATTTTGGTTTTAACTTACCTTCTAAAGCCAAAAAAGATTTTTTGATTATGATTAGTGCACTTACCTGGACGACTTGGAATTTGAGGAATAATATCTGTTTTAACTCTTCCTACCCTGACACAGTTCGTGTTATTGTTACTAATATTATCCATTTAATTCTATATTGGTCAAGTGCTGTAGAGGGTCAAGATGCTCAGGCGAGGAAGGACTGGCTGCCCAAGACAATGGATGACATCCCTTTGCAGGAATGGGACCCGGCCACTGCAGGTGGAGTTGTGCACTCTTCAGAAGATGGCGCTTAGTTAAATATTACAGCATTTAGTTTAATTAGGAACTCTTTTGTGTTGGGGAGCTTTTTGCTATGCTTACAAATGATACTTGTTTGGCTCTCCTTTTCTTATCTTGATGGTTCACATACTGTGGGTGAATCTTTTTGTTATTATGTAAACGTTTTACTTTGTTTCTTTATGAAACGGGCTTTATACCTTATTTCCAAAAAAAAAAATAACAAGAAGATTATCATCATAAGAAAAGTTTTCAAGCCTCAAACTCACATGAAAATGAAAACAAAAATTGACTAATTTTTTTTTAACATACATATAGAAAATTGGACCCTGATAATTATCTCCGCAGCACCATTTCTCCAATATCCCCCACTAAAATCCAAAAACTATGAGGTTCTGACTATTTGAAATTTAAATGTAGGATCGTATTTAGCATAACTCATTACTGTATTTACCATGCTTCGAATAAGTATTAATCTCTGTGAACATGAGTATTAATTTCTACCTTCAAAAGCGACACAAAATTGTGTCCCCGCACAAATTGACACATTATATCTGTATCGTACGTACGTAAAAATGGCCAAATTGTATCCCTGCACTAATTTTCTTAATTTCTCTATTTTGTCCCCCACTATGGGGACCACTAATCGGAGTTAAACTTCTGGGGCCAACCTTTTGTAATATTTTTATTTTATTTTAAATGTTTTATTGGCCAAACTTTAAGTGCCGAATAGTTAATAAAATAATATTTATCCCTAATCTATGTAGTATATATCCCTAATATATGTAGTATTTAATTATCCTTCGGTGTAAGTATCGATCCAATATTTATCCACTGGACATATAGCAATGTTTATCCATAATCTATATAGTATTAATCTTTATAGATTGCAGTATTTATCCTAGATAATTAAGTATCTATCTTACGCATAGTAAGAATTTATCAATAAAAACTGAAGTATTTATCTTTTGATATTGGAGTATTTATTCTTGAATATGAAGTATTTATCCTTACACATTACAATAGTTATCATTAAGATAAATACTCCAGTTGAAGTATCAATACAGTATTTAGAGCGATGCGAGAATGATGCGGGGACCAGACTAATTAAATCAAATTTAATTAAGGTAATTATTCAATGTAGAGAGGATGCTAATTAAAGTAGTTAATTAATGTGGGGAGGGTGCGGGAAGGGAAAGGGGCTAATTAAGGTATTTAATTAATGTGGGGAGAGTGTGGGAAAGGAAATGGTGGGACTAATATAATTATTTTAACATCCGTATATTATATTTTCAATATAGTTAACGTTTTATAAAGCATAAAACACAAAATAGTGAAGACAATTAAGTCCTCCTGAAATAGACAATTTGGTCATAAAATGAAGAAACGTTTCTTAACATTAATTAATTAGTAAACCAGAAATTACAAATAACAGAGGTCTTAGTAGGGTGGAGTCAGATTTCAATCTATGAGAGTCAAATATAAATGAAAGTCGATCACATAAAATTTCATACTACATATGGGTTCAATTTTACAGTACACATAGCATTTTACTCTAATCTATATAAAAAAATATTATTTTCATACAAAAATATATTAAATGAATTGTTGGGCAATTGGTCAAGCTACGGAAGTGTTTCAAGGAGTAATAATTTGGTCAAACACTTTGTGAGCATACATCAACACCCGACTAAATATAGAAACAAAAGTAAACAAGAATACTCAAAAAAAGCAATCAAGTACAAAAAGGAATAAAAGAGACACAAGATTTATGAGTAAACTCTTTCAGGAGAAAATCACGTGAGCAAATAATGCAAATTTACTATTACATGCAAGGCCTCTTTACAATACAAAGAGATTAATCAATCTTAATTAATTAAACACTCTCTCACTATTACATACACTAATGTGCGAGATTTGCATGTGTATTTTGTGGATTAAAAACAAGAAAGAAAAACTTAGAACAAAGCTTGAAGAGAACGCTTAGCTTCAACACTTAGACAGAGAGCAGCCCTTTAATTCACGTTATCAATTCCGCCACTAATAAAGCCAAATGGTCTTCGGCTCATTCTCTTTTGTCTTCACATTATAACATGAGTGTGGTCAGTTGAACCTCATATGTTGAATGTGCTTTCGTCTTTGGAACTTACCATACTAAAACAACCATATGCATTATGCTAAACTAGATTATTCGGTTTAACTACTCAAAATTTAAATTACAACAAAAAAAAAAAAGAAAACTACATTTTAGCCATAATTATTATTCTTCAGGAACTTCCTTGCATGCCTTGAACATCCATGCAATTATATCCTGCAATGAAGCATGTGAAATGAAAAAAAATTAGTATGTACATTTGATCAAACTTAAATATTGCTACATCTGTGCTTGATGAATTCAATGCAACACTGAGAATGCCCAATTGTCTGAAATTTTAAAATTCTAGTACCCTCGGCTCTTCTGTCGCTTCACCCATGATGGCGACAATATGGGATCCATCTCGAACTCAGCCTCTTTCTCCCCATCGCCATCCTCCTCATCTTTGTTTTCTTGCTCCTCTTTTTTCTCTGTAAGTTTTACACGCCACACCTTCACCGTGCAGTCCAAACTTGCGCTATAAACCAACAACCCGATGCCTTCAACTTCAACCTCCATGCTAGTTGTCATGCACCGTACCGGGCCCCGATGCCCCTCCATTACTGCTAAACAGGAGTGAAAAGCACTTCCTATCTCTCTTTTCCAAACCCTAATTGTGGTATCTTCTGAGCCGCTTAGCACAACTCCGTCTGTGGCTACTGCTAAGCACAACACGGCATAACGGTGCCCTTGAAGGACACCAGCATGGTTGAATCGGCCAGAGATATCCTCCTTTTCCCATATGTTAACATAGCCATCTGAGCTACCTGAGTACATGAAGCAGGAATAAATGCTTGACCGGCACAATGCCAGACAGTTCACAGGTGAAGGTTGATATCTTAGAGACATTATCAAGGAATGGAGACCATCACCATATACCCGTCGCCATATCTTCACGCATCCATCTGACGATGCCGTGAATAGGCAACCATCATCTTGGTCTACCAGCATGGCATTGATCTGCAATAATTCTTAATTTATGTAAACATATCAATGATAGTAATGTATAATAATTTGTTTTTTAGTACCTGCTAACAATTTTTATTCAAACAATTTTGAACTAGGATTACATTGATATATGGAAACACAATTTTAGAACTAGGTTTACATTGATATGCATGTTTACGTTGATCTTCCATCTATCATATATGGAACATATGGGAACTGTTCAAATTAATACCTGAGAAACATGTTTGTTAACAATTAATAATCCCATGAATTGGGAACTGTGGGCCACCATATTTGGTAATGTATCTCATCTCAAATTTTCTACTCAGATAGATGCACGTTCAAAACCAGACAAATAGTTTGATCTGGATATAGAAAATAGCAGCCCTTTGTTTCTTCAAAAAACAATGGTCCCACATGACTTGAAGTCTAGCAGCCCCACTCTCCTTTACCAGAAGTCTTACTATATGTTAATAATACAAAGGGCACAACTAGAGACATTTTTTATATGTGCAGAAGCATATGGCTCAGATTCCATTGTCATTTGCCAAGGAGAAGAGTGCATGTTGTCTCACATACATTGTATTGACAGGCACCTTGCTTTTGAAATTAATCAAGCAAATGCTATTGTGTGGGGGGACAGAATCTCAGAACCAATGAGCCCTAAATTACCTATACTGAGATACCTATACTAGCTAATTAAGATGCACTTGAAGTAAAATACATACAATAAATGAAATTTAATTACGAATTGAAGTGAAACTTTAGTAATCAAGTGTGACAACATTGACCTGTCCCTCATGTGCAACAAAGGAATCGGTCGACCGCTGCTCTGATAGCTTCCATGCCTTAACTGTGCTGTCTCTTGACCCGGTGTACAACAAACCCTCGGCATTATAGAATGCCATACACAATATACAATCTTTATGCTGCTGTTCTTTTTTTCTGCTCTTCCAAAAAAAAGCTGGAAAGAATGAAGCAACCTGGCTCTTTGGTGGTAGTGTTGCTATCTTCCTGGATTTGACCCTGGCCAAGTCAGGGTCGGGTTCCAGGTCTGGGTCGGTGGTCACGGACCAGATCCGAACCTGGCGGTCTATATGGGCCGTCACCAAAGTTCCGCCATGGCCCAACATGACAGTAACTTTGTGCCTGCGGCTACCAATATGGATGAAGCCCCTGTGAAGATAGTGGCGCAAGCTCCAAGCACGTACCCGGCCGCTATCACTGGCCATGAAAACTAACCCATTTGAAATGGATATGGAATGAACATTACCATCGAACCGGTAAAGGGTTGTGAGGCAGTGGTAGAATATGGAGGTGTTAGATGAGTGAGGTGGTGAGTGTTTGACTTTGTTGAAAGACAAATTTTCGGTGGCAGGATGGAGAGGCGAGAGGATCCATGGAGAGGTGCACCCGGGTGTTGATGGAACGGAGGTCGCCAATGAAAGATCCGAAAGGCTCATTCGAGCTGGCTCCGGCATGGACGATCCAGGAAGGCTCGAGGGGAAATTATATGGAGGAACTTTGTTTTCCTCTAGGAGTGTATGAAAGCTCTTGCGGTGTGTGTGATCCATTTGAGGTAAGGTATGGTGAATATATACAGAGAGCAAGATATGTTCTCGGATTGATTTTGAGTTGTTCAGATCTTCAGGGGACACCTGGGATGATATATATATATATATATATAGAGAGAGAGAGAGAGAGAAGGTAGACCCCATATAAAAATGTAGTGAAACTGAAACAACACTGCCTATCGCTTCTGTTTGTTTCAGAAATTAATTAGTTATTTAAACCTCATTATTTACGCAATTAATGATGTCAATGAAATACGTTTATTCATATAACCTGCCAGTATTGTATTTGACGAGGCGGGTAAACACTACTACAAAAATATTAACCATACACAGTATATTATACACAAATGCCAGAAAATTCCAAATAATTAAACAGTGCGTAAATAGAGGAGACACTCATGCAAAAATGAGCTCAACCATATACAATTGTTCAGAATCGTACACGATTTCTTACTTAAAAAAAAAAAAACTGTGTGCAAATATAGGAGTTTTTCATACACGGTTGCATTTACTTTTGCCTCCTTAGTTTCTTCCACGTACTCTCTCTCTCTCTCTCAAAACATTCGATCGGATAACGTTAGATTTTTACTATTAAATTGTACATATATAATTTACTTTTTTTTACTATGATATAGGTTTGTGTGTGTATATATATATTGTAAAAAATAAAGTTGCAACAAAAGTAAAATAAATAACAAGACAAATATAGAGAGAGGAATAGTAGAATTTTTATTTTCTTTTTTTGTGTATGCATGTCTTTCATTTCATACAAGCTTATATAGTCTCTATTTATAGGCTATAAATTGTATATAAAAAGAAATATGAAAGTTATCACATCCACTATAGATGAATATGTTACTTCATAATCCACTCTAGGCATTTGTGTAAAACATTGCGAGACTAGCATTGTTTTGTATCTCAAAATTGACTTCGTACTTAGCATATTTTATTTATATTTATTCATTTTGCATGTTGTGCATTTCGTGAGATGTGTTATTTATTTACGCAACTTTCTTCAAAACCTACCAAAATGATTCAAAAACACATTTGTAGTAAATAAATCAGAAAAATAGCTACATCACATACATTGGATTCGGCATTATCCCTTGTTGAGGCCACCATGTAAAAACATATGTACTAATTCATTAATTTTGAAAAGCAATCCGTAATGCATTAATTTATACGTACAATGATTCATGCAAATATTTACAAACCCAATGTATGATATCCACTGCTACATAAAAAGCGACTACATCATACATTGGGTTTGTAAATATTTGTATGAATTATTGTACGTATAAATTAATGCATCACGGATTGTTGTTCAAAATTAATGAATTAGTACATATGTTTTACATAGTGGCCTCAACAAGGGATAATTCTGAATCCTTCCTGATATGGAAAATTAATTAATGCAGCTCAAAATGTCGTTCCTAAGTTTAGGGGTGTTCAAATATTCCGTTTATTTGGTTTTTAAACGAATCGGAAAATTTTGGTTTCAATGAATTGGTTTTTCAGTTCAAATGGTTCGGTTCAGTTGAATTTTTGAATTAGATCGGTTTAAATGGATTGGTTCGGTTTTAGTTTTTCAAAACCAATTAAACCGAACTGATCGGTTTACAACAGTCAATACGCACGGTCCGTTAGATTTCTCCTTTTCTTTTTCTCTCACCTCCATCTCCGTTCACTGAATCAAAGAAAGGAGAACTTTATTGCCTGTCGCACGGCATGTCAGCAATCAGTACTCACACCACGCCTACCTAATCGCCGAACAACTCAGCCTCTGCACGATGTCTTCAAATATCTCTGTCTCTCTCCCTTTGGATTCTCCAATTTCCATCTTTCCTCTGAACCCTAAGCCCCAACTCCTAACCCAATTTGAACTTGTCTCTTCTCTCTCTTTTCGAACTCTTTCCTCGCAACTCACAAGGATCATCCTTTCGACTCTCACCAGACTGTATAATTGTTCCATAGATTTTCAAACAAGGTCTCAAATGGCGATAGTCACAAAACAACCTTTTCACCTGTGCTTCAGCCTATATATTCCTGCATCAGTCGGGAGTTTTGGACAACGGCCAACAATTCGTGTGGGCCATACGCATTCCACCCAAGGTAAAGATTTTTATATGGCTCATGTGAGACAATAAAATCTTGACACAAGAGGTACTGCGTGCTAGGGGATGTACAGTGCAACAGGGTTGCCACTTATGAGGATCGGTGCTAATAGAAACTAGAGATCACATCATGTGGACTTGTTCTTATGCATCGCGATTCTGGCGAGGCCTATTTGCACATTATAATATTCGATTACAACGAGGGGGCAATCTCCTTGCGAGATGGGATTTGAGGCAGCCGACTCTATCGAAAAAGGAAATTTTAAGAAGAAATTGGGATTTGGGCGGCAGGGGCATGAAATCTGTGGAGGGAAAGAAACAAGAGACTCTTTTCCAACAAGAGAAAAATGGTGTCAATTCTTATTAATGATACAGCAAGTGATATCAATTTCTGGTTCACTCCAGGCTAGCCGTCATGGCGGATGGTTTTGTGAATTATTAACATCTATTTTTGCTTTTGAGATTGAATTCCTCTAATCGGTTTAACCGAAGAAACTGAAGTTTAATTCGGTTTAATTGGTTCAGTTTTAATTTGGTTTGACATTTTAATTCGGTCGGTTCGGTTGGGTTTTTAAAAGCCGAAAAAAATTCAGTTTGACAATTTTAATTCGGTTTTAACCAAACCTATCGTTTGAACACCTCTACCTAAGTTCACAAAGCCTCTTTGTAAACTCAACTCTAAAACCTATCGAATTAGCTTCAAACGACGAATCTTAACCATTGAAATCTTTCTACCTTATGATTGATGCGTCTACATGTAAAATTTTAAAGTTTCGAATTAATATAGTATAAAGTCAAGTGGTCCAATTAGAAGATTTACAAATTAATTTTAATTCATTCGCTCATAAGGTAGAAGGGTTTCAACAGTTTTGATTCGTCGTTTAAAGTCAATCCAATAAATTTTAGATTTGAGTTCAAAAAGAGCTTGGTAAACATAGAAACACCCTAGTTCAACTCATATTTGTATGAATTATTGTATGAATTAATGCATTACGGATTGCCGTTCAAAATTAATGAATTAGTACAAATGTTTTTACATGGTGGCCTGAACAAGGGACAATGGTGCCTCAACAAGGGACAATGCCAAATTCTCCCAGATAGAAAATTAATTTGGGATTGTACCTGCTTATGCCACCATGTGAAAAATGTGTACTAATTCATTAATTTTGAACGGCATTTCGTGGTGCATTAAATCATACAATAATGATCATAAAAAATGTGTACTGACCCAGTCTGCTATATCTTTCTTTTCTATTTCTATAAATATTAGGCACTATTTCGAACACTATAGAGAGAGAAAGAGATCGAGCTGGGCTATTGTAATATGCATACTAAAACATCTCTTTAATATGTGTTAATATCTTCATTTCAAAGTCCAAACAGTCGATTAATTCAAGCCGTTCAACATGTACTAAAATATGTTTGGATACCAAATTTTAGATTTTTTTTTTTTAATTTGTTACTTAAAATCTTAAAAACAATATATATAATTCTAAGCCAAGCCATGTAACCGTTTATTTTAATCTGGCATGGATCTCTTTAATATGTGTTCATATCTTCATTTCAAATATGCCCTTCTTGCCCAGGGAAAAAAAAAATCTACATAAACAAGCCAATGAATCATAGATTATGAGTTTTGACAGTACCACGTAGGTAAATGTTAATTCATAATTAAATTATGAATCCAATATAGTGCCGGTTTTCATATGTTTTCGGGAACTGATTTGCAGTAGCTCGAGATTCAATTACCGATTTTACCTTTTATATTGTCCGAACAGTTGTAGTTTAGATGCTAATCAAACTTCCTCAACTGTATAGTTCATTAGTTTAATAATAAATTAATAGATTACCTGAATTGAATTGAATTCAATGCACGGTCAGATTCGTTCAATTCGAGACAATATTTGTGCGTACTTAATAAGCACGAATCTTGAAGTGGATCCAACGGTTACAAATGGGTATCTGGCCTATGTCTAAAATACCATTCTCTACATGTATTATGTATCTCCCTCTATATATAGCAGATTCATTTAATCCAAAATATTGGGTTGGTAGAAATCCTTACCTCCTAGTACAAAAAGGGGGAAAAAATTACATTTGATCAACCAATTGAAGATAACCAAAACAATTAAAAAAGGGTTCATAACAAAATTATTTGCATATTTTTTTATAGTTATTTTCATATTTTTTTTCAACAAGTGATAAGTCTGTTAGGTAAGAGTAAAATAACAAAGTATAGGAGTGAGGCTATGGTACTATGCATAGCGCATATGGATCTGTACTACGGATTAATATCTCTATTTTCAGAGTCTAAACAATTGATCGGGACCAAGATGATCACCATATGAAAATGTACTTGCTGACTAAATTTTACATCTTTCAGAAAAACAATTTACTATTTATTTAGATAGGCCTTTAAATCACTACTTTTGAATGGTCTAGTATCTTTATATCAAGCAATTTTTTATAAATCTAAAAAAAAATAGTTCGATAAGTAAATTGTATACCTGATCCAGAGAGAATCTATGCTTAGCTTGAACTCCTTTGCTAATCTCCTTAAAAATAATTGTATATTTCTGGAATATCTGAAGTAGCTATGTTTTTCTCTATAAATATTCACAAATGAAACCCCATCAATTGTACAAATTCAAACACAAATCCACCTTATTTCCATAGTAGCCTTTTGAACTATTACCGGTATCATACCCGTGCGTTGCAACGGACACATGTGATAATTTATTTTTATATAAAATGACATATTTTCATAAAAAAAAAATAGACTAAATAACATATTAAATGACATTAACATCCAAATAACGTTAGCATTCATTAAATGATAATATTGAATAACATATTAAATGACATATATTAGTTTTATCTTTTTGATATATTTTCATAAAAAAAATCTCATACAAAATGATATATTAAATGACAAATAACATTCCGTAAATAATATAAATAGAAAGAAATGAAGACATAACCATTCAATTATCAATCAATTCAAAAATTCATATATGATATATAAAAAAACATAAATAAATCATGACCAATAAGAAAAAATGATAAAATTTGCATGTAGAGAGTATATGTGGCGATTACGTGTCTAAATAAATTTAGACTTTTACACGTAAAAAAAATAAATAGATGCATTGAATCAGAATATTTGATCAGAGGGCTAATATCGAATCCAAATTTTCATCTTTTAATCAAAAATATTGACATATTTGGACATCCGTGCTTAATATAAGAATGAAAATAAGTGTATAAAAGTTTTCATAATCTATACAAAAAAAATTTCTAAGACGAATTTTTATTTCTAGAACAAAGTTTGAGAAATAAGTTTAGTTCAATTTAAGAAACAACAAAAGACAAGCCAGAAGCCATATGACCTGACATCTAGCATTGAGAGAACACCTCCAACAACTAACTGATGGTGTTACACTTTTGATGGCTATTGGGTACCCCTTTGAATATGATTATGAAATTATCAAATTTTCTTGATAAATAAATATATGGAAAAAAATGTCTACTCAATTTCTAATATCTGTACTTGGTGAAATTTAAAGAATTTAGAAATCTTTGCATTCACATCACATAAATTTTACTAAAAAATATTTTGAAGACAATTCGTCTGAACATTATTATGTGTAAAGGAATCCTAAAATCAATCAATATCCTCATTTCTAATCCCCTTAAGTTGTGATCCCTCATTTAGTTCAAAATTTTATAGACTAAGTGTGTTAGTAAAATGCAACCATTGAAAACGTAAAAGTGCAAGAATGTAAATACACCTTATCCAATTTGGTGTTACCCTTCTAGAGAATAGATATAAACAAGAGGTTATCCGTTCCGAATGTATCTAAGGATTTCATCGGATGATTCTTCTAATGCATAGATACAAACGAGAGGTTATGTGTTTTGAATGCACCTAAGGATTTCGTCGAATCCCAAATTGAACTAAGGTGGTGGGACCTATTTTACGTCATCTTCTAATAATTATTATTTTTGGATTTTTGTTTGGGACCTGTTATTATGTCCTCTTTTATAAACTATAGTTGCATCTACTATGAATACACACAAGAGTTTAGATTTATTATACAGCTAAAAACTTATCTTTTATATTTTGCCTAAATATCGGGTTCAAAATAATAGATAGTTTGATCCAACGGTGGCTTCTAGTTTTACTGTTTGATTAAGCCACCGTAGGATCAGCGTTTTTCAAATTGGCTTAATAAATAGTAAAAAAATCCAAAAAATATAAAATTTGGTCTCCACGCATATTTTAATATAGAGATCACATCTAATTATTTGGATCGATGTTTTGGACTTTCAAAATTAAAAAACAACTTGGTTGCACGGGACCTCAGGAACAACTGATTTGATATTAGCCAACCTCTATATATATATATATATATATATATATATATATATATATAGGACAGTGCTACGGTGCAACGCGTTGCATAGAGCAATTTCGTGCAACAGCTAAAAATTTGAGTTTTCAAAATCCTAATGGTCGATCCGAACCGTTAGATGTGTTCTCCATATTGAAATGTGCTTGGAGACCAAATTTTACATTTTTTGGAATTTTTTTACTATTTATTAAGCCACTTTGAAAATCGCTGATCCAACGGTGGCTGTTCAAACAGTGAAACCGTTGGATCAGCGATTTTCAAAGTGGCTTAATAAATAGTAAAAAAATTCCAAAAAATGTAAAATTTGGTCTCCAAGCACATTTCAATATGGAGAACACATCTAACGGTTCGGATCGACCATTAGGATTTTGAAAACTCAAATTTTTAGCTGTTGCACGAAATTGCTCTATGCAACGCGTTGCACCGTAGCACTGTCCTATATATATATATAGAGTGATGCTACCGTGCATTGCAAATTAAAAGACCTCTTTTAATTCGTATTTCAGACCATTGGATCTGCTTTAAAAAACGTGCAGATTGCATCTCAGATCTAAATGATTTGTCGCTGAAACTCTCATCCATTAACTGGAGACATCCAGTCCCTCTCCTCAACGCAATATTTCTCTTTCCAAAAACCCTTCTCCTCCGCCTCCCTGGAAGGAAAAAGAAATCGTCCACCACCTCCGGCACAACCTCGCCCTCGCCTTTCCGATCCCCTCCCTCTCTGATCTCCTCTCTAGCGGCTCTCGTATCTCTCCGTTGTATCCTCCCTGACCCTCTATCTCGCTTACTCCGTTTCCGTCGGCGACCCTCTTTTTAGTGCAAACTGTTTGGAGAAGCCAAGTAGGTCTTTCCCTCTCTTCTCTCAAATCAAAGCTAGCATTGTTATCAGAAATAAAATTCTAATTTCCTTATTTTTGGTTTCATATCAATGTATATTACTGGTACTAAAATTGTCTATCCCCGTACAGGGTGGTATACGCTGTCCAACAACATTTTTAATTTTTAATTTATTTCCTAAATGGTTAAGGAAATCAAGCCTAATTTACCCTTAATTTTCCAATTGATAACCCTGGATTTCCCAGGCACCATGATAGGTACTTGAGCAACATCATAAATTCGTAGATCTGGACCTGTAATTGTTCTTCCATATTTATTTATTTATTTACAAGTAAAACCAATTAGGATACTGGCATGGTTTTTTTTAATAGTTCTTCCACAATAATTCAAGAAACAACACAATAATAAATCCATACTAGATCTGGACCTGTAATTGTTTGCTATAAACTAGTTTCTAATAATCTGGGCAATATTTATTTATTTATTTATTTTTGCTCCTTTGATTTAGCCTTCTTTACTGTGGAAATCGGAGCATGGCGCTTGATGTAAAATTTTAAGTGGAACTGTGGAAAAGGACTTGTTATATTGTTAAAAATGAAGTTGAAAATGAAGTTGATGATGAAGAATCTGACTGATGTGTTATGTTATTAATATGTTTTTGTAACATCCACAGTTTAATTTTGGAATTGTTATTATCTAGTTGGTTCTATTTTGTTATGTTGTTATTAATATATTTTTGCTAGTTTTGTCATGCACTTGTTATGCTGTTTTGTAACATTCGGCTTTGTTGTTGTTAATTATTGAGGAGATTGAAATATGAACATTGGCCTATTGTGGTTTATTGTTGTAACTATTTGCTGCTGTTAATTTTTTTTAATTGGGTTTATTGCTTATTTTTCAATCTGTGTATTGTTTGATGTTTTGTTTTTAGACGATGTATGAATATTTTCAATATTTAAATTTTCAGTTACTAGTGAATTGCTTACTAGTAAAATGCATGCTAGGTTACTAGTTAATTACTTCTTGTTAAAAATATACAATCTCAAATTAAAAACTAACCTAGTTAATTACTTCTTGTTAAAAATATACAATCTCAAATTAAAAATTAAGGTGTCCTCGCGATACTTTGTTTTGGTGAAACATTGTATCAATTAATGGTAGAAAGCATGCTTTGAACAAATTGCCATGTACTTATTGTGGTATAATTAATCTGATTCAAATTGCCATGTGCCATTTTTGCTTATTTGAATCTGCAAAAAATGCAAAGATATGAAAAACTTAGCCATGTTCAGCACTATTGCAAGCAGAAATCTTCGGTCTCAGGATTCACACAGTTCAGTGACAACGTTTGGTACCAGCCCAACTGTACTAGTAACTGGTGGAAGAGCTAGTACATGAGCCATTTCTGTATCAACTCCCTCTATAATCTATTCATAAGCATCACAGTATAATCTTTTGGCTTATACATAAGCCATTTTTGTTGCAACTCTTCTGAACATAAAAACAAATAAAACATCACATCGAGCAGCGTCATCATCACAAGCAAGAAAAATATCAGTTGGCAATTTGATTGATTCCTTTGCAGTAAAAAATTCCATTGCACCAATTTGATTGATTCCTTTGCAAACTTATACATATCATCATCACCTTCATCAATTTTTCTAAATAATTAATTTTGCACAAAAACTATACAAAAGACTTTAGAGTTGTTGTGTGTCCCTTTGCAAGCCTTCATATGATCCTTCTTCATCATTGGCTTCTATGAATTACCAATTTGTGCATACCTAGCTATCACTCCATTTATCTACAAAAGAAATGACCTAATAAGCATAAACATGTCTTTAATTAGTGCTAACAGTGTCATACAAATCTGGTTGTAAACAACAAGGATAAAAGCATACAATCGAATCTGAAACAGAATCAGAGAAGAAAAGATTAACTAATTGGTTTAGTATCCAAATAGCCTCTTGTTTAATTAGTAACAAAATTACACTTTTATGCTTTTATGCTTGTTGTTTATTAAGATTATAAATATAAATAAAATCACAATACTAACAACTAAAGTTGGACCAGCACAATACAAGTACAGTACAAACTAATAACTAAGATACTAGTTACATACTGGCACAACAGTCGAAAGGTACTGGTAACTATCATTATTTCCAAAGTCAGCACCACAAATTTGAAACTTACAATTCAGCCCCTCAAATTTCTGAAAATTATTAAATTCTAATAAGCTCTAAAATTTATCTCCAATTTGCATCTAATTGAAGCCACGAAAGAGAGAGTGAGAGAGAATACGAGGGAGTGAGACAACATACGAAGCAATAAAGCGATCTGGGCGGGGTCGGGGCGGAGGCTAGGGAGGAGAGAGAGGGTGCTAGAGAGTCGGCTGGATGCGCTGGGGTCGGTGTGGAGAGGACGGGGTTGGGGTCGGGGTTGTTGTTGCTGTTGCCGGAGAGCCGCCGGACTGAGTGGCGCCAACAGAGGAGAGGAGGGCGATTTGTTTAGCTCTGGATGGGCGATGGGTAGAATACATCGTGAGAGAGATGGGTGAGTTGGGTCTGAGAGTTTAATGAAATGGACGAGTCCTGTTAATGGAGACGAGATAACTCAAAATTTCGGGAACCCATTTTTACAGAGTAGTTTTTAGTGCGTACAGAGTTCGAATTTTTGATGGACCAAAATACCCCTGATCATCAGCGTTCGAATTTTACAGAGTAAATCTTCTGCCTTTGATGTAGGGGTATTTTGGTCCATCAAAAATTCGAACTCTGTACGCACTAAAAACTGCTCTGTAAAAATGGGTTCCCAAAATTTCAGCGACAAAATTCAAATCTGATCGGATTGATCTGCACGAATGATAAAGCAGATCCAATGGTCTGAAATACGAATTAAAAGAGGTCTTTTAATTTGCAATGCACGGTATATATATATATATATATATATATATATATATATATGAGTGATGCTATTATGCATTGCAAATTAAAAGGCCCCTTTTAATTCGCGCTCATATCGCGATTTCCAAAGTTCAAATAGCCGATCCGAACCGTTAGATGTGTTCTCCATATTGAAATGTGCTTGGAGACCAAATTTTACATTTTTTGGAATTTTTTTACTATTTATTAAGCCACTTTGAAAATCGCTGATCCAACGGTGGCTCATAATGAACAGTAAAACCGTTGGATCAGCGATTTTTAGAGTGGCTTAATAAATAGTAAAAAAAATTAAAAAATGTAAAATTTGGTCTCCAAGCACATTTCATTATGGAGAACACATCTAACGGTTCGGATCGGCTATTTGAACTTTGGAAATCGCGATATGAGCGCGAATTAAAAGGGGCCTTTTAATTTGCAATGCATAATAGCATCACTCATATATATATATATATATAGATATATCTATCTATATCTATCTATATCTATATATATATATATCTATCTATATCTATATATATATATAGAGAGAGAGAGAGGTTGGCTAATATATAATCGATTGTTCCTGAGCTCCCGTGCAACCAAGTCGTTTTCTGATTTTCAAAGTCGAAACAATCGATCCAAACCGTTAGATGTGATCTCTATATTAAAACGTACTTGGAGACCAAATTTTACATTTTTTGGAATTTTTTTACTATTTATTAAGCCACTTTGAAAATCACTGATCTAACGGTGGCTTCTATTTTTACTATTTGGTTAAGCCACCGTTGGATCAGCGATTTTCAAAGTGGCTTAATAAATAGTAAAAAAATTTCAAAAAATGTAAAATTTGGTCTCCAAGCACATTTTAATATATAGATCACATCTAACGGTTTGGATTGACGTTTTGGATTTTGAAAATTGAAAAACGACTTGGTTGTACGGAACCTCAGGAACAACTGATTTGATATTAGCCAACCTATATATATATATATATATATATATATAGAGTCCAGCTAGCGTCAAAACGTTTGGATTATCCAAACGAGTCCAGGATCGTTAGATTGGTTTTTAGATTTGTGCATCATCAGCGATCTGATGAGATGGAACGGAATGGAAAATTTAAAATAGCGCTCCGTTAATTATTTTTTTCCGTCCCTCTTCTCCCCTGTGCTTCTCCCCTTCTTTTCCTCCAGCTCTGCGTCACCCATCCCATCTCTCTCGTTCTCTTTCTCCTCCGCCCCTGGTCTCTCATTAGCCTCCATCCCAACCCTGCCATCTTCTCTCCGGCGAGCGCCTCCATGACTCCGTCTCTCAACCGCGACACTCCTTCGCTGAACTTGAGGTTTCACTCTCTCAACCAATCATTCAGTCAACCCTCGGCCAGCGCCTCCAGCCTACCGTTCAGTCGACCCTCGCCTCCTCGGATTCTGTCCCTCTACTTCTATTTATGATTTTTTAGTGAACTTTATTATCTACAACAAGCTTTCCTAAAAGAAAATACAATAATGAAAAATATAGGGACTCAGTTTAAAGTGCATTTTGTTCTGACAACCAGAGTTTAAGCTTTTGTGAATTAATTTTCAAATATCAGTTCATTCGATATTCATGCACTTACAATATTATTGCATTGAAGCTGTCATCTTTGTCTTTTGAGTTTTGTTATTTCAATGTGTCATACACTTTCATAATTTTATTCACATAATATGAGCATCATATAAGTAATGATGCAAACTAACAAAAGATTAATAAAAGATGATGCAAATAGGTTCTTATTATAATGAGGACCTAAGCACATACATGAAAGTAAAATTTAATATATATTAATTAACAAATTAAACAACCTGAACAAATTGTCAATTCATTCACTATTCCATCAAAATAAAAGGATACATATTCCTCCAATCCAAACGTCATACACCTTCAGATTAATAACTACTAATCCTCATAATACCTTTGCTAATATGTTTAATTTAAATATGCATGACATCAAGTACATAGGTTACAACACAATAATAAAATGAAGATCAATAGCAGAAAAATACTTATATCATAAACAGATGTACAAGACAATAACTCCAGAAATGTTACATAAAAATCATAACTTTTTTCATAGCAAGGTTCTAATTTGTCTAATTTACATTTGGCAAACAACACAACAATATTAATTCCTTTTCTTCCAGCACATTTGGTTAGTGGGTGAGGCTCGTTTGACTCTTGGGTTTATAAACACCTTGTACCTGATAAAACAGAAGTGCAAATCTCACAAATCAGAATTTATCAAAATGAGTTATCAATAACTCTATAGCTATTGAAGCTAGTATTAAGCAATCAATACAAAGCACAAAGGATCGGATGTAGTTGGTATGAACCACTCCAACACCATGATTAAACATATCTGGCTCGTACCATAGATTTGAACATTTTTACAAGTCTTGCTACACTTAGTTGTACCCAATCAGCTAGGGTTTCACTTCCACCGGTAAAAGTCCTGATCTCTAAGTTGATCTTGAAGAAAAGAACAAGCATTTATTCTTGGACATTTGTTTTCTGGTTAATACCATTGTAAAAGGCAACTGGTACGAAGTTTATCAGCATTGGCCTATATTATCGATTCGAGTCAGGATTTGTGCCATTTGGCACCTCATGCTTATTCTCATCAAATTTGCATGTACCCATTAAGCCATTTCCCTTTTACCCTTCACATCAGATTTTGTTTCCTAGGTATGTTTATGTCACTGATTTTCTCAATTATATAATATGCAATGCAACCTCAGGAATGCAAATGCTCTACTCAACCCAATTGACTTCAATTAAACCTCTCAATTTCCATTAAAGTTATATCATCATTCTTTCTTTTAATATCTGAACCAAAAATTGCTATAAAATTCAAATATGAAACTTTGAATAAACCGTACAACTCTAAATCAACTAATTGATTAAACCTTATACCCTAAAAACAAAATGAAAATTACTAAAGCTAACTGAGAGCACCTATACCGGAGGAGCTCATGCGGCTGTGGAAGATGAGTCGTCGGAGTTGGGCGGAACTGAGGCTGAACTAACTACATGGAGGAGAAGAGAGAGAGAGAGAGCTGTAGGAAAGAAAAAGGGAGAGGCGCTGAGTTGGGGTGGAGGCTTTCTCATTCTCTGGGTGGAGGAGATAATGAGAGAGGGAGAGAAGATGACAGGGTTGGGATGGAGGCAAATGAGAGATTAGGGGCGGAGGAGAAAGAGAACGAGAGAGATGGGATGGGTGACGCGGAGCTAGAGGAAGCGCAGGTGAGAAAAGGGACGGAAAAAAATAATTAACGGAGCGCTATTTTAAATTTTCCGTTCCATTCCATCTCATCAGATCGCTGATGATGCACAAATCTGAAAACCAATCTAACGATTCTAGACTTGTTTGGATAAGTTCCTCTATCCAAACGTTTTGACGCTAGCCGGACTCTATATATATATATATATAGAGTGTGGCTAAGTTGCTACCGGTAGCACTTCGACCGAAGTGCTACCGGGGTCATATCTTAGTGCTCGATGTTCAAACAGCAAATCCAAACCGTTAGATGTTCAATCTATATTAAAATGTGTTTGGAGACCAAATTTTATATTTTTTGGAATTTTTTTGCTATTTATTAAGCTGGATTGAAAACCGCTGTTTTCAATGCTCCAGAAATTTAATAAAAACAGTGGTTTTCAAACCAGCTTAATAAATAACAAAAAAATTCCAAAAAAATATAAAATTTGGTCTCCAAGCACATTTTAATATAGATTGAAAATCTAACGGTTTGGATTTGCTGTTTGAACATCGAGCACTAAGATATGACCCCGGTAGCACTTCGGTCGAAGTGCTACCGGTAGCAACTTAGCCACATATATAGATGGGCTACGGTAGGGGTGCACAAAAAGCTCACGACTCGAAACTCGATTCGGAATCAATTCGGATTCAACTCGCTAATAACTCGGTTCGGAACTGACTCAAGTTTACTGACTCAGTTAATTTATGAGTCGATTCCAAATCACCTCCAACTCAGTTTGGAATCAACTCGGTTGGACTCACCAAACCCTAATTCATATATTCCTAATTTTCCTACATATAACATTTCCCACTAGAGCTGCAAAACCTTATCAAAATATTAACTACTCAATTATTAAAACATTAGAAAAATAGCCATACTTGCTCCATAATCTCATTTCCTGTATGCATCTTCTTGATACTGTTAAATTATTTAAATTTTGAAATTATTTAAATTTGGTAAATTTTGAGCAATCTGCAATAGATGAAGAGAAGTAGAGAAGAAAGAGGAAGAGAAGTAGAGAAAAGAATTGTGCATTGTTTTGTTAGACTTTTTTTTGGTAATTCTATTTAGTAATTTGATAAATTTATTAGACTTTGTAATATTCAGTAATTTGGTGAACTATATACTATTTCTTTTAATTGTGTGTTATTTTGATAAACAATGTACTATTTCTTTTGTTAGAATTAAATTAGATTGTCTCATTATGTACTATATTATGAGTCATGAGTCGACTCACTTCAACTCGAGTTTTTTGCGAGTTGATTCCAAATCGGGGTTTCTGACTCGGAACTGAATTATCGACTCGGACTCAACTCGGCTCATGTGTTTGTGAGTTGATTCCAAGTCACCCTCAACTCGGACTCAACTCGGCTCATGAGCAGCCCTAGGTTACGGTACATTGCAATGTATAGGCCCCTTTGTACATCGGACTATAAATCGTCGGATTCAAAGTCCAAATAGCCGATCCAAACCGTTCAACTTGTTCTCCATATTAATATTTGTTTGGAGACCAAATTTTACATTTTTTTTAGAAATTTTTTACTATTTTTTTAGATTTATTGAAAATCGTTGTTTTTCAGACAAATTTGGGCCATAAAAAAACAGCGATTTTCAATAAATCTAAAAAAATAGTAAAAAATTTCCAAAATATGTAAAATTTGGTCTCCAAACACATATTAATATGGATAACAAATTAAATGGTTTGGATCGGCTATTTGGACTTTGAATACCATGATTTATAGTGCAATGTACAACGTGTTTTACAATTTCCATTGAAATTTTTTTGCATATTGTTACAGTTTCCATTGAATTTTTTTTAACAACGTGTTTTACAACTTTGTCCATTCATTGCTTAATTAAGAATAAGGATAAAAATAGAGTGCCTTTTTTTTCTATAAGTTAAGGAATAATTAGTCAAGCATATCATACAAGTTAGAATCAAGAAATTAACTAAGCTTAACAAGAGCAAGAGTGCCTTGTAATGGTTCAAGCCCTATAAGCACTCCATTTATGCATTATTCACATGCTAGATTGCACAATGTCTGAAACCTTGATTTCTTAACTTACCATTCTGGTTTTGATATCATCAGAGACAGATTCAGGATTTCGATCAGAGATAGGCATAAAATGTACATACATTTTGAATTTAATGTTTGAAATTTGTACATGAAAAAATAGTAGCCTATACGAAACTGGCATTAAAAAATATGAAAAAATAGGAAACTCGGTTTGATTTTTTGGTCGAATCGGATTGGAAACTAAGTTTTATTTTTTATTTTTTTCATAAGCTTGTTTTGTACTGAAAAAATAGGAAAAAATAGATAAAAAGTTAATTTGTCAAAAATTATGTTAAGACAAATTATTACACTAAAAACATCAGTTCATTCTCTAAGGTAGTGCCTTACGGTTGGTCCCTTGTATTGATTGATTAATTGGCTCGGATTTTTTTGAAAAAATCTGTTTTGTTTTAGAAAAATAGAAAACAAATTATAAAATTTTAATTTGTAAGAAAATTTTAATAAGTCAAAAGACAAGACTCAAGCATTCACTAATATAAAATAATTTAAAATTAAAAAATGAACTACAATATATAAAGTTACTTAAATTGAATGAAAAAAATTAATCCCAATAGAATATTAACACGCCGCTTAAAATTACGGACCTTATTAGTATGTATGCCTAATTTATCTTAATTTCTTATGTTGTAGTATATTGCCAAAAATGTATTTATTAAGGACATGATAAAATATCCACAAATCTGAGCAATGATAACCAATTGATTGTATATAGTTTTGTATCATCTATAACCAATTGGTTGTATATCTCCATTCTGATATAATGCACGTAGTTGTTCTGATTCGTCAACGGTTGAGATTGAAAGATGAATTTTTGAATTTAATATCAACCCTCCAATCACATAATATGTCTTCTTTTGATTAAATATATCTATTTTATGTGTAGAAGTCTAAATTTAGTTAAAAAAAATAATCGTCACATATATTGCTATATAGTTTGTCACAATTAAAATTGACTGAATACCTGACGATCTATTTCCTTTTTCTTATTAAAACTATCTTTAGTTCCTCCAATTTATTTCCTTATTTCTCCATCTATGTATCACCTGGTGAAATAGGAATGTATGAATATCTCTTTAATATTTTTTCATTAATCTCTCGTATTGTCACTGGACGAAATAGGAATATATATATGAATATCTCTTTAATATATCTTTCCATTAATTTCTCATATTTTTACTCCATGCACGAGAATGTGCTGGCCATTAATTAAAGAGTTGAGCATTTGAATTCTCCTGCACCTCTCATATATCTCCATTCTCTCCATTCTTATATTATACACGTAGTTGTTCTGATTCGTCAACGGCTGAGATTGAAAGATTAATTTTCAGATTTAATATCAGTCCTCCAATAACATAATATGTCTTCTTTTGATTAAATAAATTTGTTTTATGTGTACAAGTCTAAATTTAGTTAAAAATATACTCGCTACACATATTACTATATAGTTTGTCATAATTAAAATTGAATAAATCTCTGCGATCTGTTTTTTTATTTTTCCTTAAAGCTGTCTCTGATTACTGTAATTAAATTATTTTCTTATTTTTTTCTCTATTTTATTTTTTTCTCTTCCTCTATATTTTCGATAATAAAAATGAAAATTATTTAATCTTTCCGAATCAAGAGAGAAATCGTCTTTATTAGAGCTAAAAAGTAGTGTATCAGTCCTAATGCTGCGGCTTCTTTAAAAATTTTATAATTAGAAAAAAATCAACATTATATTTAATTAGTTGTCAATTCTATATTTTATACTAAATTATTCTTGTTTCTTTAGTTCTGATTTTATAATTTTTAATTTCTTAATCTAGCGATTTGTTGTTGAATAGAAATATTCAACTACATACTTTATGTTATAGATACTGCATTGATAATAAATATAATTTATATTATACAATTGATTGCTGACTCATGTGTATGGTTCAAAGTGAACTAACAAGGCCTAGGTTAACTACCTAGGCACTTGTCAAGATATTTGAATATTTTAGGATTATTCTCATTACCCTTGTTAAAAGAAACAATTTTATCGAAGTAAACTTCGAGGATCACATAAATAAAAACAAAAAAGTAAAGTTACACTGCACCAAAGAGAGTTTTAGGTAATATATTTTAAGAGATCACAGAAAATAAAAAGTTGTTATAATTTATTAATTTTCTCTAATAGTTGAGAATATATAATACAAAATCTTGAATAAGATAACACTGTATATCTCCATTCTTATATAATGCACGTAGTTGTCCTGATCCGCTAACGGCTAAGATTGAAAGATGAATTTTCAGATTTAATATCAACCATCCAATCACATAATATGTCTTCTTTTGATTAAATACATCTATTTTATGTGTAGAAGTCTAAATTTAGTTTAAAATATACTTGCCACACATACTGCTATATAGTTTATCACAATTAAGAATGAATCTCTAGCGATATGTTTCATTATTCCTCTTTAAATCTATTTTTGATTCATGTAATTAAATTATTTCCTTATTTCTTTATTTTTTTCTTATTCATGCATTTATAGCATATCTTATGAAATAAATGGATTCATTGAACCTGCAAGTTCTAAAAATATTGTACATAAAATGAAAATTTTCAAGAAAAAAAAAAATATGATTTTATGAAACATGCATATAGTAGAGTGTTCATAAATATGAGAGGATATAGAAAATATTGTATCTTTTTATTATTAGTTAAGAGGATATAGGAAATATCGACCTTCTAGCCCAGAAAAAATACAGCTTAATTAATTTTTTTTAGCAGGTTAACCAAATTCGTTTATTATTCTAAATAAAGATTATCAACTTTTTGTCGAATTAATGCCCTCTTTAGTTATTGTATGATTTGAGTAATATTCGAACAACATAATTCTCTGACATATTTTTTTTAAAAGCAGAGGCTACCATTCTTTGGTTGGTTAAAAGTAAGAAAATATTCTATGCTCCCTGTTTTAATGTGTGTATTTTCATAAATATTGTTCATTTTTTATTTTTTAATTAATATACTTTTCGTATTTGTTTGTTCATTTTCATAAATGTTACACTATATTGAAGAGGATCACATTGACAATGATATTTCAAGAACTTTTTTCATGTTATATTTGATCTATTTTTTTCATTTGTTGTTTATTTCATTGTTATTTATTATTTGAGTTTCTGTTTTTTTTCATGTGTGCCTTTTATTTTTATTTAATATTTTTTTCTTAATTTTGTGTGAATGTCAAACAAAAAGATATCTTTGTATTATATTCAATTTTATAATATATTTCCGTTGCAACGCACGGGCACAATACTAGTAATTTATATTATACATTTTGTATATAGGAAATAAATCTGCTGTTATAGGAAATAGGAATCAGTTATTCCAATTTCATCCGTTCAAACTTTTTCAAGAGCAAATCTTAACGAATTTAATTTTTCATGCTCGAATCCCAACAAAAATCACCAGTTGAGATGTGAATAACAGATTCCTGTTATTCCTTGTCAATAACAGGCTAGCAGCAGATTTATTTCCATGTATATATCATTGAAAATAGCATGTCCTGTATGAATTTATAGGGAACGACTAATAGTCCCCTCCATTCTATCCCCTAAATGTCCCCCTAACTAACTTATCCATAAAAAGTACAATGAGGACTACTAACTAACTAGGAGAAACATTAATTACTTGGGGGACCACTTAAATTTGAAAAAAAATTACAACTGACGGACACATATATGAACACTTATGCGCACAAGTATTCATATATAATACATCAAGTATTCATACCTAAGATATTAAGTATTTAAACAAAAAACTGGACATCAACTTTCTTTTCTCTCTAGTCACACACCTTTTACATGTTTTTAGAAGTGGGTTTTTTTTTTCTCCGTTTAATCTAATCAATATTTCTAACGATCCGCGAGAAATTTTTCAAATCTAAAACCACGAATATTTTATACGTAATTTTCTCTTTCAAATGAGATCCATGATGAAGTACTTTCGGGTTCTTCGTAGTTCAAGTACTCATATCTCGGCATGCAAGTATTCATACCTCAAGGAGCAAGTATTCATACCTCAAGGAGCAAGTATTCATACATTGTCAAGTATTAATACTTATTCAATAAAGAGTCATTTGCTACTTCAAATTGTTTAGAAAATAAATTTGCATGTACAGAAAATAATTTCATAAGAGAGTAGGTCTAATGTCCTACAAAATAATACACAAATGAATAAATTTTAAAAAAATATTCATATTAGAACTTAAAAAGTATTCATACTAAAACATATAAAGTATTCATGATATAACTTTCAAAGTATCAATACTATAAAATATTCATATTGCAAAGCATTCATACTAAAGCATATAAAGTATTCATACTAGAACATTAGAAGTATACATAACAAAATCAATAAAATTAATCTTACTAAAATAATATAAGTATTCACACTACAAGGTATGAATACTTGCTCGACAAGGTATGAATACTTGCATACCGAGGTATGAGTACTTGAACGACGAAGAACCCGAAAGTACTTCATCATGGATCTCATTTGAAAGAGAAAATTACGTAGAAAACATTCGTGGTTTTAGATTTGCAAAATTCCTCGCGGATCGTTAGAAATATTGATTAGATTAAACGGAGAAAAAAAAACCCACTTCTAAAAACATATAAAAGATGGGTGTGTGACTATGGAGAAAAGAAAGTTGATATCCAGTTTTTTGTTTAAATACTTAATATCTTAGGTATGAATACTTGATATATTATATAGGAATACTTGCGCGCATAAGTGTTCATACATGTGCGCACTAGATGTAAAAATTTTCAAATTTAAGTGGTCTCCCAAGTAATTAATGTTTCTCCTAGTTAGTTAGTGGTCTCATTGTACTTTTTTATGGATAAGTTAGTTAGGGGGACATTTAGAGGACCAAATGATGGGGGACAAAATCTTTACTCGAATTTATATTAGGGCAAAACTGTTTCATAGAGAAAATTAATCATTACTTAAAGAAAACATCATTAACCAAAATTCAGATATACATCAATTATACATCAAGTTTAACTGCTTAAAGAAAATATCAATTATATAAATATGGTATTTTGTGATTGTTTTGCCCAATGTTTGAAATTTTTGTGTTTAATCTACTTTTCATATTTTGTTTGTTCATTTTCATAAATATTAGACTATATCGAAGAGGATCACACTGGTAATGATACTTCAAGAACTTTTTTCATGTTATATCTGATTCAATTTTTTCATCTTTTGTTGTTTCTTTTATTTTTATTTATTATTTAAATTTATGTTTTTCTTCATTTGTGTCTTTTATTTTCATTTAAATATATTTTTCTTAATTTTGTGTGAATGTCAAACAAAAAGGCCTCTTTATATTCTATTCAATCTTATAATATATTCCTATTGCAGTGCACGGGCACTATACTAGTAAGTAATAAAGTGTATTGCTGTAACGTAAACCCAAGAACAAATTTTAAAAAGAGGTCCAGGTCAAAACTAAAACATGGTGCGGATCTCTGCTTGAGTCAGGGAAAGGTACTAACATTGTTCAGGGCCCCTGAACAATGTTCAGGGGTAGGCACTAATAAATAATACTAATGGATCTCTACAAAATTTCAAAATTCATAAGTAAGCACTTGTGTATCTCTGAGTTTGTATAGATGCGCCCCTGAATATCACTGAATCTTGTGCTGTGTTGTTATCGTAGAAAGAACAAATTGCTCTTACTCCAACGAATTAGCCGAAAGGAACCCGGTGTGGGTAAATGTACATTATATATCCTTCAATCTTGATAATCATGAATTGGTTCAAAACAAATGCACACAAAAACAACAAGGGAAAAGCAAAAGTCGTAAACTATTTGAAGAGAAGGATGTTACTTCAACATAAAAGAAGTAGCATAAGAAAAGAATTTCAACATAAGATAAAATCAAATATTGGGATATAATTCCATTAACATGCAGTGCCAGTGACGACGACAACAACAATAACAACAATAACAGAAACAGCAGCAGCAATAATAATAATAAATAGCAACAATCTTTCATAGGTATGTAAAAGATTTTTTCTTTTCTTTTTTCGGAAATACAGCTTGCATTAGAATGGCAAGATTGGCCATATAAAATCATGAATTAACTATTGACCTAAAGATTGGGACCATTACAATATTATTTGAACTAAAGATTAACCTTATCTAAACTAAATCCAACCATGAGTTATCCCAAAAATATGCAAAAAAATATCTGGCCGGTATTCTATATATACCTCATCGTCATGCATTTGGATCAGATACATTTTTTTTTCTAAAAGCTGCTCCTGCCACTGATTTTTCTAGCGGTTGTTTTCATAGACTACTGCTGGAAAAATCAGCTTAGTGATCTATGGAAAACAACAACTGAAAAAACAGCTTAGTGATCTATGGAAAAACCAGCTTAGTGATCTATGGAAAACAACAACTGAAAAATCAGTTGTACGGTGTCTATATAAAGTTGCACAATGAGAATTCAAAAATGATGAAAAATGAATACATAAAACAATTTAAAAATAACTTATAAAATGTTCATTGTTTTGACCGCTTGACCATGTGCTAAATGAATTCAAAACTTTAAAAATTTTGCATGTACATTCATCACTCACGAAGTACATGAATTTCAACGGTTTGGATTCATAATTCGAAGTCAAACTGATAGTTTTTTAGATGTGTACTCACCTACCATCTTGGTGAGCACATCACACCCTAGTTTCTCTCTCTCTCTCTCTCTCTCTCTCTATATATATATATATATATATATATATCAAAAGTAAAGTGCAACCAAAGTAAAATAAATAACAAGAAAAATATAGAGAGAGAAATAGTAGAACTTTTGTTTTCTTCTTTTGTGTATGTCTTTCATTTCATACAAGTTTATATAATCTCTATTTATAGGCTATAAATTGTATATGAAAATACATATTAATTAATTCCACAAATAAATGGATAGTGGGAGTAGTGGAAATAAATAGGTAGTGGGGAAATGAAGATGAATGAACATCTACATAAACCATATAGAATTTAGTTTATAACAATTTTCCTTGGATGTCCATCTTTCAACCCTATTAATATGATACTTTAGAATCAATATTAAAATGATACTTCTGAACCATTTGTACTACCTCATTAAAAACCTTACTAAGAAAAACTCATTGCAATAAAAACTTGGTTAAAAAAAAAAGAATACAACGTTTGTAATGCTTCCCTCAGTTTAATATTATTGAATATTCTTCAGATGTAGACCAATCTTCTTTGTGAGTTGTTCAAAAACTCTTGTCGGCAAAGATTTTGTGAATAGATCTAACAAATTATCGATTGATCAAATTTTGCTAACATCTATTACACCCTCTTTTTATAGTTTATGTGTTGAAAAGAACTTTGGTGCAATATTTTTAGTTCGGTCTTCATTGATATATTCACTCAGTCGATTGTACCACATTTGACCTGATTGTTTTTGTCTGTATAAAAATCTTTTTATTTTATAGAGTATATTTCTCTAAGTTTTGACTTATATGTTTTAGCCATTTTCAATCCTTCAGGGATTGTCATATATATATGTCACTATCAAGTGAGCCATATAGATAAGTTGTTACAACATCTATTAGTTGATTTAGATTTTGTGACTGTGAGACTTATTAGAAATTTGAGAGTTATTGCATCAACTATAAGTAAATATGTTCTTTCATAATCGACTCCAGGTATTTGTGTAAAATTTTCTTTATATTTCTTCATTTCAAATATTGTGCACTTCATGAGAGGTGTTGTATATATGCTCCATGTGATGTCCAATTTTGACAGATGTTTCATATACGTTAAAATATGGCATTTGCTCTTTTTATTGGCCTAAATACGCAACTTTCTTCTAAACATATTTGTGGTAAATAAATTAGAAAAATAGCTACTTCACATTCGTTTTTAGTCATTTTCCAGTTAAAAAGATAGTAGCTTGCACTATATGTTTGAGCGTCATTCTCAATTCCTACTTAACAAGTGTTGTGATTAGCTAACAAATAATTTGGTTGTTGAATTATGTCACACCCCGAGACAACCCGCCACATATTTCTATGTAAGGCGTAATTACATCACATACATTATCAATAAAAACATAATAAAGCCACATTATATTTCATAAACAAAAGAGTTTTATCAAACGATCACGGCAGACATGGCTAGTAATACAGACACTGCCATGTCTGCTCAATGTGTCACTTATTGAATCATAGAAATAAAAACTAAACAACATGTGGCAATTTATTAATCATATGTCTTCCCGCTTAGTCTCACTCTTGTTCTTCCTCGAATCCTTCTTTTTCATTACTTGGAACCCACATAAAAGTGGAACGGGTGAGAGATCGAACCTTCTCTCAGTGCGGGATTTAGTTCCAGCCTAGAGCTTATAAAACCTTTACATATTCTCACAAATATGAACATATACAATTAAAATGTGTATGATTCTTCTAATACAATGCATATCCTATCATCACTTATGATTTTCATTTACTTTCAAAATTCTGTTAATCCATTTCGTGTGCCTCACTAGACGGTGAATTCATATGCCGCTAGGTCTTGGCGGTGATAGGACCGCTTCTGCCTACAATCGCATACGTGACAGGACCGCTTTCGCCTACAATCACGTATGCGACAGGACCGCGTCAGCCTACAATCACATCCGTGACAGGACCGCTTTCGCCTACAGTCACGTTAACGAGGGGTCTAGTCGAAACCGGACCCAATGTATACATCCCAATATGCAAGCATATTGGCCCCTGTTCAGTTCCAATATCCGTTCATTTCGCGTACATTCATTCAATTATAAAAATCCATGCCATGCTCAATATATGCAATTCATGCAAGTCCTTTAGTCAAAGTATGAATCCTATCATTTCATGCAATTTATTTATGGTCTACTTGGTCATACGAATGGTTCGAAAACAACATGCATAAATTCAACTAATGCAATGGTGGTAAACAATTAAATGACAATGAACAAGTAAAATAGTTTTATAAGGTCTAGGAAATCCGCACCTGTTATTGTGGACAGTTCACTGCTGTCTCTACGTCTCTCCTTCGACACTCAGACCTTACTCATTTCTGAACTTGATTGTGACGAGGATGGCGCGGTTTGAGATCTCCCATGGGGGTTATAATGAAAGAGGGAATAAAATATAGATTTTATTTTTACTTTCTGTGAAGGAGGCGAGAGAGAGAATGGTACCCAATGAGCAGTTTTAAACTTTAATACTATGAGTGGTTCTGTAAAGAAGGTTTGCTAATTACAAGGGGAATAGACGCCATTTAGGGTGGTTATTATGGAGAGTCTTCATTCTAATTAGTGAGTAATTAATGCTATACAAATTATGGGCTGTCAAAATTAACCTACTAAATTAGGTCTTGTATTTTGTCGGTAACATATACATTATAAAAATATACTATTCTAATTACTGATGCAATTTCGGACTACAATAATTTCTATTCAAGATGCTTATTTTGCATAAAAATATCATTTTTATTGTACTATAAACATAAACAATAATTACTATATATATATTTTCAAGGTGTTACAAATTATGTGTAATTATAGTCTTATGTATGTGAATATGTATGTTGAATATTGAATTGTGGAGGTCTAAATTTATATATATATGTTTATATGTATGTTGAATATTTGTTGAATTATATATGTATATGTACGTTGTACATTGAATATTGAATATTCTTTTATGTATGTTGTAAATCTTCGATGTTGAATATTTTTTAAATTATGAATGTATATAGTTTTGTAATATTGTATGTTTAATGACTAGCGAATATGGGTGCTAGTCCTTTATAAACTACATAAAAATACAAATCATATACAGTTCTTTCAAATGAACCATGTAAAAAGATTATCATACACGGTTCCTTTGGAAAAGCAGTGTATATATACCTTGCTATTATACACGATTACTCAGCCCTTGTGTAAATCTCTTGTTTTAGCACCTTTTTGCGGAGATCTGACATGGTTCTCTTGGATAAACTGTGCATATAAGGGTATACAGACACAACCTCAGCCGGATAAAATTTATCGACATGTGATACACGATGCGCTCGAACACAGTTGCAAAATTGTATGTCATTAGCGTTTTTAACCGTATATAGTCACTTTTTATGTAGCAGTGGATATCATACATTGGGTTTGTAAATATTTATAAGAATTATTGTATAAATTAATGCATTACGGATTGTAGTTCAAAATTAATAATGAATTACTACAGATGTTTTTACATGGTTGCCTGAACAAGGGACAATGCCGAGTTCTTCCGGACAGAGAAAATTAATGCACCGTTCAAAATTCATTAATTTTATAATCCTGAAAGGATTTGGGATTGTCCTTGTTTATGCCACCATGTGAAACATATGTGTACTAATTCATTAATTTTGAACGGCATTTCGTGATGCATTAAATTATACAATAATGATCATAAAAAATGTGTACTGACCCATTCTGCTATATCTTTTCTTTTCTATTCCCGAAATATTTGGCACTATTTCGAAAACTATATATATAGAGAGAGAGGGGGTAAAATACCGCATTTCTTTCATGTTCCAATCATACCCTGCATCTTTATCTCTGATTTCAAAGTCCAAACAGACAATTCAAACCGTTCAACATGATATCCACATTAAATTGTGCTTGGAGACCAAATTTTTTATTTTTGAAATTTTTTTATTATTTTTTTAGGTACAAAATCATTGTTTTTAGATGGTCCAATATTTTCTGAAAAACAGTGATTTTGAATATATTTTAAGAAATAGTAAACAATTTTTAAAAATCTATAAATTTGGTCTCTGAGCACTTTATAATTAATGTTGATATCATGTTGAGCGGTTCGAATTTGTCTATTTGGACTTTGAAATCGAAGATAAAGATGTGAGACACAATTGGAGCATGAATACAATGGAACATTTGAGCCCTCCTAATGTATATATAAAGATGGAGAGAGGGTTAAGCTATCGTAATATGCATTCATATTTTCATTTTCAAAGTCTAAATAATCGATTCAAACCATTCAACATGATCTTCATACTAAAATGTGTTTGAAAACCAATTTTTGTATTTTTTGGAAATTTGTTACTTAAAATCTTACAAAAAGAATCTAAACATCTCAGTACGGACCTCAATGATCAAATGAAACCTAAATACAGAGAATTTTCTAAAAGAATTAAAATTTGGTTTGTTGAAATATAACTAGTTCATTATAAATTGGAATGTAAAACAAATATGCTTTTCATACTAGAGCCTCCTTTACACAGCTCCTTAACATAAAATATATGTTACCACGAAGCATCGTACCGGTGCTACAGTACCACCAGCATGTGCATTGTTAAATCCATCCACACAACACCTATAACAAAGAGCAAAGCTAAGCACTCAAAATTGCACAGAAAGATAAAGATGAAGATCTACATAAACAAGCCCATGAATCATAGATTGTGAGTTTTTGACAGTACCAAGTAGCAAAATATTAATTCATAATTAAATTATGAATCCAAAATAGTGCCAGTTTTGATATGTTTTCGGTAACCGATTTGCAATAGCTCAAGGTTCAATTCCTGATTTTACCTTTTTATATTGCCCCAACAGTTGTAGTTTAGATGCTAACCAAAACTTCCTTAGCTGTACAGTTCATTAGTTTAATAACAAATGAATAGATTACCTGAAATTGAATTGATCAGCATATATGGGCATCCGATGAACGGTTGGAGTCGTTCGATTTGTGTTAAGATTCGTGCGTACTTGATAAGCACTAATCTTGAAGCAATCTGCACGAACCTTGAAGTATATGCATCTCTATATATGCATCTAAAATACTATTCTCCACATGTATATGTCTCTCTCTCTCTCTCTCTATCTATATATATATATCATATTCATTTCATCCAAAATACCATGTTGGTAGAAATCCTTACCTCCTAGTAACAAAAGGGAAAAAAATAAGTTACATTTAATCAACCAAATGAATATAACCAAAAACACTTAAAAAAGGGTTCATAACAAAATTATTTGTATCTTTTTTTTTTATTTTTTTCATATGCTTTTTTTTCAACAAGCGATAAGTCTGTTAAGTAAGAGTAAAATAGCTAACTATAGGAGTGAGGCTATGGTACTATGCATAGCGTATACATATGGATCTGTACTACGGATTAATATCTCCATTTTAAAAGTCCAAACAGTTGATCGGGACCATCCAACATGATCTCCATATGAAAATGTACTTGCTAACTATATTTTACATTTTTCAGAATCTATATTTATTTAGATAGGTAGAAAATCACGACTTTTGAATGGTCTAGAATCTTCACATCAAACAATTTTCTATAAATCTAAAAAAATAGTCAAAAAAAAAAACAAATACTTCAATAAGTAAATTGTATACCTGATCCATGGAGAATCTATGCTCAGCTTGAACTCCATTGCTAATCTCCGTAAAAAGAATTGTATATTTCTGGAATATCTGAAGTAGCTATGTTTTTCTCATAAACCATCAATCAATGGAACCCCATTATTTCCAGAGTAGCACTTTTTGTAAAAATTAAATAAAATCAAGGAAGCTTTTGGCCCTTTGAACTCTTATACATGTTACAATCAAGCCCTTCATTTTTTTTATTCAATTGGAAACCTACACTAATCTTACTTGCTTCAATCAAACCCGTTCCATTAGAAATTACTTAATTAGCAGTTTTGATTGAATCGAATAAGACGAAGAGCTTGATGTAATGCAACATTTATGCCTTTCTAACATACAATTAAATTTCATTTTCCGATTGTTTAATTTAAATGCAAAAAATTTCATATTATCACCAATAATCCCCGCAAGAACAAGAACCACCACTAAAATGGTGGAATCGGGTCGAATCCCTCAAAATTATCAACCTATTTTCAATCTTAGCAATATATTTTATTGCATTATGGCAATCTTCACAAACCCTTAGGTTCTTTATAACCCTAATCGGCCTCCCGAAAGGCACATTTAATATCCCAAATGCCACTGCTAATCTCTCACTATGATACCTCAGTATATGAACCTTCTCTTCTTCTTCTATATCATGTAATACCATTTCAGTAGCAGATACATAACCCGCTTTTTTCATTTTCAAATCTAACTCCTCCAAAAACCGATAAATTCTCTCTTTCTCGGGATGAGACAAATCCCCAACCGAAAATAAATGCACCTTATTGTTGACCTCTATCCAACTAAAACCTGGTACCTTTCTAACTCTTCTCTCTCCCATCAATACCCTAGTTTTTTGCACATCACTCCACTTACCATAACATGCATATATGTTAGAGAGAAGCACATACATGCCGGCATTATCCGGTTCAAGCTCTAAAATTTTCTCGGCTGCCCATTTACCGATTTCTGGTTCACGATGAACCCGGCTCGCACCGAGTAAAGCACCCCATGTGGTGGGGTCCGGTTCAAAGGGCATTTCTTCTACAAGAGCTTGTGCTTCTTTCAAACGCCCGGCTCGACCGAGTAGATCTATCAAACAAGTGTAGTGTGCCGGTTTAGGAGTAATGCCGTAGACCTGGTCCATGGAGTGGAAAAGAGAGATGCCTTTGTCTACTAAGCCTGTGTGACTACATGCTGACAAAACCCCAACCTGAGCAATAATTTAATAAATAATTAAATAACAATTTTGAGATGCGCATTAAACGCATAAATTTGAAATAACAAAACTCTTGAATAGAACAATAATTCATACCAAGGTAATATCATCTGGTCTGATTTGAGTTTGCTTCATCAGCTCAAAAATCTCCCATGCCTTCAACCCGAACCCATGCCGGGCATAACCCGCAATCATGGTATTCCAAGAAGCTGTATCTCTCTCAGGCATTTCATCAAACACCTTGTGTGCATCCTCCATGGACCCGCATTTAAAGTACAACGCTAGCAGAGCATTTCCTACAAAGCATCCCATCCCATACCCGGTCTGGAACAACTGTGCATGCAACTGGGTCCCACATTCCAATGTCGCCATGTCAGCACATGTACTGAGTACGCATGCAAACGCTGAGCGATTTGCTTTTATACCCCTCCTAGACATTTCTATGAACAAGTGGAGGGCTTCCTCACTCAACCCGACCTACCAAAAAACACATAATATTGGTTAGCATTTCAAATCATGACAGGAAGGAGATGGCTAATGAACTTTTATCAAAAATAGTATAGTGACCTGAGTATATGCTGTCAGCATAGCAGACCAAGACACGGCATTTTGGTGAGGCATTTTGTTGAATATCTCTCGGGCCTCCTTAATCATCCCAGCATTTGCATAAGCTGTCAGCATTGTATTCCATGTTACTTCGTCCCTACAAATTCGATGATGATTAATCTTATGTCCCTTCTACAAAATAGCACTTAAAAAACCCTCAAATTCTAATATACCTACACAGCATCTGATCAAATAACATCTTTGCCTCATTAAATCTTCTATTCTGCACATAGGCTGCAACCATGGCATTCCATGAAACAACATTTCTTTCTGGCATTTTTTCAAAAATACCCCTAGCTTCTTCCACATTTCCATTCTTTGCATAACCGGAAACAACCGCAGTCCAAGTAAAGACATCCTTCTCTACCGGCATTACATCAAGCAGTCTTCTTGCCTCTGTCATGTTCCCATTCTGTGCGTATCCACTAATCATAGTATTCCAAGAAACATTATCTCTCTCAGGCATTTTATCAAACAGCTTCAAAGCCTCGTCCATTTGATTTCTTTGCACGTAACCACCGATTACAGCATTCCATGAAACGACATCCCAATTGGGTTTAGATTCAAACAACTCTTTAGCAAGTTCAAATCTCCCATTTTGTACATAGGCAGCCAAAAGCCCATTCCATGATATATTGTTTTTAACCGGTGCTCGGTCAAAGAGTTCCTTGGCTTCATCAACCAGCCCATGCCGTGCATAGGCCGATATCATTGTGTTGTATGAAACCTTGTCTTTCACAGGCATTTCATCAAAGAGCTTACGAGCATTCCTCAGGTCACCACTGGAAACATGGCACTGGAGCATGGTGTTGAAAGAGATGACATCACGTGATGTCATGCTCGAGTACAGGGATACTGCATGTGCGAATTGGGAATTGAACACGTAGCCCGAAAGCATAGTGTTGTAAGAGGAAATGGTTCTCTTAGGCATTTGATCGAACAGTTGTTGGGCGTGAGCCACATGGCCCAGACGCATCCTACGAGCGATGGCCTTGTTCCACTCTATGACCTGTGGGTCCCATGTAATAAGTGCCCCTCTCTCATGCTTCGTTTTATTGGGTCTTTTGTTTGGTATAGCTTGGTTGGTGGTGGTTTGAGTTTTTGAGAAAGAACGGGGGCTGGAATGGAAAAAACGCAAGCAGCGCATTGCAGCGACCAGCGTTCTAACGGTTCTTTTTGTTGTAGAGAAATTTAGATTATTATTGGGTTATAACAAGAACCTGTTATGTCTGTTCCAACTGTTGATTTTCATTGAGATTCGCGTATGAAAAAAATTCATTGAGATTTACCCATTTGAAAAATTTGAATGGTTGAAATTGGAATAGCATGTTCTAGCTGATTTATTTCCATATATTAGGAATAACTTGTAATATGGATTTATATTTTTATTTTTAAAGTTTCAATAGTTGATATGAATTATTTTGACGTGATTTTTATATAAAAATATATTTTAAGACTAAATTTTATATATTTTTTTAAATTATTTTACTAAAATTAAGTAGAAAATCATAAAATCTTAAAATTTTGGACTATCATACAAAAAGATAGTAAACATATTTTAACCTACCGATTGACTGTTTGAACTTTAAAAATCAACATCTGATCAAATAATTAAAATTAATGTCTTTTACATAGAAAGTTGCACGTTGAAAACTTGGATGAAATATTTTACATAAATACTTTAAGATAAGAAACTTATCCCATATCTTAATCTTAAAAAATAATTAGATGACTACGCATAAATCTATGAGAGATGAAGGCTACCACCTTCAACTTTCTTTAAAAAAACAAAAATAATGTTTCTCATTTTTCTACATATTGCTAACTCACAAGTTCAATTATTATCTTCTTTTTTTCACAAGCTTAATTCAAATTTTCTATTTTAATTTCATTGATTATCAGTGGGATGCTTAATTCAAATGTTCATATCCCTCCACAATATAATAGATAAATAAATAACATCACATAAATATATGATCAAAATTTGAAATTAATTAATCTACAAAATTAAAACTAACACTTTCCTACATCAAAAACACAATATAACATAAATCAAGGAATAAAAAACTCAGAATTCTCTTCGGTTTTTACATCTCATTGTCAATTATATCGTGGATCACGACCGAAGGAATAAGCCCTTCTGTTCTAATTGCGTTTTTCTTCGGATTTGGGCTAATAAAATACAATGTCGGTAGCCCCCGAACCTAGAATTTCAAACATTAATTTCAATTTAAACAAAATATCCAATTTATATATACTACTAAGAGTAAGGTTATGGTAATATGCATATTACGGATTGACCAGTGTTATAGATTCATATCTATATTTTCAAACTTCAAACAGTCGATTTGAACCATTAGACATGATCTCCATATGAAAATGTACTTGGAGATAAAATTTTATATTTTTTTAAATGGGTAGAAAATCACATGATCTAATGATTTTAGACCATTCACGAGTAGTGATTATCTACCTATCTAAAAAATAGTAAAAAAGATTTAAAAAATGTAAAATTTAGTCAACAAGTATATTTTCATATAGAAATCATGTTGAACAGTTCGGATTTGACTATATGAACTTTGAAAATAAAAAAAAATTGATATGTAGTACGGACCAATATATGCTATGCTAGTACCATAGCCTCATTCATGAATTAATATTAATATAATTTTAGGAATCAACAACTGAACTCAACCATAATATAAAACCATAATATAAAACGCAACCAAGTGCATTAAAGAGAAGGTAAATAAAATATTACCTGCATATCTCTAGCAAATTCATACTCTTCGTCAGTATCAACCTTCACAACTATAGCTCGATCCTCATACTCCACCGCAAGCTGAAATTATATAAATACCCAAAATATATAAGTAATGAACCAGTATATAGCAAAACGTACCAGTAAGACGTGAATTTTACTGGTATATAGTAAAAGTACCAAATACCAGATTTTGCACTGGTCTTTTTCCCATTGTTCGTCATTGTATACTAAGTAAATTTATCAAGAGAACAGTCACATCAAAATTGGGCATAGATTCTTGTAGTTTCTAACTAGCACCTTTGTTAAAATAGGATTTTGTTTTAAGAAAGCGCTCAAATAAATGCACATAGATTTCTTATATGACCCTAAAAATGGTCATAATATAAACAAGAAAAGCTTCACATGACCCTTCAAAAACAGCAAATAACAACAAATATAGACCAACTGTGCTGCTTTCTGTGAACTCAAATAACTCCTTTCTTCTTCTTCCCTTATGTAGAAAAAGACAGTGTGGAAGAAGGGTAATTTGGTCATAGTTGTGAGTAAATATGGAAATCAAATACTTGGAGGTCAAATTTTATATTTTATAGAAAAAATTTTAAAAAAAATTAGATAGGTAGAAAATCACTAGATCTAAAGATTCTAGATCACTACCTATCTAAAAAAATAGTAAAACAATTCTGAAAAATGTCAAATTAGGCCTCCAAGTTCACTATGATATAAAGATCATGTCAGGCGGTTCAGATCAACCATTTGAACTCGGAAAATGGAGATATGAATACATAGTACGGACCAATTTATGCTATGCATTTCTTATATTTCTGACCATACATTTTATAGCTGAGAAGAGGTGTATACCATTTCAAGCTCTTGTGCCATATGCACGCAGGGACCACACCACGTGGCGTAGAAACCAATAATCAAAGGCAGCGTTCTCGTCGCTTTTACCAATTGATGTACTTGTTTTGCCGTCACCTTTTTCTACTCAAATTATAAAAAAATGAAAAAGAAACAGTTCTTAATTTCCATGCATATTTTCTAAATTCTACAATTTTAATTGATCATTATCATTATATTATCCATGACATAAAATATGGTAAGCGGAGACTCTCTAAGTGCCCCAAAATATTTCCTTTAATTATTGGGAATTTCATGTATAACCCCCAAAACATAAAAAAAAACGTATTTTGCTCTCTAACTTTGAAATTACATACTTCCCCATCTAAACTTCAAAAGGTCACAAATTTACCAATTTTATTGTCTTTATATTATAACTCATTTTATACTATAAATACCCATTTTTCCCTTTATTAAAAGCATAAAAAATATGTAGCATGTCTAACAAAAATGTAGGTCTTAGTGGGGGAAATACGTAATTTCGAATTTTAACGGGGAAATACACAATTTCGAAATTTTAACGGGGAAATACACCATTTCGAAATTTTTTAGGGGCATACACAAAATTCCTCCTTCTTTTAATAAATGGGTACATTGAAATTAATATAACAACAGGGACTACATAAAATGAGTTTTGATAGCAAAGACAATAAAATAAATAAATTTGTGAGTTTTCAAAGTTTCAAAGTGTAAATATGATACTATGAAGTTTAATGGGGGGAATATATAATTTTGATGTTTTTGAGGGGTACCCATGTAACTCCTCCTTCCATTAATAGGGTATATTGAAATTAACAAAACAATAGGGACTAAAATGCACACCAAAATATGTACTCACCACAACATAATCATCTCCCAAGTACCTACGAGGAATGGGTCCTTTGATCTGACCAGAGACTCCATTGGGTATTGAAATGGAGAGGAAGGGGCTCTTCCCGCTGCTAAAGTTGCGAGCTTTCGAGAGAGGGAGAGAAGAAGGCAACTTTCTTCTTGGGTTGGAGAGAAAGAGAGAGAAAGAGAGAGGGAGAAAGGTTTGGATAGAAGCGGCCATGGCTGCTGCGCCTGTGACAAGATTTTGAGAGGTTTTGTTTTTGTGAGAAAGAGAAAGGGTTAAAGGAGGTTTATCTAGTTGGAGTTGGGATTAACTGTGGCATTGTGCAATGTTTCCATCTGTGCGTTCCGAAATTTTGTTAAATTAAATTTGGAGTTATGTTCTTATAATCACACGAAAATATATAAATTCTAGCTGTCAGACTTTGAAATAGAAAAAATCTTAGGAATGAAAACCTAAGCTCGCTTGATAAGGTTAGAGAGAAAAACAATACTAAGAGATCTTTCTACATTTTTAGAATCTGACACGGGAAAAAAATAAAATTATGAGACAAAGAGCTAAGAAATTCGATATTGAATAATTATACGTACTAATATTGTTTTAGTTATTGTTTTAGTTTATATGATGATGAATAGAAAGACAAAAAAATTAAAATTTAACATTATACTCAAAGAGAGAGAGGGGGCAGGAGAGAGAAGAGAGGAGAGGGAGAGTTTTTTGAGGAAAAAAAAAGAGCGAGAGGGAGAGAAGGGAGGAGAGAGGGATTTTTAGATATATTTTTTCATGTTTTGACTTATTAGTCACTTTTAATATAATATAACATAATTTTTTTAGACAGAATTAAAAGATTTTCTTTAACTTAAATTTTTAAGTCAAATCTTTTATCTTAGTTTATTTGCTTCATTTATAACTTCTTAATTTTTTTCACAGACATGTATAAGATTCTTAGAGTCTCTTTTTGTCTTTTATCATTTTTTATTCGTTTGTTTTTTACAGCTGACACAAATTTCTTGCTTAAAAGAAGCTGCATTATGTTAGGATAATTTTTTTCAAGAGAGAGAGGGAGAGGAGAGGGAGAGTTTTTCCAAAAAAAAAGAAAGAGAGGGAAAGAGGGAGAGGAGAGGGAGAGTTTATTAGATGCAATTTTTCATACTTTGGTCTTTAAGTCACTATTAATCTAATGAGGAGGGTTCAAATGTCTTCATTTTTTGTGCCTCCATCGTGCCTCCGTTTTTAAAAACTTTAATACCTCAAAATCTAAAACTTAAAAATCAAAATAAAACCGTTGGATGTGATCTATGTTATTTTTTCTATGTTCTCATAAAAAACTATTACATTTTAATTTTGTTTATATGTGAATCAGTAAGTTGAAAAATCAACGTCTCTAAATTATCCACATTAGTACATTTTTTACAAGCTCTTAATGATAATTAAAATAAAGTTGGAATGTCATAATTTTTTACACGTGCATAGATAAAATGATTTAGATCATATCCAACAGTTTTATTTTGACTTTTAAGTTTTAAATTTTGAGTTATTAAAGTTTATAAAAATGGAGGCATGAAGGAGGTACAAAAAATGGAGGCATTTGAACCCTTCTCTAATCTAATACAACATAATTTTTTTAGACATAAGTAAATATCTTTTTTACCTTAAATTGTTAAGTTAAATCTTTTTTTAACTGATTTGCTTCCTTTACATCTTCTTAACTTATTTCATATACATGTATAAGATTCTTAGAGTCTCATTTTGTCTTTTATCATTTTTTATTTGTTTCTTTTTCATACTTGACACAAATTTCTTGCTTAATAACAACTGAATTTTATTAGGATAAAAAAAATTCAAGAGAGAGAGAGAGGGGGAGAGTTTTCCCAAAAAAATAAAAGAGGGAGAGAGAGATGGGAGGGAGAGTTATTTAGATGCAATTTTTCATGTTTTGGCCTATAAGTCACTCTTAATCCAATAGAAAATACATTTCTTAGACAATTAAAGATCATATATAGCTTAAATTCTTAAGCCAAGTCTTTTCCCTTAACTGATTTGCTTTCTTTACAGTTTTAAACTTTTTTCACATACATGTATAAGGTTCTTACAAACTCTTTTTGTCATTTATCATTTTTTATTCGTTTCTTTTCCACAGTTGACACAAATTCCTTGCTTAATAGCAGCTGCATTATGTTATGATAAATTTTGTCCAAAAGAGAAAGAGAGACGAGAGGGAGAGTTTTGAAAAAAAAAAGGATGAGGGAGAGTTTTTTAGATGTAATTTTTCATGTTTTGGCAGATAAGTCATTCTCAATCCAGTAAAATAAAAATAGACGAAATTAAGGCTCATCTTTAACTTAAATTCTTAAGTCAAGTATCTCCTCTTAGTTGATTTGCTTTCTTTACAACTTCTTAACTTTTTTCACATACATGTATAAGATTCTTAGAGTTTCCTTTTGTTTTTTATCATTTTTTTTATTCATTTCTCTTTCACAGTTAACACAAATTTCTTACTTAATAACAACAATATTCTATTAGGACAAATCTTTAGAATAATTAAGATAGTTAATAAATTAATCAAATAAAATAAATCAATTTGAAAGAATAATACTCGAATCGATACAAGATCCTTAAGCATATTAAGTCTTTTTTCCTATAAGATTGAACCACAACCAAAATAATTCGGAGTTAACTCATCTCTCAGGCTTGCCAGTGACTAAGCCAGATCAAAATCAAGCTCTGAATATCTCTGAAACATGAAATACAAAACTACACACTGTATAACACCACAGCTGATCCTTAGATCTAAAATTTCGGGTAAAGATTTTAACAGATCTTTTTTACCTTCATGCAGCGCATAGACTATAGAATGAAACCAGCACTCCATATGGTTAGTCCGCTGCATGGAGTCGAAACTACTCTGTTAAAATATTTACTCCCTGGCGGCTTTAAAAGCTTCTCTCTGTAGGCGCCAACTCGAACCCAAAACGATGGTGAAGCAGTTACCAACAGCACCGACTCAGGCGAACTCCGACCCGAACCCGAATCCGAACCCGAAACGGAAAGCCAGGTCGAACAAGCCGTCATCTATAAACCCTAATTGGGTGCAGCTTCAATCCAAACTCCGTTTACACTCCAAACCCGAATCCACTGTGGATACAATCCTAGGGAAGCGCAAGGAGAGACCTTCATCGGATTCAGAGCTTACTACCGGGCTGAACCCGTTATCCAATGACACCAGGCAAGTGAGCATTTTCTTATATACCCTTTAAACTGTGGTTAATTGTTTATTTATTCAAGTGAGAATTGGTTGGTGTTGTAGTTTGACAAAGGTGTTAGCTATTGATTGTGAGATGGTTGGAGTCGGGTTTGAAGGGAGCAAGAGTGCTCTTGCAAGGGTTACATTGGTGAGTAATTTCTCTTCAATTTGTAGCATAAATCAGATAACACAGTTGCTTTTTTATGTATATATTCTCCAATTAGGTTATTTGTAGGTGGTAGGGGTGTTCAATGGATTCGATTTATTTTGTTTTCAACCGAACCCACAAAATTTATATTAATTGGTTCAGTTCGGTTGAATTTTTGAAGTAAATTTCAGTTTTTTTGGTTGAATTGAAAGAACTGAAATTTACTTCGATTTTGAGTTTAATTTGGTTGGTTTGGTTAGATTTTTGAAAACCAAATAAAATTTTGGTTTGACTATTTTAATTCGGTTTTAACCAAACCGACTGTTTGAATACCCCTATTCTTAGGATCATTATACCAGTCAGGTCTGATACTGCACAAGTACCAGAATATAATGCTATGGTTTCAGTACTGTTAGTATTCATAGTAATAGTGATAGCATAAATCAGATAACATAGTTCCTTTTTTTATGTAAATACTCTCCACTTAGGTTATTTGTAGGTGGTAGGGGTGTTCAATGGATTCGATTTATTTTGTTTTCAACCGAACCCGCAAAATTTATATTAATTGGTTCAGTTCGGTTGAATTTTTGAAGTAAATTTCAGTTTTTTTGGTTGAATTGAAAGAACTGAAATTTACTTCGATTTTGAGTTTAATTTGGTTGGTTTGGTTAGATTTTTGAAAACCAAATAAAATTTTGGTTTGACTATTTTAATTCGGTTTTAACCAAACCGACTGTTTGAATACCCCTATTCTTAGGATCATTATACCAGTCAGGTCTGATACTGCACAAGTACCAGAATATAATGCTATGGTTTCAGTACTGTTAGTATTCATAGTAATAGTGATAGCATAAATCAGATAACATAGTTCCTTTTTTTATGTAAATACTCTCCACTTAGGTTATTTGTAGGTGGTAGGGGTGTTCATTGGATTCGGTTTATTTGGTTTTCAACTGAACCCACAAATTTTAGATTAAATGGTTCGGGTTGGTTGAATTTTTGAATTACTTCGGTTTTTTATATTTGGTTCTGTTTAATCTCTTTCATTTTGGTTCGACTGATATATATCTTGTATGATTATTAAATGTATTTGTGTATGTATTGAGTTTTGACCTTTTGAAATTTAATCTCTTATTCGGTTCAACCAAACAAGCCAAAATTTATTTTGATTTTTTTGGTTTGGTTGTTATTCGGTTGACAAGTTTAATTCAGCTGGTTCGGTTCGGTTGTTATTTGTAGAATCGCCATACCAGTAATGTCTGATACTGCACAAGTACTAGATTATAATGCTATTGTTTCAGTACTGATACTGTTCATTGTAATAGTACTTCCATAGTAATAGTACTATTCTTAGGATTTTGAGTAAAGAAATATAATCTTTCTTATTTCGGTTCAACCTAAAAAACTGAATTTACTTCGATTTTGAGTTTAATTCTAGTTAGATTTTTCAAATCCAAATAAAATTTTGGTTTGACTATTTTAGTTCGGTTTTAACCAAATTGACTGTTTGAATACCCCTGTTCTTAGGATCATTATACCAGTCAGGTCTGGTACTGCACAAGTACCAGATTATGGTTCTATGGTTTCAGTACTGTTAGTGTAGTTTTCATAGTAATAGTACTTGCATAGTTGATCATTTGAGAAATGTTATTGTTTATATTTGTAATTTGAATTAAAGCTAAACTTATGTTAGGTTAATATATGGGGAAATGTGGTATATGATGAATATGTACGTCCTATGGAGCACATAGTAGATTACCGTACTAGAATCAGTGGAATACGCCCCAAGCACATGAAGATAGGTAAAGAACTAAACTTTTCCTTTTAAGTATTTTTTGTTAAATTTTTTTCTATCTATTCAGGATAAATTTTACGCACTGATGCATTTTTTTTTAGCCAAGGAGTTTTGGGCTGTTCAAGAAAAAGTTGCTGAGCTGATCAAAGGTCACATCATTGTGGGCCATGCATTGCATCATGACCTCAAGGTTATTTTTTTATTTTTTATTTTTTGTAAAAATTGTGACTACAGTCTGCCCCATTGAAAACCTTAAAGTCTATGGATGATATTTTTAATTAATTTTTTAGAGGAGAATGCATGGTAATATTCCTTTTTAATAATATGGTTTTGACCTTTACGTAATTAGGTACCTCATTAAAGTTTCATGCAGAAAATACTAGATAATTTTCAAAGATAGGAGTAATACTTGTTATACTGTCTAGGCTTTGTTATGTGCACAGTTGCCCCGTCAAAAACCTTATAGTGTACTGGTATAAATCATATTTTTAATAGTTTAGGGAGATTTTTAATTTTTATTTTCTCAGAGGAGAATGCGTGGAAAATTTCCTTTTTGTTACTAATATGGTTTTTTTCCTTTACATAATTATAAATCTTTAGAAAGTTTCATGGGTCAGAAAACCCCAGATAATTTTCAAAGATAGTAAAAAACTTTATAGTGTACTGGTATAGATGATATTTTTTAATAGTTTAGGGAGATTTTTAAATTTTTATTTTTTCAGAGGAAAATGTGTGGAATTTTCCTTTTTCATTTATATGGTTTTTGACATTTAGATAATTATAAATCTTTATAAAGTTTCATGGGTCAGAAAACCCTAGATAATTTTCAAAGATAGTAGGAGTAATACAGGTAAAACTGTCTAGGCTTTGTTACTGAGTCACCCAAAGAAGGATACAAGGGATACTTCAGAATACGACCCGCTACGAAGGTATATTTTGTATTTTAATTAATTTTTTTTCTTCTTAGTTTGGAATTTATTTAGCCTCATATAAATTGACATCTAAATTGATAAAAACAGGGGGACGAAAAAGAGATCTTTGAAGGATCTAGCAGCTGAAATACTAAGTGTTAAAATTCAACAAAAGGAGCACTGCCCTGTATGTTATATCCTTTATTTATTTTTTTCTCTTCTATTAGGGTATAATTGCAATATCAACTTTTTGGAGGTTGTCAGATACTAGAAACATGCATTTTATTAAAATTTAACAAAATATTCACTGAAGTTAAATAAAGTGTTAATGTGTCATGTTGAGTTATTTGCAAATTTTAAAATAAAGGTTCTTTTTGCATGATTTTGAGCACTTTTTAACAAATTGATTTTGTGATGCATTATTAGGTGGAGGATGCAAGAGCAGCCATGTACATATATAATAAGCATAAAAAGGAATGGGAGAAGAGTTTGAAAGACCAATTTAGGCTAAAAAATAAACTCAGCCACAAGAAAAAGAAAAAACTTGGGGCAGATTCAAACTCTGATGCTTTTGAATTATTAACATAGTTTGAGCTGAAGAGCAAGTACTCAAATTACCTTTTTGTTCCCAATTTTGATATTTTTTGGAACATGTAATTTGTTTAAGTTATTTTATTTGAATAGATGTTGCATTAGTGAAATGTAGGTGTTGGTTTTGTGCTTTGGAAATATATATGTTAATTTGTGTTTTGTAGGGGTATATATGAAACTTTTTTAAGTTAGCTTTCTAGGGTTATCATTCGTACTATTTTAAGGGCTGAGTTGGGTGTAAGAGAAATTGAATTGTTTTAGTGGGGATAATTGTAAATCTTAGAGCGTTAGCTATACTAATATAAGAAACAAAATTCTAAACCCTAAACTTCTGAACCATGATTTGATGAATCCTAAATCATAAACCCAATATAACCATGTAACTCTTCAACTATGTACATCTTTTCTTTTGTTAATTTTGGCTCAAACTTTTTGAATTTTCTTGTTAGTAAATGCTTAAAGTTGTTTGTTTAAAAAATGTGTAATGTAATGTTCCTTTTGAAAAACCAGCATATTACATCTTTCTTTTGGCATTATAATTATTTATTCATATAATTATAAAATGTAGCACCAGCTGAGGAGCAGTGAAGTCTTGACAAATTAACATGCCAGTTACATTATAATTTATAACAGTGCTCAATATAACATGTTATAATGTTTTCTGGTAGGAACCAATTATCAATGTATCAGGTTATGTTAGACAATATAACCGTACCAGAAAAACATACACAAAAAACATAGCTCAGCTCAACAGCCAAATCAACTCACAAAACACATCATGTAACCTCCCACATTTTAATCAAAGAGAAGCAAGGACCCAAAACATAGAAACAGAAGAGGTAGCGGTGAAAGTCCATGTTATGAAGGCCAATAGTACCGATAGAGCATACCGGCCGCACGCTAATTGAGGGAATTGTTTGCAAAAATGTACGTCTTTTTCGAATAATAGCGTCACGCCAGCAGAAGAGCACGCAGCTGCAAATGATAAGATCGCTGTAACCTAAAAAAAGAGCAGCAGAGATCTAATGTTAAAAATTGATTTCGGTTTGTTTGGTCGAAACAAATAAGAGAGATTAAATTTCAAAAAGTCAAAACTCAATACATACACACAAGTACATTTAATAATCATAGAAACAAATATCAAGATAATATATAAGTCGAACCGAAATAAGAGAGATTAAACCGAACCAAAAAAAAAAAAAACTGAAGTAATTCAAGTAAATATCAAGTAAATTTTCGGTTTGTTTGGTTGAACCGAAATAAAAGAGATCAAACCGAGCGGAGTATAAAATCCAAAGTAATTCAAAAATTCAACCGAACCGAACCATTTAATTTAAAATTTGTGGGTTCAGTCGAAAACCAAATAAACCGGATCCAATGAACACACCTACGGATTGTTAAAAGGGATAGAGAAATTACCCAATCACCCACGACAAACAAACTAACAAGCACGGGATTGCGGAGGTCTCTTTTGGTTTTGAGCGCGTAAATATCAAGACAAGCAAGACCCAAACTCCAAAGCAATTGTAGCCCCATTGATGCTATTAAATAACTACAATATTTCAGCAATAAATAAAAAAAGATTACAAAATCAGTTACAATTCAAACCATCCATGCCAAAAAAACAAAAATACAAAATCAATTATGAGATGTCATAAAAATAATAGCCTCTATAGCCAACATATACATCCAGAACATATATACTGAGGCTATGGTACTGTGCATATCACAGATTGATCCGTGCTATGGATCAATTTTCCGTTTTCAAAGTCCAAATAGTCGATCTGAATCATTCAACATGATTTCCATATGAAAATGTACTTGGTGACTAAATTTTACATTTTTCAGAATTTTTTTACTATTTTTTTAGATAGGTAGAAAATAACTACTTTTGAATGGTCTCGAATCTTTAGATCAAATAATTTTCTACCTATCTAAAAAAATAGTAAAAAAATTATAAAAAATGCAAAATTTGTTCAACATGTACATTTTCATATAAATATCATGTCACACAGTTCAAATCAATTGTTTAGATATAAAAAATGGAGATATTGATCCATAGTATGGACCGAAATGCGCTATGCATAGTAACCTAACTTCACAGCTCAAGCATTGTATTAGATGAAACTATCAGAAATAAAAGCTAATAAAGAAAAAAGTAAACGAAAAAAAGTACCAAAAGGCAGTGTAATTAGAGAAACTATTAGCGGATGCCATAACTCCAACCGATGCAGCCGCAAACCCACATTGCGCGCTCCTCAAAGCAAACCCGCTCCATGTACCCGGGCTCCCTAAGAAATCCTTCATTCTCTCTGTCATATCCTAGAAGTAGAGTAAAAAACAAAATTAAAAAAAATACCAAATTCCATCACCAATTCCTAAATTAATCCCTAGTAACTACTTAAATTTATCATACCTACCTCTTCTTGAGTTATAATTGGGCCTTTTAATCGGATCCAATAAGCGCCTCAATCTGCCACATCCTTGATGAGGGAAAATGACGGAAATGCCCCCTTCTTCACAACTTTCCTCTTCTGTACCTTATTACAATGAGAACCTATAAATTACAATGACATTGCCTAATTGACAACATTTAATATATTTTATAAATAGAACATTAAGAAAAGAAACTCCTATAATAATGCATTAATGAAGGGTAAAATTGTCATCTATTCTTGTACTCAGCTCAATAATTTAAAGCACGCAATTTTGAACTTCCACAAATCAGTAGCCAACTAATTAAATCACACAATTTTGTTATAATTCCACAAAGCAGTAGCTCAAATTAATAATTAAAAATTAGAAATTGCCAGGATCGCAACTAATTGAACTGAAAGTTTGCAATTTGAAAGAAAGTGCTTTGAACAATAATGGTAGATAGAAATTAAATAGAACATTTAAGAAAAGAAAATCCTAAATAATGCTAGAGAGAATTGGCTTTTACAAGAAATACTAAATGAATGGTAAAATTGACTATATATTAATATAATTAGTACCCAATTAATTAAATCACACAGGGAAGTGCACAAATTAACAATTCAAATTTAGAAATTGCAATTTTTGGAAACCCACAACAGTAACAATCATCAAATTACCTGAAAGTTTTCAATTTGAAAGCATCTAGAATTCTAGATAGAAATTAAAGACATTTCCATATCTAGGGTTTATCCTTTGAAATTGACAAATCTAAGTGCAGATTTTACCTAATTAAGCCACCACCAGAGCCGAAATCCGTTGCCTTTTCTTCACAATTACCAGTTTCTTCGACGAGAGCGTAGGAATTAAGAGCGAGAAAGTGGAGGAGAGAGAGAATGAGAGACAAAGAGACAGTGGTTAGTGGAGTGGAGAGAGAATTGAAATTAGAAAAGTGAGAAAGAGGGAGAGAGAGAGAGAGAAAGAAGCAGCCTTTCAGGAATTCATTTCATCTGAGGTAACATAAATTTTGATTATATCGGAACCGTTCGATCTTCTTCAGCGCGAATTTTAAAATATCCCGTGCATTACACCAAGGGCCAGATTGTGATCGAACGGTTCATATATAAACTCAAATATTCTGTTACCTCATGAAGAGGCCTGTCGTTATGATACATTCTCGACTTATCCTCTGCGTTACCGCACCGTTCGATTTAGAATCTGAACGGTTCGATAAAAGTTCGGGCAATCCAATTAAGCCTGTAATGCACTGGGAGTCTGGGACTCTATAATGAACGAAGTTGATTCAAAATTAATCATTGAGGTACCTTAGGTCATATGAATTCAGATGCATTATGCCAAACTTCTAATTGGACGGTTTGAAAGAAGAAATGAGTAATTTCTCTACTTCTGATGCTTACGCACTGACATCTAGGTATATGCTTGTGTAAGCATTAGAAGTAGAGAAATTACGCATTTTCCCTTGAAAACCGTCAAATTAGAAAAGTGACATTTTTGCTCTTCACTGGTAGGTTGCTTCAATATATGGTGAAACAATATTGATGTCATACCAGTTAAAGTATGGTTCAAATTTTAATGAATTTTTTATTCATTTTGTCAGTTGGTGCAAATGGATCTGGGAAGTCAAATTTCTTCCATGGTAAGCTTCCTAAATTTGATCAGTTTTCTTTCCAGTATCTGTTTATTTTAAAATTACTTTGGCTTATTTCCCGTACTTATTTACATCTGCAGCAATTCGGTTTGTGCTCAGTGACCTTTACCAGAACCTTCGTGCGGAGGATAGACAAGCTCTTCTCCATGTATGTTTTCTTTCCTTTTCTTTTTAACATAGGAAATATCATGATGTTTATGCCAAAGAACCTCTATTTATTTGATTATTTTGTTTTTGTGATTAACAGGAAGGGGCCGGGCATCAAGTTGTATCTGCTTTTGTTGAGATAGTGTTTCACAACTCTGACAACCGTTTCCCAGGCATCAAGTTGTATCTGCATTATCTTTGACATTAATGAAAGATTCGGAACGCTTAAATTTGTTGAAGGAGATTGGTGGGACCTGTGTTTATGAAGAGAGAAGGCGCGAGAGCTTGAAGATAATGCAGGAAACAGGCAAGTTCATTCCTAAAATCTCTGTACACTAAAAAAACCTCCCTTGATAATTGAATTAGAGATTGACACTACAAGTCTGTCATAATTTGAACCAATTGACGCCTCTGCAATCAATTTAGGCTAAAATTTGTTGTCATTAAGCATGGCCAAATAGTGCAAAACATATTGTTTGATATAAGAAAAGATTGATTTGATCAAACCTATGTTGTCAATTGTATGCAATCAATCAACAAATCACTTCATTATGTGATAACTTTTCTTTTCAGGAAACAAAAGAAAGCAGATAGAGCAGGTGGTTAGGTACCTAGAGGAGAGGTTGAAGGAACTGGATGAAGAGGAAGAGGAGCTTAGAGAGTACCAAAAGCTTGACAAGCAAAGGAGGGCCCTTGAGTATACCATTTTAGACCATGAACTAAATGAAGCCACAAATGCACTTTCATTGGTGACAAGCACAAACATTTCATTTGATTTTTCATATTCCATTTGAATATTTTATTGAATTTCTTTGGATTTTTGAATTCCTTTAGTATTCAATTTTCTCTATGTAAACAAAAAGATTGTTTTTGTAGATAGAAGAGCGTTGTCAGAAAGCTAGTGAAGACATGGCAATTACTGAGAACAAGTTAGCAGAAATACATCAGAAGGTCAAAGAATTGGAAAGGGAGTCCAAAGCCTTGTCAAATAATATGAAGAATGAGTTGGAGCACAACAAGAAAGAAATAGAGGAGAAAAAAACCGAAGCACTCGAGGGACATGCAAAAATCGAGATGGATCTAAGAGAGCTTGAAGAGAAGATTCTAGAAGAATCTCATTCCAAGGTTTGCATATGCCCTCTTTTACAAACTATACCCAGGTTGTAAACTTTTCTTTTCTTTAATACAAAAATGAGCTTGATGGGTATAATAATCTAATTTTAAAGCACTGCGAAGCTCATATTGAGTTATCTATTTTCTTTTTTATATATTTTCTATACCTTGTAGGAAGAAGCAACAAGGCAGTTAGCAAGTCTAAGGGAAGAAATTAAAAAATCTAGGGATGATCTTAACAAAATCAAGCCTTTGCACCAGTATAAAGTAGCTGAAGAAGAAGAAATTTCCAAGAAGTCTGTGAATTTTCCATTATTTATAAATCAATTAAGTTCATGAACTCTGCTTTATTTATTATTATTTTTGTTGTGGGTTTGATTGTAAATAGGATAATGGAGAAGGAGAAACAGCTGAGCATTCTCTACCAGAAGCAAGGGAGAGGGACCCAATTTGCTGATAAAGCACACAGGGATAAATGGCTCCAGAAGGAAATTGACGAACTTGACTGTGTGCTTTCTTCAAACCAAAAGCAGGTGATAATTAACTTTCTTTCAAACAGGTAACAAACAATGTTTTTAACAGATTCTTGTTATCATTATCATTTTCATGAACATTAATTGGGAATATATACCAAATTTTTTCAGGAGGGTCTAATTGAGGGTGAAACAAAGTAAGTTAAAATATGAGCTATTTGCTTTAGAAGCACACATTAAGAAAATGCAGGGTGAAATGAAGACGGTTCAAGAGCTTGATGGAAGCAGCAAGCATGATAAGAAAATCCTAGATCGGGAGAAAAATGCTCTACAAGATAAAAGGAAGTACGTAATTAGTTTTTTTTTTTTTTTTAAATCGAAAGTTTCACAAATAGTTATATAACCTTGTAAAGTATTACCTATCATCAAAGTTTCAGAAATTTGTAAGAACGAAAGTGGATAGCTTTAAACTTAGAGTGCCCAAAAAATTGCTTAAATTACTAAGGTATCTTATTTCAGGTCACTATGGAAAAAAGAAACACAACTTAAAAATGACATAGATTGGCTAGCCTTCGAAATTGTGAAGGCACACAAGAATCTTGACATGGCACAACCAGGGGTCAGTTTTATTTCTGTTTGCAACATTTCTATATATATATTTGTTTGCAAGTACTGCTAGAGTCGGATACAGCAGCACTGATGCAAGCTTGTTTATGATAATTACTGGATTTTATCAGGATATTAGAAGGGGGTTGCATACTGTCAATAGGATTATTGATAATTATAACATAGAGGGAGTGTACGGCCCAATTTTAGAGCTGATTGACTGTGAGGAGAAGTTTTTCACTGCTGGAAATAGGTACCAGCTGCTTTAAGAAACTCTGGTAAAATCAATTTGTAAACTATGCATTATCTTTCTCAGGCATTGCTTTATGCTCCTTTTCAGTTTATTCCATGTAGTAGTTGAGTCGGACGATATTTCGACACAGATAATAAGACACTTGACCTCAGAGAAGGGTGGCCGTGTGACATTTATACCCTTGACCGTGTTAAAGTGTCCGACACAAACTATCCCACAAACCCTGATGTTGTACCTCTTTTGAAGAAACTCAAGTACACGGCCGACTATTCCCATGCCTTTAAGCAGGTATATACTCTTCTCTCAAAATTGGATTTATATTTGAATAATTAAAGAGAAATTAACTTATTGTAAATCAATACTTAATAAGGTAATTGATGGTACCTTAAATTAAATGTTTTTTTATATATAAGCATTAATAACATGTAATATTTCTGGTAGGTGTTTGCGAGAACTGTCAAAACCGTCCGATCTTCTTTGGCACGAAAATCAAAGGGACCCGTGCATTTCTCCTCTGCCCAGATTGGCCCAGATTGACCCGTGCATTTCATCATTTAAACTACTCTACAGTTTTATAACTGGAGATTGCCCTTTACTTGCTAGTATATGCAAGTTGTGTTACTAATTATACCAGGAGAAGAAGCATAATCACAGAAATGGAGGGGAACAAGGTATGAAATGACGAGGAACTTACTAAGAAGAAACCCGTACAAATCCTATGCTGACGTAAGCCGGAATATGATCCTCTGCAATAGTTGTAAAAGATACCTTCACTTTACGCTTTAAGATTCATTCTCATACTCTTATTTGGGCTTTGAGATTCGTGCAAAGTTAAAAGAACTGTCCTGAACTCCTGATCCACTAGTTATAAAAGATTTCCTTTTAGGGTACCGGCGAGGATATGAAACCGTCGTGGTGGTTAGAATTTAGTTTACCTTTATATAATATATATCCTCTGCAAAAACACACCGTTAAAAGTTAGATTCTGTCCGTTAGTTATATATTACCACGAATCTTGAGCTCCCCAATTTCTGATCGGACAGTCTAGAGATAAAAAATACGGTACGGTAATGCAGAGAAAAATATCGGGCCTGGAATTAATTTGCACTTTATGGAATTCATATTCTCTGCACCAACGCACCGTTTATTTTTAGATGATATCCGTTCGTTATATGTTAACTCGAATCATAAAGTCCCTCAATTCTAATCGGACGGTTCACAGATAAACACAAATGGTACTTTAATACAGAGAAAACTCATCGCCCTTCTCTTTCTCCGGCGTCTGGGGTTGCGATTATTTATACCCCGAGATTTTCGGATTAAATTACTCATTTTTAAATTTCTCGCGAGATAGCAAAAAAGAGAGATAGAAGGAGAGAGATGAGGAATGAGGAAACAGTGAAGCTGATCAGCGCCGACGGGTTCGAATTCGTGATCGACAAAAGAGCGGCCATGGTTTCCAATACCCTACGCAATATGCTCACCTCCCCCGGTAAGCGGTAACTCGTACGCTCTTCTCTTCTCTTTCTTTCTTTCTCGCGAGAAATTGAATTTGAATTCGACCTGATTTTTTTTACAAAAGGGAGCTTTGCGGAGACGCAGCATGGAGAGGTGAGGTTTCCTGAGATCAGCGGCGCTGTTTTGGAGAAGATTTGTCAGTATTTCTACTGGTCTCTCCAGTACTCCAGGTCAATTTCTGCTGTAATTTCAGTATACTGGTATTTGGGTTGAATTGGGATTCTAGGTTTACAATTTCAACTGTGAATTGGGTTTCTGGCATTTGTGTTGAATTGGGATTGAATTGGTATACTGTTAATTGGGTGGAATTGGGATTTTAGGTTCACAATTTCAACAGTGAATTGGGATTCTGGCATTTGGGTTGAATTGGTTATACTGTTAATTGGGTGGAATTGGGATTGGTTGAATTGGGATTCTAGGTTCACAATTTCAACAGTGATTGGGATTCTGGCATTTGGGTTGAATTGGGAATACTGTTATTTGGGTGGAATTGGGATTCTAGGTCTACTTTTTCTTTTATCTAGGAATTTCAGGTTGAATTGGGATTCTGGCATGCAGATCTATGCTTTCAAAACTAGAATTGATTGATTAATTATTTGAAATATGTGTATGGATTTAACTGGTAACTTGAATAACTGATGAAAGTCCAACTTTTGGGGTAAAGATTTTAACAGAGCAGTTTTGGCTTTATACAATGCGCAGACTATAGAATCAAAACAACGCTGCATATGGTTCGGGCGCTGCATGAAGCCAAAACTGGTCTGTTAAAATATTTACCCAATTTTTGGTTCAATAATAAAACCAACAATCCATCAACACAAAATTGGGAGAAGAACAAGGGAAAAAAGTAAAGGGGAAAAAAGGCATGTGTGAGTTATATTTCATGAAGAAATGTTGATTACATTGTTGAAAAGAAATTTATTGAAATTAATTGTATTGCAGTGGGAAGGAAACTGAGTTTCATATAGAGCCAGAGATCACGCTTGAACTGATGATGGCCGCTAATTTTCTTGATACATAAATCCGTATTCATGCGATCTATATTGGATGAACTTGGTACCGATTTCTATATAACTTTGTGGTGATTGGTACCTTGTATTGGTATGAAGTTGTGCTAATATAGTTGTAGGAACTAAAATCTATAGTGATTTAATAAATTGCTTGCTAAATCTAAATCTCTCCTCTGATTGTTGTTCATCAGAGTTCTTATGCTTTGGATGTGAATAATTGACTCTTTATTTGAGATAAATTTTGTTAAGAGCTTGATGCACTTAACAGCCCCATTAATCCATTAGTTAAAAATTGTTAAATAAATAGAACTGTATAAGAATAATTTTTCTCAAAAGAGAAGAATTTGAGAAAGTTTTTTACTATATATCAACATTTTTTTGTTATATCATATAAACTTTGATACTTCCACATATTGCTGACATCTCTTCGGGAGATGATCTTCGTTACTAAGAAATCTTTGGAATATTTTGAACCATTTATGAAAATTACTGTTTCTACTAGAATCTGAATTGTGCAGTATCTGGCCAGGTTCGGTACCAGTATGGTACCAGTTGTCATGTAACAGATGAAAGATCTTTGGCTACCTTTTGTTCTTTTTGGTGCTGAGTTGGTGTTTTAAAAGAAGATTGCTTATTAGATCAAGCTCCTATATCTGACTTGTCAATGAACCTGATCTGTCTGCCTTTTTATATTCTATGCACGCAAGGTGTTCGGTGAATTGCCCTAGTGACTCTTTCGCCTTTTCTATTAGTAGGTAGAAGGCCCAGTAACACACGTTGCAATTACTCAATGCACATCAACTGAACCAGGCAATGGACAATTATATTTTACTCCCAAAAGCAAGATATGCAGCTCTTTTTAATTTCTTATAATTTTTGGGCACCTAACATTGATTAGCTGATTCCAGGAGGCTTTTTTTGCTGACAGGGAATTTATTAATTAGGAACTAAAAAAATTTCATCGTTTTTGTACCAATTCATTTTGATCAATTTAAGATGATAACCATATATTGCACTGTTTTATAAGATGTGGAGTTTAATCTGTTAACTTGAATTTCCACTTTGCATTGGTTTACCAGTCTTGGGCTCTAGCAAGTCCTGAAATCTAATTAATAGGCAAATAAAACCAATCAAATCCCCCCTCTCTCTTTGCCAACACTAATTATCACTATCATATATTACAGTTGTAGAATAGCAATTTTCAAGATACTGAGAGTTTGTATCAAATATCTTTATACTGAGAATCTGTATAGGAAAATTAAGTGAAACAACATACTTTCTCTCTCTAGATCTCTCTCTTAGCTCACATAGTTAATAGGAGAATACATGGGATTACTCAGTAACACATTACTGTTAGGCATAGTATTCCTTCCTTCTCTCTTTACAACACTATTCTTACCATGGTTGCTAACATTTTTCACTGAGCGGTACTGGTAATTATGGAGAGGAGTCGAATTGCTATCTAGCACATGCAAGATAACCACCATGAAAACAGAGCATGCAAACATCGGTATTGGACCAAAGATCCATAGAAGCAAAGTTGTGGCAAAGTACAAAGCCCGTAAACCCATTGACCAAAAATTGCCGCCTCGTATTATCGCTGTCTGTACATAGCTCACTGGTATGTCTGAGTCTAGCGTAGACATGAGAAAACTCGCATGGACATAGTATCTGCAAAAACAGAGGAATTCAGTCCTGATATAGAGTTTACTGGTACCATATTAATTGAACTTTAACAGAACTTGATTTGAAGCTTAATTACTCAGGCAGGGCCTAGGGGTGTTTATTGGATCCGTTTATTTGGTTTTCAATTGAACCGACAAATTTTTGGATTGAATGGTTTGGTTTTTCGGTTTAAATGGTTTGGTTTGGTTGAATTAGTTCAGCTTTTTATATTTGGTTTGGTTTGATCTCTTTTATTTCGGTTAAACCAAATAAATTGAAATTTACTTGATATTTACTTGAATTACATCAGTTTTTTATATTTGGTTCAGCTTAATCTTTCTTATTTCGGTTTGACTGATATATAATTTGATATACATTTTTATATTTATTTCTATGATTATTAAACATAATTGTGTATGTATTGAGTTTTGATCTTTTAAAATTTAATCTCTTATTTCAGTTCAACTAAATAAATTTAAATTTACTCGGTGACTAGTTTAATTCAGTTGATTGGGTTATATTTTTGAAGACCTAATAAAATTTTGAGTTAACTATTTTTAATATGTCTTAACCGAACCAACCTCAACACAACCCATCCCCCCCTCCCAACCCCCAAACTAATGGAACTCAAATAAAATCACATAAGATAATGCTTGCCTGGTGGAGTGAATGAAACAAGTGAATGCTGAGAGAAAGCAAACGAGCAAAGCAATGTACTTCACCGAGGCGATGGTCTGGCCGGTGTCGCCATAAATTATACTGTTCGTGAAAATTGACGATGTGCTTCCAGCCCAGGCACCAATGAGCGAACTCAGAGCAATCGAAAGAGATGCCAAGTTGCTTGATGCTGATATATTGCTCGCTATTACCGACATTGCCAACCCCGTCTCCTCTGGGCTCATCTGCAGATGCAGAGGAAAAAAAATAAAAGATCAATTTTTATTCTAATAGGGCAGAAAAAAAGTAATTTTGGTCAAAAAAGATTTTTGTAAGGACATAATAAGGATTGGAAAGCTATTTTTATGAAGAGAAGTTGGATTTATTATCTGATAGTTGATAACAAGTAAGAAGTGTTAATTTCAACTCAGAGGTAGTTTGCTTTCAAATTTTATATTGTTTCTTTTTTGGTGTTTCAAAGGTAAGTTTCTATTCTGAGTCAAATATTTGCTTGGATCAAAGAAAATTATTTCTCCTAATTTCTAAAAGAAGGGGAAAAAAAAGAGAAAAAAAAGGTAATTTTTGTTATTCACTTCTCTAACCTGCATCATACGCTCGACCCATGCCCGCTTGTTGTGGTTCTCATACCCCATAACTGTTTTATGGGGGTACCGAAGAACCCGGTATAGAAGCATGAGATGGTACACAAACATTATCGTAAACCCACATGGTACCAGTACCAAGTCTATGGATCCTTTGTTCAACCACATCTCTCTCTGTCTCTCTCTCTCTACTTCACATTTTGATCAGAACCTTTGATTCCATGGTAAAGAGAAAACTCAGAGCACCTCAACTTAGAGAGAGAATGCTTGCTTGTGCTGGTATAGAAAAAAAAAATTTGAATCCCTACTTGTTTACATTTAGTTGCTTGTGAGTGTACAAAATTAGTGACAGGTATTAATTGAGAAGTTGGCAAGGCAAGATAACTCAAATGGATGTTTCAATGCCTCAACCGGGTCAGGTTCATTAATTAGGATCTTAATTCAAACCCAATAAGCTATAGCTAATTAATTTAGAACCACAAATTTACCAGGGCACAAAAAAAAACAAAAGAATATATTTTCCATTGAGAAATTTATAAAGAGTTGAATAATAATGTATATTTTTTTTTCAAATTATATATGTTTCGAGTTCTTAATGGGTTATTGGGTTTTGGAGCATCCATTTTGATCTTGTTTTAAAAGAGTTTGCTTGCACTCAACTTCCTAAATTGGAGGGGTGCAAATCTTTTAGGGTTTCTTAAAGGAGTCAACAAATGTGCATCATCACATGACCTATGTCCGTATTGGAATTTAATACTTGCTTATTGTTAATGCCACTGTTAATTTTATTTTTCTTCATGTAGAAATACAAAGTGAACTTTGCGGATACATCCTCCTAAAGAAAAATAATACAAAAAGGGTTTAGTTGTATATAGGATACATATAAAAATTGACAAAAACAAAGTAAACAAAATTGAAAGTCAATGATTATAAAAAGACCAAAGTAGAAAGTCTTTTTTTTTTTGAAATCCAAATTGAAAGTCAATGATTATAAATAACTATTCTCAAATTTAATGAATAAACTATATTGCTGTTAGGTGCCAATTATGAACTGACTTACCTAATTTATAAACCAACAATAAATTTGGTTTAAATTTTCTTTTTATTTGAGATTATAAGATCTAATTGAACAACGACAACTGAATTACCCGTTTAGTCGTTTACAGCTATAATTAATAACACGGAATCCATACAAATAGGGATTCCAGATTCTCTGTGGCTCATGAAATGCAGCTGCTGTTCTGCAGACTGATAATATCCCAACATGAAATATTAATTTGGTTCCATGGATATTATTTGATGAGAAATTATAATGAGAAGGATATTATTTAATGAGAAGTATATTTACATATTTCTTCTTTTGACCTCGGAAACAGAAGAGGGGATAATGATATTTCATACAAAATCTCCATGCTGCATATATATGTATTGTTAAATATTAATTCCTACTACTTGCATGTTAATTCTTCATCAAATAAAGCTAAAAATATATATTTCACATAATCACACACCAAAACATGTAACATATATATTTCACATCTTTAGTTGAACAAAAAAAAATAAGTTCTTTAATTTACGTATAATAAATTAAGCAAAAAATAATTAAAGTAAGAGTACTAATTAATTAGATGAATCACATAATTCCATTTCTAACCTATTGAAGATGGCCACCACCTCGGCCATCAACAGTCGGTACCCTCGGCTATTCCCGACACATGCCGACGCCACCTTTGCCATCCTTACCAAAACCCTAATCTCCATAAATGAAAATGCCAACCTCTTGTCCAAGACCTCTTCAATTCTAGAAACCCTAATCAGAGGTAGGGCCCACTCCACCAGCCTTCCCCCTTCACACCTTCTCCCACTAAGCATCTCCAAAAGAATCACCCCAAATGAATACACATCATTCTCTTTGCACACCTCATACCCTTCCTTATCGACATATCCGACCATGCTTTTCCTCTCCTCTTCGCCTTGAAGAAAAAATCCTAACCCGTAGTCGCTAATCCTAGCAAAATAATCCTTGTCGATGAATACATTGCATGGTTTTAAGAAACCATGTGCTATGCCGAGAGCAGTTGATGCGTGCAAATGCTCGAGCCCACGGGCAATACCTGCAGCAATTTTGACACGTGTGCGCCAGCTCAGCTGACGCATCAATTGCCCACCATCAACACCGACACCGTACAAGAAACTTTCTAGGGTTTTCTCTCCGACGTACTCATATATGATGATACGCTCTCCGGGGGCTTCGGCATAGCCAAGTACCGGTACAATGTTCGGGTGACTAGCAACAAAAGAAAGAGATTTTATCGCCCGAGAGAAAGTGGGGCCCGGGTGGCTAAGAACTAAATGCGAGTGGAGACGCTTTATGGCAACTGAATTGCTGGTGTCAGGAGTGGTCGATGCTTTATAGACGGTACCGAGACGACCTTTTCCAATGAGTCGAGAGTGATGAAAGCTGTCGGTGGCAGCCTCAAGGTTTGCCATTGGAAATGGGCCTGCACGCAGAAGTGCGGTTACGCTAGTGTCGTCAACTGTGCCACAAGTAGAGGTAGGTTGTCGTCGATTCTTGTAACATTGGAAGAGTAGAAACATGATTATGACAACGAGAAAAGAGAGCGAGATGGCGACGATTATGTAATCAGAAAGCACAAGAGCAAAGTGGTGATGGTAAGTCATGAGATAATGAGATTCTTCTTCTTCCTTTTTTCTTCTCTTTTAATTTATTATCAATTTATTTTTTTGTAGGGAGGATGGTGACAGTATCGACAGAATGCTCATGCATGGTTTACTGATATGTTTATTTAAATATGTAATTTTTTATGGGTTGGTAGGAAAGTTTGCACGTCCTTTATTCTTGTTGACATCATATCATTATTTTTATATTTTACTTTTGATAGTGGTGGTAGTATTATCAGCTATGAAATGGAATTTGTTAGGTTCTGATAGGTTAATCAATTTTGACTTAATTAATAATTAGTTGGGTAATGAATTTTCTTGGTTATGTTTGGTGTAGGTTGGCCAGCTAATTAACCTTTTGTGCATTATATATAAGATTGTCAATTAATATAATATAATATATTAATTTGATTATTGTTTATTCTTCTGCTTGCATAAAAAACATATAAAACAGTGATTCTGTTACAGAACCAAGGTCAAATCTAATGTGTATCATTATTAATTTAATTTAAAGAATAACATAGTTGGATAATAATGTGAACTTTGACATGCGTCAATCATTTTCGTTAGTGATAGTCTTTGAAAATGTTTGATTTTTTTTTTTAAAGATAGTGGTGAGCATTTTTTAATTTTTGATGGGACTATTTTAAGAAACAAAGGGACCACTTTAAGAAGTCTAACATGTTTATGCAAAAATGATCCTCTATTTGGGACATTAGTATCACTTATATGCCACATTTATGATCTTAATTCATAACAAAAAAATAAAAAATAAAAAATAGAACCGAATAAAAAGAGATTGCATAAAGTGTTTTTTTTTATAGACGTGTATGAAACTTGAGGTAACAATCAACATTCTGATCGAACTTGAAAAAAAAATCATATTAAATTGCGAAGGATATATAAGTTTTGTTGGAATGAGGTACTTGGAATTTAATTTCTGTTTGTTTGGATCATGAAATTTTTACTATATATAGTAGCATTCTTCGTTTTAAAAGAGATTATTTCTGCACCACAGTAAATTGGAGAAATAATTATCTTATTAAAAAGGCCCATGGGTTAGCCCAAATGATCCATTTGGACTTCGCTAATTTTGGGCTCCTATACTTGTTAATTAAAAATTTCTTCATAATTGGAAAGGATTCTCTTGATAGGTTTTCTTCCTTGAAAAGGCTCATCTTAATATTGTGTTCAGGGTTTGAGGTACATTCTCTTCTATAGGCTTAAAAGATTCTGCCACAAATTAAACAAACAAGAAAAATAACTAAAGATGTGATGAATATTTTGATATTCTTATTGTTTTGGAACAAATAATTGTTCATGGTTCGTCCACTAACAAATTTTCAAACAGAAGTAGATGATATGAAACTATATTTTAAGTTAGTGTCACATTTGAAATCCCATAATTAATTTTATTCACCAACATACCTTCCATATGCGCTATGTAAAATAGCCGAACTAATAATGACCCATGGTACGGAATATTTATCATGATATTTTACAATGTATTAGACAATTTAAGTTATTTTTTACAATGTATCATGATAAACCAGTCTAGCATTGGTGTGCTTAGAAAAGAAAAGAAAAAATGGGCCTTATCAGAAGGCCTATAACTGGATATAGAGGAAAAAAACAGGGAAGATCCAGTCAATAAGCAATAATTGGTCTATAATAAAAATTTACAGTCGGTTTACTTAATCATTCTTAAGAGGAGAAGAAATGGAAAAAAAAAGTATTGAAATAAAGACAAAATCAATGAAAATTTGTACCCAAGCAAAGAAAATTCTTTCCATTTATTACAAATCATATTATAAATTGAATAGTAAACTCATTTCTATCGAGGGCCTTCAAAGGGACTCCTAAATGTTCCTTGCGGGTAGAATGGAAGGCATCATTGAGAAAAGCTGCAAAATAATACAAGAGCTCATTTAGCAGCAATCAACAAGTAATATAAAATGAAATGCTCAGTGATCTAAAATCTATATATTCAGATAATAATAAAATTACAAACCTGATTTGATTTATTGAAGATGTCTATTTCTCTTTAAAGGTCACGGTAGTTACGTTGTCTATTTCTCTTTAAAGGCTGAACACGAAGCAAATCACACCATTCGATATGTGGCTCAGTATTTCTTGTTATCAATTTCAGGGCTCCACAGTAAATAATTTCCAGTGACAAGTTATCCTGATAACCATCTCCGGTTATCAACTCCAGGTAGTCACAATTTGCAATCTTCAATCTTTCAAGCCGGGAGGTCAGCTGCTCCAGGTGCAGAACTCGGATACTAAAACATGAAAGAATATTTAGATGCTTGAGAGTGTGAAGCTTTCCGAATGGAAGAGATTGAATCTTGAAGCAATATTTTAACGAGACTTCTTGAATTGACTGCAAGGAAAATGGATCCCTCATCCATTGTGGAAATGTGGCAGAAGGATAACAGCTTAGTAGAAGTTTCTTGAGGTTAGGATGTGGCTGGAGGCATTCTAACATAGAAAAATCTACATCATTTGCACCAACTAATCCGCCCTCACAAGTTTCTGGTATGGGCCTTAATCTCGGGTTTGGTTTCCAAACTGGAAGAAAATCGTAATCTGAATCATAATCCCAGCATAAATCCAAAGCTTTAAGTCTGTACTTATTTCTAAGGTTAACACGCTGGCAATCAACTAAATTACTCATCTTTACTCCTTGAATAGAGAGTCTTCTCTGCTGCCATTTTCTAACTCTCAACCCTGCTGCCATTTTCTTTATTGCCGGAAAATTTACAAGACCATGAGGGACACAACCTACTGTATTATGATAATACGATAAGTTAAGCTTCTCTAAACTACTCAGACAACCTATTGTATTAGGCAGTGCTACAGTCTGTTGAGGAAAAATTGTTAATTCATGAAGGTTATGAAGATTTCCGAGATCTAAAGGAACTTCCTCTAAATGACGACATTTAATAACTAACCTCAGCAAGTTACTAAGTGAACAGAGTGATTTAGGAAGCCTCTAAAAATTTAACGATTGAATATACAGATATTGTAAGTTAGCAAGATCACCAATACTTTCAGGTAGATATTCAAGGAGATGGCAATGATCAAGAATTAATGTCTGCAGGTTGTAAAGGAGTCCAATTGATAAAGGTAAGATTTTAAGTTCAGAAGAACTAATACCAAGGAAGGCAAGATGTTTCAACTCGGGAATGAAGTCAGGAATCTCTGTGAAAACCCCATTCAATTCCAAAACCCTGAGTGCTTCAAATTTAGTGAGGTTAGACAGCCTATTGTTTTGGTGCCCCAAATATCCACTGCAACCGCTCAAAAACATAGAAAGAGTTCTTTAAGCCCTTCATATTTTGTTGGAGAATTTGATATACATATCCCATGGAACCTCTTGCATATAGATGGTATGCTTCTCGAGGAACATTTTTCTCTTGAATATCACGTGGCCAATTGATCTCCACCGAATAATGTTCATTCTCAGAATTAAGTCGAGCAAGGTCATGGATTATATCGTGCAACTTACAGTATTTGTATGTTGAATCATCTATAATATCATCAAGAAAGGACCTCTGTTTTAACTCCTCATAATTTTCAACACCAATTTCTGTGGTTTTTCTTTTGCCCCTAGACTCGATGTATCCATGAGAGATCCATAACTCTACCAATTTTATATTTTCTAATATGTAATCTTTTGGGTACATTGAGCAAAACAAAAAACACGGCTTAAGGTGGGGAGGTAGATGAGCATAGCTGATTTGAAGGGCTGGGAATATACCGTTCGATGTATTTGATTCCCAAAGATCACTTTCCCGAATCTCTCTCCAACGCTCTTCACATGTTTCATGCCTAAGGAGGCTTGCAATCGACTTCACTGCCAATGGCAATCCACCACACTTTCTCATAATATCCCTTCCCATATCTACCAAGTGTGTTGGCACAGTGTTACCGGTACCTCTAAATGCATAATGATGAAACAACTGCCAGCAATAATCTTCAGGTAAGTTAGTTGGGCTCAAAATTGCTGTTGTTTGCATGACCTCTGCAACCTTTTTATTTCTTGTTGTCATGAGAATTCTGACTATTTTTGCCTTTTTAAAAGGAACCCAAAAGAACTCCCAAATAGTTTGATTCTCATTCCACACGTCATCTAAAACCAGCAATATTGATTTTCCGTTCACAATTTTTGCAAGCTCTTCTTGTAATGGGCTCAACTCACTCAAACTGTAATTGATTTTGGAGAATGATTCAATGATTGCTTTAGTGAGTCTTCCAACATCAAATTCTTCAGAGACACATGCCCACCCAAACAAATCAAAGCACCGGGTTACCCTCTCATCTTTGTAGACTAGTTAGGCAATGGTGGTTTTTCCGAGACCACCTTTGCCAACAATAGAAATGACTGAAAATGACTTCTCTTTTTCTTTTTTAGATAGTAAGAAATTGATGACTTTTGTTATTTCAGCACCTCTACCAAAAATGTTCTCTTCATCCACCATGTGACTCGTTGGGGGTCGTAAAGTTTTGTTGTTTGGACGCCTCACTCCATCACTCTCCTTTAATTGGAGAGCCTCACGATCCTTTCCTATTTCATCAAATCGACTTCTTATTTTATTAAGCCAATCTACCATGCCATCAAAAATTGGAACAATGTACTGTCCAAAAAATTATTAGATAAGTAAATCAAATTTTTACCAAACGAAGTTACTCTAGTTCCTTTTATTAATAAAAAAAGAATAGCTTTGTTTCAATTGTACCATATCGATTATCTATATATTTAGACGAAATGTTGTTATGAATATGCAAGCATAGACTAACCAGCATACAATGAAATCATTGTTATTTCTCTTATGTTGCATTTCTATATATATGGAGTAAATTTTGCTAGATGTAACTAAACTTTTTCTTATTCAGATAATACAATTTCAATTTGGTTTATTTTGATTAATTTATTTACCATCAGAATTTTCTGAATTTTTAAGCAAACAATTTTCATAATTTATTTATAAAAATGATAATTAACAGGTCAAGCGACCACTCTGATTTTAGATTTAGAAAGTTGGTAAAAAAAACAACTGATCAATCCTCCTTTTGCTTTTAGTTCCACACAATGATAAAAAAGCACTAGCAATTAGTTTTTATATGCACAAGGCACTAACCTCCATCTGCTTTCCCTTGTGAGAACTGGAAGCCTGAGAAACCTTTCTTGCCTCTACTTGGAGACGTGTGACCTCGTACCGGTACTCGTTGAGAACATCTTCGGCATCATAAGAAACCTTCTTGAGCTCCTTGAGCTAGAACTTGACGGAGCGGTCTATGACCTCCCTCTCCTCAGCATCGTACATCATGGCCTTGATCCACTTGAGAGTTCGCATCAGCCTCTCCAGATCCTCCTCAACAGCTCGAGCACGCCCCTTTTGTGAGTTATTTACATTTGATGAAGAGGAAGGAGCATGTGCAGAGGCTGTAATTGAGGGGAGGAAATTGGTGGCTAGAGAGAGCAGGGAGGATATCAAATTCCCTGCTATTTGGTTCTGTAGAGATCTCAATTGTGAATATGAAAAATGAATAAAGAGTAGAGAGGTGTTGAGATGTCAATTGGAAGGAAGTGGCATGTGGAAGACTTCACAGTACACTAGTCAATGCTTCTTCTTTCTTTTTTTTTTTGTTTTTTTTGTTTGTTTTTTTTTTTTGTTTGTTTGACGATGGTGGATTACTTTCGGTGGGGAGTGGGGTCACACTGTCTATAGGTAGGTATCTTGCGCCTTGCTGTTGCCTTCTTGGAAATCACCTCCACCTAGAGGTTACATTACTTTTGGTGTTATGTTTTTGGGTAATTGTATATATGTTTTAGTCAAAATAAGTTCAACTAACGTGGGGGCTTATGTTCTTAATTTTCTATTTTTTATATATATATATCATTATATTGTAACACATCTGGACTGTATAATAGAGTAAGATAACTATCTGAGATTCGCATTAATTGAATGAATGGTGAGATCCTCCTACAAGTGATCATTTAATTTTCTCTTAATAATTGATTTTTTTACACAATATCGACTTTCGCAAATGGGCCTGAAATTTTGCATTCTGTGAGTCGGGACATTTTATTGTTTTGTTGATAACTTTTCCTTATATAATCACTCTTAAGAGGAGAAGAATTGCAGAAAAAAAATAAGGTTATACAAAAATAAAAAATAATGAAAATGAGTCCCAAAGCAAAGGAAATTATTTCCATTTTCTATAAATATCGCGTGTACCTCTGTAATAACAAGGAACAACAGGTGATTTTTGAAAGAAATTATAAAATAATTGCAAGTATGTAATTAGCGTGTTCTGCATGGGTGACACAAACAAATTTCTATTTTGTAGATGTAATAGTACAGGTAGCTGGGCATTCCAACTGAACATAAAATGGTGATATCAACTTTATCTTTATTATCATTAACAAACTTTATTTTAATTGGATGTAGGCATTATCAACCAAATTGCACAGGAAAAGTTAGAAAATAATGAATTTTTTTTTTGGTGCTTCATTTACAAAAGTTGTTGGCATCATCAACAAACTTTTTTGTTTTTATTGTTTGTGGATTGCACGGTCATTTATTTATTATTGTATTATTATATTTTTAACTATTTGAAGAGCTATTTTCTTTATTATGTTTATTAGGTCTGAAAAAGGGATCCGACTTCGGATATTGTCATGACCCCACCGAACTAGGAGTCGCGACAATAGAGGCACCCTTGCATCCATCTGTCTTTCCATCAACTTATGCCGCAACAAAAATAGCAACAATTGTCCAAAATTAACGCGATGTAGACAGAATTCCAATCAGACATATATAAAACAATATTTGTATGAAAGTATTTATTTTTCACTCTACAATTAATATCATTCACATTTTTTTTCGCATTGAATATTCATTTTTTTTTTTCTATTTTTTCAACTTTGATGAACAATAAGAGTAATTAGAGGATTTATGGGGTTTATAAAATATTGCCACGCAAGAAGGGGGGTAAATGTGTCGTTTTAGGCATGGGAGCCGCTTGGCTTTGAGTGCCACGTCGTCTTCTTCTTCTTGATTTTTTTTTTTCCAAAGTTTACAATTTTTTATTTTTCATCATTTACATTTTTAAGTTTCTCTTTCTTTAAGTTTACACATTTATAAAAATAGACCCTTAAGTTCTAGAATTTTGTATATAAGTTCAAAATAATTTAAAAACATATTATTAATTTTTTGGAGTGTTACAAATATTTATTAGATATGATTAAACAGAGGGGATAATTTTCCGCTCTGTGAATATGGATTAACAGAGCAGCTAATTTTTTAGATCTGAATTCCGACATTTATTAAATAGATATAATAGATCCGAATGTGATTGCGGATGATAATCCACAAACAAAATGGATATCCTGATATATCTGGACCAAAAAAAAAGTGGGTTCTCTTATCCGAATCTGAATCTGCTTTCCTTACGAAAGTGGACTTTGATATTAAATGAAGGTCCTCCTATGTAAAGGCCTGTCTTGGACTTTTAACCCAATTGTGGGATTAAATTATAAGTGGACTTTGTATTATAGTATATAAGTGGATTATTCATATGACTCAATTATCCGACAATTATGTATTTTGTATTTGTATTGGAATCTGTATTGTAGATTATCCGCACTGTATATGTATCCATTTAAGACCGATTTGGTACATCCGTTTAAGGCATATTTGCATTTGCATTTGCATTTGCATTCATACTCGCTCATGCTCATTAAAAGACAGATACAAATTTGCTTAATTTTCACACCTAAGGTTTATAAATTGTAAGAAATTTGTTACAATTGAGCTTTTGCCTTAATGCACTAACAATTGTACTCCAAATTTTATCTTTTAGTTAAAAGGGCACATCAACATTCACTACTACAGAAAATGCGACTAAGCATATCATACATGAATGCGAAAAATTTGCACATTAACAATGGGTAAAGGGAGAAAGCGCTCTTGCGAAAAAAGACTCCAACATACACACACGGTCTGTAACTTTCAAACTGTGTGAGTAAGTGACGTTTATTTGTACAAGGTTCATTAATTATGAACGGTGAAGAGTTGTTCCACTTCAAATGTCTTTTAATAAAAAACCGTGTATTCATTTTCTCAATTTTCAAACACTGTTTTATTATTTCAAGCCATGTACGATTAATTCACCTCTCAACCATAACCCCTCAACTGCCTCTTGATACACACTTGCTCCATTTAAGCCAAGTCTCCTCCCGTAATTTGGTTCTTCATGTTCTCTCAATTTCCCTTTTCTTCCCTCTGGTTGGTGTTGATCTAGTCTCCATCCCTCATCTTCATTATTTCTCCTCGTGTGCACTTAGAGGAACTATGATGAGCCTGATCAGAAGGAGAAGAGGGACATCAATATTCATAACTAGTAACTATGCATTCAATCATCAAAATATGAAGGTTTAATCACAACTTTTCTTAGCAGAGAAACCTTTGCATGTATGTGAGACAAATTATGTCTTTGGGGTGGTTCCTCGATTGAGAATAGTTGTGAATAACCTTCAGAATCTTGATGAAATTAGTAGTAGTGAAGTCCATTGGTATGAAGGTCATTTAATTTATGATTCTTTACTGGCTAGCAACATGAAATTAGGTAGAAGGATTTTAACGGTTTGGATTCATTGTTTAAAGTCGATTCGATATACTTTAGAGTCAAGTTCACAAGAGACTTGGTGAACTTACGAGCACCCTAGTTCTACTCATATATATATTAATTAATTATTGTACACGATTCTATGGAAACTACCGTGTATGAATCCCATCAAATTAGGGTTTTCATTTTTCATGCCTATTTTTGTAAAGTATTGTAGGGCGTAGAAAGTTGCATGGCTAGGTTAGCTAACGATGCAGGCATATATAAAAGAGAATGCTCCCGCATGGGTTCAGTGCTCTGGTTACAATCGAACATAGACAGAGCACCGAACTTGGGGCATTGTTTGACATCTCCCTGCATTCATCTTGGTTCATCCTTAACAGACCTACGGTTCATGATCAGTCCGTCAGAGTTTTATTATTTGATTGTGGGGACGTTTAACTCCCGATGGGCGCAAGTCCCCACCGCTAATTACATCAGAAAAGATCTTTTGGGTCAAACTGAACACCTTGTTCATTCCAGAATTTGTGTCTATTTGTGAGTGAACTGGGTAATGGGGCTAAAGAGGGCTCATGTACTGTCGTATTTGGTTATCTGGTTGGTTCTCGTTTGTTTTGGACATCTGTATTAGCATGTGTATGTGTGTGCATGTATATTGCATGTTTGCATAGGCATATGTGCATTCATATCTGTATTTGGTCATAACATGTTTTATTCATTTGAGAAGTTTGGTTGTATGCAAAGAGGAGGGCATCTTGGTCAGTTCATAATATTATGAAAAGTTTGTGTGTATTGTCATTTTGATTGTAATATAAAATACATGATATATTTTTATGAAACTTATAATTTTATGTTGAAATTATGACATTTTAATCATGAAATAGTATTTTGGTCATTTCAGGTTATGGCTGCAGCTTGGATATATCTGGATTTGGTTTGGAGTGATAGAAGATTTGATTTAGGTTCATATGGAGTTGGTCGGAGTGATATGAGAAAGTTATGGCTAGAATAACTTGTTCGTGAAGATTTTATTTTTCCAAGGACCTATTTGTGAACATTTGAGGGTCTGAGTTTGTAATATGGACTTTGTATAGGGTTTGGAATACCTATTGGACTTTTAGGGGCTTGTTTGAAGAGATTTTATGTTGTCAGGGACCTGTTTGCAATTTTACAGGGACTGCACTGTATATTTTGTATTGTCAGGAGCGCCTTTGTGTAAAAGTGTCTTCATTTAATTATTATCTTTGGTTCTGGACCATCAGACATTATTGGGGCTTTGAGATTTAGATTTTTAGGTTTAGAACCTACGAATTTATGCGGTAAAAATAGAATGTATTAAAGGAAAGTGGTTATCTGATTTTCTTTTTAAAAGATGGTAAAATAAAAAATTTCGGTAAATAACATGACATACCTATAAGTTAATTGATAAAGATTAAAGAGTCTTGAAAAAATTGGCTCTAGCAATAAAAAATATTTGCCTCTATTAGTTTTTCATTTTTTCATTCCTACACAATTAATTAATAACAAAATGTGTAATCCTATGCCGCTATCTCGAAGTAGTATTTGATATTTTTTTATTTTTTAGTTTGAAAAGCCCGTAGAATGAGATATTTGCTTTTTTGCCGTGCTACAAAAATTTATCATTATCTACGAAGGTAAATGTCTTCCTTAAAAATCCTGTCAGTAATATCGATATGCTCAGAAATAATCATTTTTTGCATTAATAACTCTCGGCAATAATCATTTTTATCGCGTGCGCTAATAACTCAAGTAGAAATGTCAAATAATAATACTAAAATATTAAATTTAATCTGAAGTGCTTGCCCGGCCTTTTGCGTTAACTATCATATCATATCATTATGATAGGTAAGATGATTTTGGCGTGTCTTCATATTATTCGATAAAATGAACACGCATGAGAAATAATGACTAAAATGTATGTACACGAACATAATGTGTTCCTAATTAATATTCTGTGATTTAAGTTTGTCATTCTCATTCGCCAAGTATATTTTCATGAGTAAATCGTATATAACGCATGTAAAATCTGTGATATTTAATTTGTTTAATATATTTTTGTTACATCTAAGATACAATAAATATTAGGTGTGTATAACGTAAGTAAAAAGTGGGGACATTTATATTGTTTCTTTTTTTAAGGCAACATTGAATTTGTCTAAGATATAGTCAATAAATAATAAAAAACTTTAAATATATTAATTCACCAAAACTTCTACTACGTACAGAACCCTTACCTCACTCGAGTCCATATCATCTGAGGATCAAAATACTTTGTTTTAGATTCCGACCGTCAACAGGAGTATAATGGATATATACTATTCATGCATCAAGACTAACAACAAACATTTTGTTTTTTTTTCGAGTAAAATTTGGAGGTCAAGCCATCTAACTATTTAATACCTTTGTTATTACAACAAATGATTTCTCTCATCTAAGTTTCGAACTCATGATCTCTCACAAGAGACCATGTGCCTTAGTCACTAGATCAAAGACAAATGCTGGGCCACTAATAAAAGTCCCACCTTCATATAATGGATAGAATGAATCGTAAAAGGAAAATAACAGACCACAGAACCTGGCTCTGTATAATAGACGCCATTCAATGAAAAAAATAATGGTCCAACCATTTTTACTTGTGGAGAAAAATTACAAGCCAATTCTTTGCCACCCTATCTGAAGGGGAGAAATGTCTTCAGTCAATTATTCCAACAAATTATGATTGCAATCGTTGTCAAACTACAAAAGATTCTGACTTATCGTCCAGTGCCAAAACATGAAAGATGCACCATGACTAACGACAAGCGTGCTGAAAAGTTGCATTGACCTGATATCAACTGAAAATATATCATAATTGAAAGGCTAGTAGGGTATTGCGGCTGCATTGTACTCTGTTTTGGTGTACCGTGTATTGGCATGTCTGGAGCCACGCCGTGCTAGGCTGCACAAAATCGGAGATGAACACAGCATGTTTAATGGCACAACACGGTTTGGTACAACGTCCTTCAATGTGTCATGCCAGTTTTTATTTTTATTTTTCTTAGATCTTGATATTTTGTTACTTTAAAAATGTGTGCTAATGTCCTAAAAATCAGAAAACATAAAAAAAAATCAGAATTAAATTAAATTACATTTTTATTTGTTGTAAATTCATTTTTTTTAAAATATTTTGTAGTATTTCTGTTTTTTTAAAATATTTTGTAGTATTTCTGTTTTAGTATAATTTGAGAAAATATTACTAAAGAATACAAAAATTGAATTTTTCTCTAGACGTGCCGTGTCAGTACTTAAAGTTTCCGTTCCGCACTCGTGTTTAGACATGCCGACTTTAAATTAGGACACAACACATTTAACAACACGGTACATCTAGCAAGACGTGCCATGTTGTGTCATGTCCTTAGCTGTGAGTGATGGCACGTGTACCCGGCACGCCGTTCTTTTGCAATACCCTAGCTAAGTGGTGTAAACAGATTGGACACGGACAGATAATAGCTACGTCGTATCAATATCTATTTTCAATTAATTGGAATCGCCTTGAAAAGTCTATATATAGGAATGAATCCTTGGAGGGTACCAACTGCATTATAATAGAAACCACAGTTTCAAAAATGTCAACAACAAGAGCTCTTCCAGTTTTCTGCATCCTCTTCCTATTTTTCACTAGCTCTATCATATTACCTTGTACCGAGGCTGCTCGAACCATGGAAGAAAACAAGGCTGCTTGTAAGTAATCTCTCTTTCTTAGTTAATAGCTGGTGTATTCTTTTTTTTTTTTTTAAATTAAGGAAGTACTGAGACTTTAACCGACTTATAATTCGATAAAACTCTTGAACCAGTATCTTTTTATTTGCTCTTAATTATTTACGTGGCAAGTTGAAATTTTTAGTAATAGATAAAGTGAGAGAGATATCTTACGTAATACTTTTATTGTTAGGAAATTAATAATTGCAAATCTACTTTGTCATCTCCTCATTTTCAGCAATCAACTATCCAGACAGGGGAGGTTACATTCCATACCCTGCGGTAAGGCCACCACGAGGTCCTTACACTCCAAGACCCTGCAGTGTGTATTATCGTAAAAATTGCCGTAGTTATCCTCCTCCTGTAGCAAAGCCCTAGAAGATTGAGATCTGGTTACATGAAAGAGTCAGAGCAAGAAGAATGCAACAAAGTATTTGTGTATGTGTTGTGTATAAATAATAAGTGTGATTTTTATATATGTGCTCGGTGGAAATCCCAAGTATGGATGGGATTTCATATATTAATATTGTCAAAGTGCGCGGCGGTGGAAATCCCCAATAAGGAGGGGATTTAATATATTAATAATGTAAAGTGTACAACTAATTAATGGATTTATATACATATAAAAAATTGCAGCTGACATCTATGTGAATGATTCTCTACAACACACAGAATTTTGAAGTAGTAAAAATTAATTACAACTAATTCTCTATTATGGTCTGTTCCCTTGTTTCTCAATTTATATATGATGTAAAAACAACTTTAAGTAAAATAAAATTGATTAAATTATTAAATATTCACCTGAACTATGATGTATAATTGAGGGAAAATTGATGCTCATGCTCAGAGGCTGAGAGCTTGAGATTACTTTCTGAGAAAAAAAACGCAGACCACTCCTTTGCCACCCCACATCTATCCCAAAGAGAGAGACCAACGACTTCAGTCAACTAATCCAACAATCTAAAATCTCACTGCTAATGTACAAAAACATCCAAATAAACTTGTTGATATATTGACAGAAGGACAAATTTAATTAAACTTCACTTTGACCAGAGGTCAACAGAGATAATTAATTAAATCATTGAAGAAAATAACAAAAGGAGGACTTGACAATGCGTAGAAATTTGGTATGCAATGGACCAAATTTGGACCAACAATAATAAGTGGAAATCTTGTCAAAATGCTAAGATGATAGTGACAGGTACGGTATAAACCTTATCGCTGGATACTTGGACTACAATTGTATTGTACATCACTGTAGATATATAAAGGTATATGTGTTAGTATTTGATAAATATTTCGGTGGAGGGAAGAGAGACACAATTCTCAAAATTATTTTATTATTCAAACTATCTTTTATATTTCTCTCTTCTGCCTTCTTATAACAGAATACAACTCTATTTATAGACTATTAAGACTCTTGAAATTCGTATAGAACATAAAAGTAAAAACAGAATTCTAAACAGCAGCAGTTAATTCTGACCCTTGGTTACTAAAACAGCCATAACTAATTATTAAGTACTCCAAATGACTTGAAACTTAAACTACCAGAAACTAGAATCCAGGACACATCAACTAGACTCATCATTTGCCTAGAATGATCTAGAATTGTCCTTTCAAATTTGCTCTCAAAATCTGTCCACTGTGCAGTCACAAATTTAATGACAAATTAAGTTTATTCATCAACAATATGTATATGGAATGAATGACTTTTTTATTTGCTCAAACAGTACCAACCAGTAGAATTTTTCCTCTTGTATGATGTTAACAACTATTGAGAACTCAAGAACTGGGGGCCTATTCTCGGGAAAACTCGAAGCCCAGAAAAACCTCTATAAATTGACTTCTTTTCCAGCGCATTTCTAGCAAGCTTCTACTATTTTATAAACGGTCTTTCATCCAACAGTATTTGTTGTGTAAGAAGTTGCAGTTGTTCTCAATTCCCGAAGGAATTTCTTCCAATCTTTCGTCTAATATTCTCACTCGTCATATTTAAGTCAATAGTGTCTTTTTTCCTTTAGCAGAAAATAGGTGTTTTTTGGGAAAATGAGTTTCGAGCAAGTGCACGCTTGATTGGGGCATCTGAGCTAAAAAGCCTGAAGATGATGGTCGATAAATCTATGGTCAACGGTCTCTCCGAAGTGATGGTGCAGACCGATCGACACAGAGTGCGCAGGATACTAATTCGGTAAGGCTGATCAGCTTCCTTACCAGCAATCCAAATATAGAGCCAAGGAGCCTCTGGAGATGAACATCACTACTGCAAAAATGGAATTTTCTAATGCATGATTTACAACGGTTTGAAACATTTTTGGTCAAAACTGAAAGTATAGAGGTGTTGTGGTAAGCTTGGTAATTAATTCAATCTTTATTCTATTAGTTCTATAATAAAATAAACTAATAGAAAAGATTGTCAATTATTTTCTATTGGTTCAAAATAGCAAACCGTTGGAAGAGGTTCAACTTTTTCTATCAGTTTGCTCTTCAGAACCGATAAAGAAGTGCCTTATTAATTCTATCGATTCGACACTTGGAACCCATAGAAGAAGATGACCTTGTTATATTGTTTTTTTTTTAACTGTAGAGCCAATATAATAAATGTCATATTTCTTCTATCGGTTCTACACTTAGAACCGATAGAAAAAATGTCCTGTTTCTATCTTTTTTTTTTGGTAGAAAAGATAGAATAAGTTTGTCAATTTCTAAAATTGGTTCTACACTTGAAACCAGAAGAAGACCATTTTGAATTCAAACTTAAACCAAAATTTCAGCAATTTTCACTAAGTTCTTGGTCCTCACGAACACTCTTCCTCTGCATAATCTGGAGCATCTCTTCTCCTAGATCTTCTTCCAGATCTTATTCTCTCAAGCTGTAGAGGCTTCTCCCAGATCTAGTTCTCTCAAACCCTAGCCGTTTGGTAAATGTAGGTTGATTCGAGCAGTGGTTTTATAACTTACAAGGATTATTTGTCTAATCAATATTTTCTTTTCAAATAGCTATTGTTATATGCCATTCTCTATTATTCTATTTGACTAATTTGCAAAACATATCAATTTGAATTTTATAATTTATGTTATTTGAGATATTTGCAGATTCGGAATTTAAAATTGCAATATGGACTGATGAACAAAAGAACACTGACCAAGCCAATTATTTGCTAACTTAGAATTAGCAAAATGTAATTAAAAGAATTGGTGAAGTAAAATGGAGGCTGAAAGTCAGGGAAAACCGTTGTGTAACTCTTGACAACCATTGTAAATGTTGAACAGCCGTTGTGACTGTGGACATTGAAAATTCAGAATTAAAATGGCTTATTTCAGTCCAGTAACAACCGTTGTGTAACTGTTGATAACATAAAAGAAAACAGAGGTCAAAGTAAAAGAAAACAAACTGAAAGGGGAAAACATGTGTGCGTCCAACCAAATAGAGTAAAGGAAAACAGACGTCCAAGTAGAAAACACAGGAATGGGCAGCGATAAAGGTCCCATGTTTTCATTAACTTAATTTTAACATCACATTCACTACTAGAATTTCAACTTTTTCCAAGAGGAGCATACTCTATTTCTAAGGGGAGGAAAGGCTCTTGGAAATAAAATCGGGTTTACTGACACATCAACTATTTCCAACGGTATTCTCATGAAAATATCAGTGCATGGAAATGCACAATGTCTCCCCTTGGAAATAGCTATTATCCGCCCTTGGAAAAACTTTTGCAGACAAAATACTATATCTTATCGACAGCCCTTGGAAATACTTAACCCCCAGCGCATGGAAATAATGTGGAAGCTGTGAGACATATTATTTCCATGAGATTACCCATGGAATGTGTTGTTATGTCTGTTAATATTATTTTATTGTGAGGCTCATGGAAATGGTATAGCACATTGCCCTTAGAAATGTTTTATCAATTCAATTTATATTATTTTATAGTTAGACTTATTATTTCATTGTGCCTATCATTGGAAAAGTTTAAATCTCAGAGACAATAATATTTTTGTATATTTGATATCTCCTTTGAATTTCAAATAAAAATAGATCAAAGTAGAAACTAATATTTAATTAAGAGCAAGAAAGGAAATTATGAATCTTTATTTCATTCTTTTGTAATTGTACAAAGTGGTATTACATCTTTCTTTTATAGCCCACAAAGTGGCTTGATTAATATCTTAACTACATCAGTTAATGTTTAACTATCACTATCATAATTTTGGTTTGTTGGAAGGGTAGCACCAGTTAGTTGCATTGTTGTTAAGGGTCTATGTAAAAGAATTTGCAATTCTGATTTAGTATACCAATTTATTAAAATGTGTTTGGCATATACACTAGTTCTTTTATACGAAAAAACAAAGAATATTGTATTTTCTAATAAATATTTTCACTATGTACAGTAGTTAAACATTACAATCCTTCACATATCACGATATTGTTTGCACTTGTATTTTCAAGTTACTGAAATGCCTTATCTGTCCTCCTGCATAATTTTTTTAAACATATTAGTATCAATAAATAAGAAAAATTAGCATAAGTTGTATATTAGTACAAATAGATCTGATTTTTAGTTTTTGGGGTTTTCTTTTGACGAAAGTGGTACGAGACTATCTATCGACCCCAATCCGGTATTGAACATTGGTAATAGTATCTAACCCTACCAACTTAACCTTGCTATCTCAACTCCCAAGAATATAGAAGCAAATAGAAAATATAAATTAAAATCAACTACAAAACCTAACTGCGGCTTTATATTTCAACCTGACCCAGATCAGTACCGAAGAGTGGTACCGGTTACTTATCATGAAGTACAAGATGCTCGCACAAAAGCAAGTAAAATATAAACAACGGTCTAGATAAACACATACATCCCCATCACAGCCTAACTTTTCAGCAAGTGATTAATGATTAGTGATGATTATGAGTGTTTAGCAAAGTTTCTGATTGGTTGAGTTCAACACCCAGGTCATGCATCTAAAAGAGACTGAACAGTTGATTCAGTGTCAGAGTTTGATACCAAGGGATAAATAATTAAAAATGGCTAAATAACAATGATGCTTGATACCTGGTGTTGCATCCTCCTCCATAATTAGATCGCTATCTTGCTATTGAAGTATTAAACATTGTGTTTGCACTTCATTTCATTGTACTTATTTGCTTGATTTCAAAATTGAGACCTCTTGCAAATCTAGTCAAAACTGCACATATTAGGATTGCTTAAATACCAAGTCGTAATCATTGACTAATCACTTTCATGCTTGTACAATCTAATGCAAGCGTAACAGTGACTATGTATTGCTATAAATACAGGGGGCTAAAATATACGAAATATACAAACTCTGGCTAATTGGGTACAATGCCGGGTGCATGCACTGCCACGTAACATGCAATCGATGCCCCTTGTGGTATTGTTTTCACAAATTGTGATGCAAGGAAGAACAACATATATATCTGTATATAGCATAAGATATTAAATGTCAGTTTCAACTTTCAACCAATATATCAACCATTTGTGCATATATATATATAGTATGTGGCCTACTGGTAAATAGTGACTTTGCTGCACAAAAATATTAATGCCAAAGCAAGTTGCTATAAATCTCAAGTCCCAATGACAATGTATAAGCTACAACTGATAGTTTGAAATTTAGGAAATGCAGGGATCCTTATGCAAAAGTAAACACAAAAGAAAAGATATCATTAATTCAAACTAGTTATCAGACCTTCTCGGTCCTGAGTTAACCGAGTTCTTACAGTACCAGGATGGACACAGTTGGCTGTGATATTTGCCTTAATTTCCTAATCAACTGAACTATTATAATTAGAAAATGATTAAGAGAAAATGACGCATTAATTAAATTCAAGTTCATGGTCTGTTCAATTATAAGGGAAGAAGAATCACAAGTTTGGGTTTATCATCAAATTTTTGTAATATATATGTATGTTGACAATATATCAGTTGAAAAGAAATAAATAAATATGGTGAAAATTTTCATGCTCAGTTACATTTTTTTGCTAGTGACCTGATTCAAATATTGGATTCCATTGCCAGGAAACCAACTGTGGATGCTTGAAAAAACATTAACAATCCGTCCCTCAATACCTGACTTGATTCAAATAATTTACAAGGCTCTTCTTCCCATTTAGACATTTCCACAAACACCTTATGTGCAACACATTGTTAGTTCATAGATCGATGAAATTGAAGTGCCAAATTTTGGTCACTTAACATAAAACAACATAAAACAGAAACTAACCACAACAATTTCAAATACGAGCCCGATCAAACATAAATCAATGAGAAAATCATGACAACACAAAATATATGCAGGAGGAACTCAACCCACCGTCAATTTGGAAAGAGGGGCTAAGGGGTATTCACAATCGAGATTCCAAAGCCGGGGCCGCGGTAGCATCCACCGACCTTGCTTATCCTGGCCGACCTCGGGTTCACCAGCACATGCAACATAGACAAAAATTGGAAGCCTTGGACCAGTTTGAAAAAGAGGGACACACAGTAAAGAAAAGAGAGATGATGGAATAAGAGTAGAAATAAGATTTGGCGGCAACCAAAAATTGTAGAGGCGAGATGCAAAAAAATAGCGGGAGTCCAAAATTAGGCGGGGATCTAAGAAGGGAGTTTGGCGGTAGCCAAAAGAAGAGAGACCTCTCTAAGTCCCAGAGAGCATTTCCCACGTATATGCATACCTGCGATTTTATATCACCTAAGGTAACATAATATTTATATTTAGATGAGGACCGTATGATCAGAATTAGCACGGTTATTAAAGGATCCAAGTGATTTCATCTTAGGCGGATCTAAACAAAAATCATATGTTACCTAAGCGAAATGGACCTTCTGCTCACAATCTTGTAATGGAGACATCCATTGGTAATCATGACCATTCATCACCCATCAAATGGCTTATATCAACAGATAATGAAATTAGTGATTTTTGTACAACAAATCATATGAATAAATTCCTAAAAAAAAATATTTTCTTTATTTATACGCACCCTGTGACCACATGATGCTTTTAATTGCCAGTTTCATATAATTTCATCAATATTTGTCCATTAAAAATGTTCTAATAATCTTGGACCATTCATTTTCGGACGAGTAATCAACGGTCGATATGCAGTAAAATAATTCCAAATTAGTTTTTAAATGATCAAGAGAGAACATTGAACATAACCAATAAAAAAAAATTGAAGTTTTGATGTGTCGAAGCTTCGATCCAATGTGAAGTGTTTGTGGCTCTACGATGTTTGTATATTCCGTCGACTTGATGGATGGGTAAATGAACATAAAATTTCATCAAACTTATATATAACGAAATGCATGTGATACTCTTCAATTTGAACGTTTCTGATCGACCATCGAACAACATATACTCGTGGGTCTTCATTAACTCACATTGCGAGAGTTCATGTTCTATGTTGATGCTTGAAAGATGTGAGTTATTGATGCAACAAACATATTATGTTGTATATTTTTTTTTGTACAAATCATTTAGTAATTCATAAACACATTCTTCCATTCGTTATTGTGTCAATTTCATTTTTTTGCAACTTTTTTTTTGATAAATTTAAAGTTGCAACTGTTCGTTAATTGTCTAAATTTCGTTAATTGTCTAAGAATAAGAAATATTTCTAAAAATTTGATTTTATACAAATTTTACGGTGAATAACATAATTTTTCTCAAATAAAAATATTTAAATTCAATCTTAAATTTTTGCTCCTCAATTTTCACTTCTCTGGCCTCTCAACACTGGATATAAATCTGATGCGATTCCAAAGGATTGCAAGAACACTGCATTTCTAATCTCAACCATTCATTTATTATAATGCACGAATCTCAGAAGAAGCTACCTTTTTTACACGAATCTCAAAATATATAAACAGTTGGGGTTGAAATCGCAGGTCCTGCAATCCTTTGCAATAGCAGCAGATCCTCAACACCTCTCTCTCTCTGATATTTCGGAATTCGCATTCTCTGAGATATCTCAAACTTTGTGTGACTTTTTGGAATATCTCAATCGTTCAAATAAATTATGTGCGAATCTCAAAGCTCAAATAATACTGGCCCCCTACATTCCCCCGAATAGGAACCGGACACGTCGGTCACGCAAAAATTGAGATATCTCAGAGGATACGAACCCGATATTTCGTCCCCCGCCTATGAATTTTGACTTCTCCCTCTAATATTTCTCCCCCCGCTGCTCCCCAAACCCTAAATACCCCGCTAATTTCATATCCCTCCCAAATTTCCCTCTCATATTTTCGTGCCTCCCTCAGAACCTAAACACTTATCGATCCCCCGCCCAACCATTTCCTCTCAGCCCCCCAATTAGCAGCTCCCCTCCCTGCACCCTACTTCCTCTCTTCCCAATTTCATATTTTTTTTTCTCTGTTGTCGTTCAAACCCTCGTCAAAACCTACTCCACTTCCTTCTCCACCCTCGTCAAAACTACGATTTGAAATTTGACAGGTGGGTTCGGTGCCAAGGCTTTATCGGCACGGCCTTCTCCACCTTCGTCAAAACTGCGATTTGAAAGCACATACGGTAAATCTGCCTAAACCCTTTTGTTTTTTTCCTTCTCTGATGCTCGTGGTGACACGAGAGTTGATCCTTCGTGTTTAAACCACATAATTGCTTGTTGATTTTTACCGTGCGTGCTCGTTTAGGATTTTTGTTGTGCTCATGTGAACCTCTTGATTGATGAAAAATTGGGGAAATATGAAATTCTTAGGCTGATAGTCGATCACTATATGAAATTCTTAGTAGCAAAGGAAAAAAGAGTATTGATTTGGGAATTGGAAATTAGACAATCTTAGCTAGCTTCATTTTGGATTTTGCTTTCTCAAAGCAGGTTTTCTGTCACAGTGGTAAAACGAATTAAAGAGAATTGGTTGTGTTGTTGCAATTATTTTACATAGTATAAAATGACAAACCTAATGACAAATCTAAAAAGATCTGAGATCTGAGTGTATGTAATTTTTACTTTACAACAAGAATTTGGGGGCACGACAACTCCTAGGTTATCAGATGGTAATTTTACTTTCTCTTTAAAAGATTTTTTTTGCTCGAATTGGTTGATGCTTTTGGTATGAAATTCATTTCCTTTGTTGAAGAATACTTGGATGATCTCCTCAAATGCTTGGATGATCTCTTTTTTCAGGTATAGATGTTATGGTTTTTATATGTATTATGATCTATATTACCTTCTGAGATACCTAATTTTTTTGTCAAACTGTTAGATTATTAAAGTGAGAAATGTTCAATCCACTAAGCGTTTGCAATTTTGAAAAATTATTTCTATTCATATTCCTACTAATTAAGCACAGATCTGAAACAAAATGGTTTGTTAGTTCCATGAAATAAATTTGTCATGAAAAGTGTTGTTAACTTAATATGGAAAATATATTGTCTAACTTTGCAAATAATGCTAAACTTGATAATGATAGTCGAGATCTGCAAACAACAAACAACATAAAAGAGTTGGGTGCCAAACGAACAATGGTAATATTAGTCAAGTTGCTTAAAGGTTGCGCCTGATGATTGGTGCCAACGGCAAATTTCAAAATTATGGAACTAATTTCTTCATAATTTGCTTATGCAGATAAACTCTTCAATGAAAAAGACAGGTGTAATTGCTCCAAAAAGGTCCTGAATCCAACTACCTACCAGTTTGTTACTTAAATCTCATAGTTAATTTATCATAAATTGTTGGTTGAGATACTTTGCTGTGAATTTTGGTTTAAATTTGGTTATGTTTATTTGAGAAATAATATTAAGTTGGACTGCAAATGATATAGCCTATTCTGGACACTGGACTTTCTGTCACAGTAGATCTTTAAAATCACGTGTTAAATGGAATGGGTTGGGTGATGACCTCATAGTTGACAGAAAACAGTTGGAAGAATCACATTTTGCATCCAATTACAAATATACTATGCAATTTATGTTATATCCATAACTTATTAATTTCTGTTGTACAAAACTTAATATATATACATTTTCTATACATTTTTCTCTTTGTCTCAAATGTAATTGCCGCAAATTGCCGAAGCAACCCGAGGCCTTCGTCTAGTTTCATAAGATTTCTGTTTTTAGGATGGCTTATCAATTTTTAAATGAAAATTTCAGCGTAGCATTCTTGCACACACAGAAGAACCACATGCATGCATCTTGATAGCTCTGTTGTAAGAACTAAGCTTTCTATTGTTTCATCAAGTAGCAATATGTGGATGCATTATATTAAACATGGGTAGCATCTCTTTCTTTTCAACTTGTATTAGAATTCAAATTTATAATTTGACTAGATTTATTTCTGTTTTCTAGTTTCTGGAATGCTGAACACTTTGGAGCCTACTCTGGAAAATAATGTAAGATCAATGGTTCTATTGCAGTATTAAATTTTCTTAGTTATTTTTCTTTAGTAAATTTTTATTTATTACTATGCTTTTAGGTTCTTTTGGAATCTCATCAAGTAGCTGAAAAAGAAGAATGGCATATATATTAATTTTTTTAATATCCCCTGCAAAGTCAATACATATATTAATATATTTTTTTTTGTTAAATATGTTTAAGTTAATGTGTTGATTATGTGTTGATTATGCTATGTTATGTTAATGATTAAATGTGTTTCAATTGCATGTTCTATTGCATGTATTAAATATGTTTTGCCTTTTTTGGATACAATGTGTTGATTATGCTATGTTAATGATTTATGCTTATTAAATGTTTTGTAATTTCTTTTCTCAATGTGTATCTATTTGTAAGATGTGTCATTATTTAGAATGGGAATTTGGGATTGTAAAATACTGAGTTGGTATTGGGAGGATTGTCGAATTAAATTATTCTGGTACCAAAAAAAGGAGGCAGTATTTCCAGGGGTATATCCATGGAATAAATACACGCTACCATTCAAATAATAGCCCCAATATCTGACAAGAGGGGACCACTTTCGCTGGCCTGGGGTGGGTCCCACGCAAACTGCTCTTGGAAATACTCAGGTGGGTCCCGGGGGCCTCACCCTTGGAAATGTTAAGGTGGGTCCCACATTCCCTCCCCTTGGAAATACTCGGGTGGGTCCCTCCTTTAATCCCCTTGGAAATACTGAAGTGGGTTCCATGATGCTCCCCTTGGAAATAATCCAGCTAGAGGCCAAATCTGAGAGTATTTCCATGCGCCCTTTTTCCATGAGTAGTCTCATGGAAAAAGCTACAAATGGGTATTTCCAACGGTGCTCTTGGAAATACTGACTATTTCTAACGAAGTTATTAGCGACGGTAGCATTTCCAAGGGTATCGCATGGAAATGACGATTTTTGGGCTTTTTCCATGAGTAAGCCCTTGGAAATAGCCGTTTTCTGGTTCATGGAAAAAGTTAGAATTCTAGTAGTGATTTGCCTAGTCATGTTGTTCGAGGAGGTTCAGTACTTGTTAGTTTCTCTATTACAGTTTTTTTTGTGGTTGCTCAAACATCGAGCCTATATGTTTTGCTTGTTATTAGCTGTTGTGTTTGGCTGCAGTTTGATTTTGTGTTTGCATATGGTCTAGTGACATCTTTCGCTAGTAGTATGTAACTTAACTCTTATGTTTCTTATATGAAACGGGTCTTCGTGCCTTTTTGATCAAAAAAAAGAAAGAAAACAAAATTGATGAATCCAAAGAATCCAAAAGAAAATATTTTTATTTGTGGTGCTCAGCCATAAAATACAACAAATTATGACAAATAATCCAAGAACAAACGTAAATATTGCAATACATTACAGTAAATAAAATATAAATTGCAGTAAATTAAAACTAAATTAGATGATAATGAGATCCAAAAAAAAAAAATACTAAATTAAACATGATAATTAGATCCTAAAATGAACTAAATTAAATTGTACAGATGTAATATAAATCAAACTAAATTAAACTATATTAATTATTCTAAATTGACATGTAATGAACGGGCGTCAAGTAATTATTACTGGGTTACAACGACCCATAAGGCCTAGCTCACCTGTTTCTCTCAGATTATTACTGGGCTCTATGGAGTCCTCGTAAAAGGTCTTCAATTTATTATTATTTGTGTTTTTTAATAGCAATTTATGTGCACATTATGTAACAATAGTGATAATTTCACATTAAAAACTCAAACAAGAAATCAATGATCTGAAGCTTACATTATCATGGGCTCTGTTTGTGCTTCGTTTCAAACTGAGGTAATAAAATCTCGCTATTTAAATACTGCAAGTGTAATCTACTATAATTAAGCATTTCTTCTTTTTTGTTCAATCAAATTGGATTATGCATGCAGTAATAATAATCCTTAACCCAATCATGGAAAATGAGGCAATCAATAAATTTAAATGACAATGCTTTCAGAAATTGATTTCATACGTATTTTGTACGAATTTTTTTTATTACGTAAAGTAAACTGACTGACCCTATTACAAACCAAACCAAAGCATGAAGCAGTTCAGGAACTTTAAATGTAAAAACAAAGAAAATACTTGCAACAAACTTAAAATGTTAAAACAAACCAGAGCGACAAGAAGTCCTGACTTATTATTCTCCGTGTGACCCACGCGATCAAACAATTAACATCACATCAAAATCAAAATTCTTAGTCTTGAATTATTAATTAGAATAGAACATAGAATGAGGTACAGTAATTATACTGAGCATACTATTGTGGAGCTAGCTAGTAGACATGCATCTTCTCAGAGCGCTCTGGAACATTCGTTATAGTTGCTTTGATGAGGTCAATGTATAATGGCAATTGTGCGACCGCAAAGAAAGTGACAGGAAAGCACATGACGGCATATATGGGGTACACGGCAAATTTGAGCTTATTTTCAACAACAAAAAAATCTCCGGCACAGAATGAGACAAGCATAGCAGCAATTGACAAGAAGAGGGAGGTCAGTCCCAGGATAACCTTCACGGGGAGTCCCCTATTGAAATCCCTAACCTGATCAGCAAATAAATGAGAATTTCAGTTTTCTATGTTGAAATGTTAAAAAGAAGAAATTCTTTTTAAGATAGGGGTTTTGGTAACCTCGTAACGGGAGGTGAGTATTGCAAGGAACATGACAAGAGATGTAACAGAGAAGCAAAGAGCGACAAGGGATGAGATCGCAAACAACTGAAAAACTGGTTTTGAACTGAGGATTGGAAATCCTGAATCCTGATTTACACCTCCTGGAACTGTGCTTGCAGATGCAAAGGCCACCGTAGCGACTAGAGCAGCCACCACAGAACAAGACTGGGAAGTGCTTGTCAGCCACTTGCTTCCCTCTTTAACAAGTTTCTCATGATTCTCTATGAACACGTCCTCTGGCTTGTTTCCATCCTTGTTGATTCTTGTCATTATTTCTTGGTTCATTTCACTACTACTATGCACGTACTGCACACCACCATGCATATTACATATGTTCAGTTTCTAATTAAGTTTATTCCATTTTTTAGAGAGGAGAGAGAGAGATCACCTTGTACCACTTGCTCTCCCATTGCATCTGAAGTGCCGCTCCAGGGATGCTCCACGGCCGGCTATGGCTGACCTTGGCTGCGAGATGTAGAGCACTATTATCATCTTTATCTACTTTCTGGAATACACTCTTCACAGTTGGAAAATCCAGCATGTACTTGTACACATTGACCTGGCGGTGCTCCACCGCCAATAAAATAATATTTTTTCTATCCTTGTCTCTGTCCATGACTGCCACTGGATACTTCTTGAGTATTCTTTTCACAATCTCTGTTATTCCACTCTTTGCAGCTATCAAAACAGGGCTTGCTGAAGCACATGTTAAAAAAATTGAAATTTATGTTAACAAAAAGTGTAGCAACATGCTTTTGTGTTCTATAATTTTATGATTGAAAAGTAAGTCATCAATACCCTGATCACTAGCTTCTGCTGGTGTTTTTTCTGGAGGGGATTCTGATCCATAAACTGTGCGTGATTGATTGTCTGCATATAATAAGATCGTCTCTAGATCACTAGTAAATTTTTGAAATGTACCTGCTAGCCTAGACCATTACCTAACAAAAAATCCATATATATACACCTGGGATGTCGGGACATTACGTGGCTATAATTGTATCTTACTAGCAGGGTGCCTTATTTGGTGTTTTTGGGCAAGTACTGCTGGAACTTCAAATTTAGCTTATTTATGATTGTATATAGTAAAATTTGTGTTAGAAGCCTAGAGAAGAGAGAAATTTAGCATCGGCAAAATAAAATTTTATTTCAGTAATCTTGCGTTAAACTTGACTATTAATTGAGATATTTTTTTCATAGTGCAACGTAAGGAAGTAAACTAGATTCTGATTTATTCACTGTTATATGGCATAAAATTTTCAGAAACATGAATAGAGAAAATTTATCTTTTCTTATCAACTTACCTTCACTTGGTTTCTGTGTCTTTTCATCTGAGCCCTGATCAGTGGCTTCTACTGATGATTTTTCTGGACGGAGATCTTTGTTAACTGTTGAAGATTCATCAGCTGGATCCTTTCCACCGCTGGCTTCTTCGTATTCCCAGAGTGTTGAATTGTCCACCAGTTCCTTCATTATTTTCTTTGCATTTCTGTGCTGTTGTTTACTTTTTCTAATTGTTTGCAGTCTCGTTAACCCTTTAGGAAGACGTTATTCACAGAATGATATACTAAATTAATATTGTAAACAGCTGAGCAAAAGGTCGATAATAATTGGCAACTTTTCTTTCATTCAATACAATCTCAATTAATTGTTCCGAGTTACATTAAGAATCATATTCCTTTCTTTCTTTCTCTGGCCATGCACCTGAAAATTATAGTTGGTACTATGGAGTCCGGCTACCATGACACGAGTGGCATATCCCACCAATCTTGAAAATCTATCGGATAGACTTCAAACAATGAATTGAAACCATTCAAATTGATCTACTTCACCAGTGATGTAGTTATATGCAAAATTTATAAATTTTTGAAGGTATATAGTATCAAGTCAAGCAATAAAAAAATGATAAAAATTGAATGCATTAAAATTATCTTAAAACCTTCTTTCTTTGACTGCTTGACTTCATGCTGAATGCCATGCAAAATCAATAAATTATGCATGTAACACATCATTCATGAAGTTGATCATTTTGAACGGCCTAAATTTGTCGTTTGAAGTCTATCTGGTAGATTTTGAGATCGTGATATTTAGGCTTAAATACCACTGATGTCACAATAGTCGTACTCTTATCCGATAGATCATTTTGAATGGTTTGTCCATCATCATGAACCAACTAAGTGTAAGCAAGTATCAAATATGAATATGATTGCCATTTGTCTTTATCAGCCTAAATTTTACATTTCGGAGAAAAATTGAAATTCTAGTATTAGTAAAAATTTCGAAAATAACTGTGCATAATGAGTTTATAATTAATTACTTCCTCATATACCATCTATAAGAACAACCAGTTCATTTGTTCATATTTTAAATGGGAGGAGCTTTTTATAATTAAAAATTTACCTTTTTCAATCAGTGTACTATACCGATCACAAGAACTTTCAGCAGTTAATTGTTGTCCAAGAATAACTTGAAATTTTCTTCAAGAAATTATACAAACATATATATACATACACGTACCTATCCCAAGAACAACTAATAGGAGCTTAATGATCATCTTGAAAAATAAAATCATCATATCATAGTTCTGTGGGAACATTCTTCTCGGTTCCTTTTGTTCTCCAGCTTTCATGCAAAAATTAAGGGAAACAATAAAAATTTATGAACACAAGTATGATTTCATTAAAAAATACCATATCATGTTATTATTCTTCCAAAAATTTCGTCCTGCATTTTTGTTTGAGTCCTTAATGCTCCATTTTATGCTTTTACACCTTAGTATGTCATACTGCCAAAACTAATCCTTGACCCAACAGAAAGAAATTCTTGATGATTATGATCCCTATTAACAACATATCAGTCTAATCGAAGATTCAATTAACAAAAGTATATCTTAAAATATATATATTGTACAAAACTAAAATTAAACAGAATGATCCAATGCCCATGTTTTTTCTTCTTGCACAAAATTTTAAAACCAAACAGTTTATCTTTGTTTTGTTTGTAGAGGAAAGTAATGACCGAAATTTTTATTAATATACAAAAGAAATAATAAAATTAACAATCTATACAATTTTTTGATGATATTCAAAATCTATCGAAACCGATGACATTGTCATCGGTTTCAGAAAAAAAAAAGCATGGTTTTTGATGCAAAATGTACAGTTTTTGATGCGAGAATTATATCAGATTAAAACAACGAACGACTCAGATTAAAACACTGTTTGGTAATGATTACAAAGTTGTGGAAAACTTTCTTAAATTTTTATTTTTTTTAGCCAAGCACGATTTTTGATGCAAAATGCACACTTTTTGATGCAAGAATTATATCAAATTAACACAACGAACGACTCAGATTAAAACCAAAAAGGTAATGATCGCATAGTTGCGGAAAAGTTTTGCTAAATTTTTATTTTTTCAAAAATAGAAAGACCATAATATTTTATGTATTTACCTAGAAGTGATTTTTGATCCGGGATCAATAATTCAGATTCAAAGCATTTTTATTTTTTTCCAATAACACATAAAGAAATATTTTAATTTTCTTACAGCCACGAAAAATCCGATTTGAAAAATATTGATCTTGGTTATTTATTTAAGTCTTTCTAATAAATCAAATTATATGGTATTCTATCTAATTTAAAAAAATATAAAAATATTTCTAATATTTTAATAAAAAATAAAAAATAAAAATATTTTCTAATTAAATAAAATAATTAAATAAAAAATTATTTTAATAATAATTTCGATGAAAATCGATGACATTGTCACCGGTTCTAGATTTTGAAACCGATGACAAAGTCATCAGTTCTGAGATGGGTGGCATTGTCAGCGGTTTCAATTTTCTGTGACCGACGAGTTTGTGATCGGTTTGATCTTCTGAAAACGATTACACTGTCATCAGTTTGGATACTTTTTAAATTCTTTATAAAAATTGTATAGATTGTTAAATTAATTTATTAATTTGTATATTAATAAAAATTTCGGAAGAAATGATGTCAAATTTTGACTTTTGTTTCGTACATATCAAGAAGCAAAGAAATCAATGGTTTATTGTTATTCATTCCACCGTTAATTTTTTTCATCCTTAGTAAAACACTAGTTTAAAATTGCAATCTTTAACAAGAATCCATTACATTAAAAATAAATCAAGATCAACGGTTCACATGTACGTAGTATCTGAATTTATATTTTAAATTATTCATAAAAATAGACTTGTGTTCCCGAGGGAACACCAAAAACATTGACAATGGATTTCTCATTTATTAAATACTGTGATGTAAATATAGTTAAAACATTTTTCATTTACATTTTTATAAGGTCTTTTGTACAATTAGTTATATGAAAGTCTGTTTCCGTTAGATTATTAGTTTTATATCATTAGTTAACCTTAAGAATCTAGCCAAGTGTTACAAAATTCTAAGAAAAAACTGATTAGTATAATTATAACATAATGGTTTGTATACTACACATGGATCTTCTTCACCAGAACTGGAAGTCTTACTAGTTTTTGAGCTAGAAGCAGCACTATCAAATATGAAAGTTTAGTAGCTAAGTATTAATTCTAAGAAAAAATTGATTGGTATAATTATAACACAATGGTTTGTATACTACACATGGATCTTCTTCAAAAGAAATGGAAGACTGGTATGGGTCTTCTTCAAAAGAAATGGGAGGCTGGTTTGTATACTACACATGGATCTTCTTCACCAGAACTGGAAGTCTTACCAGTTTTTTTGCTAGAAGGTGCAACAGGTTCTGAGCTAGAAGCTGCAATATCAAATATGAAAGTTTAGTAGCCAAGTATTACTAAATTCTAAGGAAAAACTGATTGGTATAATTTAAACATAATAGTTTGTATACTATACATGGGTCTTCTTCAACAGAAATGGGAGACTGGTATGGGTCTTCTTCATCAGAACTGGGAGCCTTATCAGTTTCTGACCTAGAAGCTGTAATGGCAAATATGAAAGTTTAGTAGCCAAGATTTTCTAAATTCTAAGAATGAAAAGCTTATTGGTATGATTATATCATGATGGTTTGTATACTATACATGGATTTTCAACATCAGTGCAACAAGCCTTGCAGATATCAATTTTTGAGCTAGAAGCTGCAAAAGGGCAAATATGAAAGTATAGTCAACAAAAGAAATGATCTATATGAACAGTTTGTTCTTATTTTGGGTAATTATATTGAGTATTTTTTTATCATACCGTAAGTATTAAATAAGCAGATGATGGTTTTCTTCATCAAAGAAAATAGGTCAATACAAACATTGTATATTGGCGGCAGTACTTTATTTTCATCTTTCTGTAGATTGCCTGTGAGGTCATCCGTTTTACCTTTTGATACTTTCTCCATGAACTTACCAAAATGATGCTCAAGAGGCTCTGTAATTGTACCTACAATCAAAGTATCAGATGTTCTCAAGTCAAATTGTAAAGCACCACACAGAAATTATTATAATTGTAAAAATTATTTTCAATCACTGAAAATGGTGTTGCAATTAACATTAATGTAATTAATTGCATAAAGTAGCCAAATTGTGAAGCACCATATAGCAATTATTATTATGGTAAAATCACAATTAAGAATTAGATTTCAATCATTGAAAATGGTATCAGGCTTATAATTAAAGTAATTTATGTAAAAAAAGAAGTTTCAAGTACAATGATATATAATCGTATCATATAAGCCAAAGCGAGCTCCACTCTTGAAAACAGAAGGCTTGCTAGCCAGAATGTGAAGTGCAGTTTCTCCGATTGAATTGACGTAGTTCACCAACTGGGGATATAGCTGAATTATCTCATACGCCAAATCTACAGTGAATACATTTGAATAGTTAAATTATGGCTTACTTTTTAATTTATTTATATTTTTCTGCTGAAAAAGCGCATACCAAATTGTTCCCCTTTGATGGCGTAGTGAAGGATATTGTTACCATCACCTCTCCTACAGTGAGTGATATCTCTCTTCCGTAAGCAGTTTTCATCAATTGTCAGTTTTTGTTTCTTATGAATGGCAACCTCAAGCTCAAAGAAGGCATTCTTATTTCTGTGACGCACTGCTGAAAAAAGCGGAGTCTCATTACGGTTGGTACGTGCACTGGTTACCATATCTGGACACATTTTTGCAATCCTCCTGCAAACCTTATCTAGTCCGAGAGCCGCCGCCAGATGAAGTGGGGTGTACCCATTTTTGTTCTTTATGTTCAAGATTTTGGGCATATCTGTGAGAATTGCATCAAATGTTGTTAGAACTCAAAATGAAAATTTAATCGAGGTCTACATTGTTATTGATTAATTGAATCATATTTTTTTCCTTTTAACAAAGAAGCATGTCAAGTTCAATTGTCCTTTATTATTCATAAATCTCGAGAACAGTGTTGTGGCAATTTTCTGTCAGTATCCTCTCAAACTTGATATGAACATAAATAAACCTTGTAATTGAAAGATATATAATAAATTTTGGTGAAGTATAGACATCTAAAACTATCATTTTTCTCTCTTACACATACAAAATTTTAAAACTTCTCGCTAAAATGATCATTTTTCTCTCTTACACATACAAAATGACTTTCTTATGTACACATACAAAATGACTCTCTTACACATACAAACTGTTAAAACCCATTTACCTTACAAGTGATACGTCTACATGTGAATTTTAAAATTTTGAATTAATTTTGTATAGAGCCAAGTGGTCAAAAAATGTTCAAAAAATGAAGGCATTAAAACTAATTTATGGACCTTCTAAATTTGACCGCTTGACTTTATACTAAATTAATTTGAAAGTTTGAAGTTTTTTGCATATCGATGCATCACTCGTAAAGTAGATTGATTTTAATTGTTCGGATTCGGCATTTAAAATAAATCCGATAGATTTTAGAGTTGAGTTCACAAAGTGACTTGGTGAATTTAGGAACGGCGCCCTAGTTCTACTCTAAATATTTATAACATATTTTTTTTTTCTTAGATATAAAGTGGTAATACCTTTGTTAAGCTCAACGATGTTGAGGAGACGTAAAACAATTTTTTCCGTGGCACTAGAAACTGCGACGTGAAGTAAGGTGTCCTTGGCACGTGTAATATGCTGGTCTTGGACTTTCTTATCTTTGTAGAGGTCAAGCACCGTTTCCCATTGTTGATTCATGGCTTCTTTGAAGAGCTTCTTCCTCAGATCGTACATTGAGGTGTCATCAGAAGGTTTTGGTTGAGGTTCAACAGAAGATTTGGACATTGTTATTACTCCCTCTCTTTTTCTTTTCTCTTTTTTTTTCTGAGTTTAATTAAGTATTATGTGATTTTCGCTTGATAGGTGGAGAGTACCAGAGATATTATGATACCTTTTATAAGGAACAAACTAGCAAGGAGAACTTGTAGTTGTGTGATTGACTGCTCTTCAATGCTCATTTACGTAGTAGATTTATCATATCTATGTCCTTACAAAAAGGAAAAGAGAAAGCTATTTGGGCCAGGAATAAAGTACCTTATATTTTTTAAAAAGGAAAAGAGAATGCTAGTTGGGCCAGGAATAAAGTACCTTATATTTTTTAAAAAGGAAAAGAGAATGCTAGTTGGGCCAGGAATAAAGTACCTTATATTTTTTAAAAAGGAAAAGAGAATGCTAGTTGGGCCAGGAATAAAGTACCTTATATTTTTTAAAAAGGAAAAGAGAATGCTAGTTGGGCCAGGAATTAAGTACCTTATATTTTTTAAAAAGGAAAAGAGAATGCTAGTTGCGCCAGGAATTAAGTACCATACGTGTTGAAGTGCTTCAAGAGTTCTCTTTAAAAGAAAATGGTTATAAATTTTTTTTTAGTGAGTCATCAACACTTCATAAAAAGTAGGAATAGGCTACATGGACAGGAAGGTAGTGGATTCGGCGGCTCCCTTGGTACAACTTAATTTTATTTAATTTTATTTAAGTTTGGAACAAATTAAGTATCAATAGTCTCTCAAATACCACCATCCAAATTGTAACATTTGATTAAAAGAGTACAACTTAATAATTATATGTAATTTGGTAAAATCAATTTCAAAATGACAAGTAGATATCTTATTTTTAATACTAAATATATTGAGTACTCATAATTAGGAAAAGAGCAGAATTAAACAACTTACAGCACACATTATTAGTTTACATGATTCAATATTTGCAAGTAATATTACAAAACTTGTTGACTAATAGACCTGGCAAATCAGACAAGTCAGGTTGTATTTGGATTGGATAGAGTTAGGTTCAGATTACTTTTGGACTCGAATTGCAACCATTAAAACTGACGTATGTGACATACTGAATCAAAATACAAAAGGAGAATCAAAGGATTCACTTTGCATTATAAAATTTAGTAGATATCTGTTGAAAAATACATCAGAAATATATAATAAAAGATGCATCAATGGAGCATAGTTAACTTCTTAATTTGTCAATCATATAACTTGGACAAAATTAACTTCTTAATTTGTATTCTTGCAATGTGATTTCTCGACAGAGAAATATACATTGACACAACTTCATGCAATAACACGACAATGGTGTAAATTTTTCTTGGACAACTTCTAACTATTTACAAGAAATACAATGTCGTTTATTTGATATGAATATTTTGTTAATATGTACACGTTATGTAAATTTTGTTATAATGTTGTTTTTTTGTGAATGAATATGTTATGTTGTTAAATTGTATGTCGCTTTTGTTTATGTTGTCTAATTTATTTGCGAATATACATTGACACATCTTCATGCAATACACGACAATGATGTAAATTTTTCTTGGACAACTTCTAAACTATTTACAAGAAATGCAATGTCATTTATTTCATATGCATATTTTGTTAATATGTACACGTTATGTAAATTTGGTTATAGTGTGGTTGTTTGTGAATAAATATGTTATGTTGTTAAATTGTATGTCACTTTTGTTTATGTTGTCTTATTTATTTACATGACTATTTGTTGTCAATGATGTCGAATAATAATATATGGCTAGCAAAATATGGCGGCTAGCCTCGATACAAACATAATCATGCCAAAAATTTTATGCCAACACTGACTGTTTTTCAAATCCACACGTCGGTTTATAACGCCAACAACGACTGTTTTTAATATATACACTGACTTTTTTTTTAAACAATCAGTGTTGAGGACTTTTACTGACTATTGTTGAAATAAAAACAGTCAGTATTGAGGACTTTTGCTGACAATTTTTGAAGAAAAACAGTCAGTGTTGATGACTTTCACTGACTGTTTTTGTAGAAAAACAGTCAGTGTTGGTGACTTTCACTGACTGTTTTTATAGAAAAACATTCAGTGTTGATGATTTTCACTGACTGTTTTTGAAGAAAAACAGTCAGTGTTGATGACTTTCACTGACTGTTTTTGAAGAAAAACAGTCAGTGTTGATGACTTTCACTGACTGTTTTTGAAGAAAAACAGTCAATGTTGAGGACTTTCACTGACTTTTTTTGAACAGTTAGTGTCGGTTACCTTCATTGATTGTTCTTAAACTGTTGATGTAGTATACCTTCACTGACTGTTTAAATAAACCGTCATTGTTGGGTATCTACACTGACTGTTTTTTACCCATTAGTAAAGGTATACCTATACTGACGATGACATCACTGACGCCTCAATAACAGTCAGTAGGGTTTTTTGTACTAGTGAATTTAACAGTTTAAATATTATATTGTTTACTTTCAGCTTTATGCAAAAAAGAAAAAAATTCTCAAATAACTGTCCTATTCAATACATATAAAATATCCAACTTATAAAAGCAACAAGAGTAGGGTTCCAATGCCTCATCTTCTCATACATCATCCATACCATTCAACATGGTATTCATACTAAAATATGCTTGGGAAAGAAATTTTATAATTTTTACAATATTTTTACTATTTTTTAAGATAGGTACAAAATCACTGTATTTGGACCGTTCAAAAAATAGTAATTTTGTACCTATCTTAAAAAATAGTAAAAAAAATTGCAAAAATTATAAAATTTCATCCCCAAGCATATTTTAGCATGAATATCATGTTGAACGGTTTGGATCGATAGTTTGGGCTTTGAAAATGGAGATATATAACATGAGGTATGGGTGAGGTATAAGGAGATGAGGCATTGGAACCCTCCCCAAGCAACAATTACAGAATTAATTAATATCCAACTTATAAAAGCAACAATTAATGAAATAGCATAACGCATCAGTAAAAGATATTTCGTTTACCAACAAAATTTGAAGAATCAAAACCTTAGCACTGCAAGTAAAAAGGTTTCCACAACAAAATGTGAATATCTTTTATCAGGTTACAATCTTTTCCAGTTAAATCAGATTGTTAAATATTTAGTTTGATTGCTAAAGGTATGGAGATTTTTTGGATCATGGATGATTTGGGTTTAAATTATTTTTATGTTAGAATGTTCAATATTATAAATTCATTTAGGTTGGATATTTTTTAATTCAATTAATTATGAGTTCGGATCATTTATTCCATAAATTTGTAATAGGTCCGAGTCAGATTGGAATGTCGATTTCATCAAGAAAGTTATTCTGGTTGGTTCAAATTTTATCTTGGATATATGTGAAGTACTATTTTCTTACTTCGTTTTGATAATATATCGATGCAGACAAATATGAGAACTTTAAAATATTGGAACAATTGTGATCAATGCACAGTCCAACATATGATACAAAAGGGGTCGCTTACTGCATGCTCTTATTCTTTGCTTGCAGTGAGAGAGAAATTGAATGCTTTTTTTACTTTATCCTTTTTCTTTATGTCAATTCCTTTAGAAAGAGAAGAAAAAAGGGAAAAGAGGACATTCTCTGAAATATACAAAAATGTAGTGTCTGACTAGGCAACTGATCAATATTTTTAAAATTAAAAGGCAAAACAATACAAACCAAAATTAACATTTTATTTTTTGAACAATATCATGTCCCTCAAATGTGTTGTATTGTCATAGCGCTAAAGTTGATCATTGTTCAGGTAAAAAGTTTAGTATCTTTGAACTAAACAACTGCTTTAAAAGCATTTGTACTATATACAGGTATGGGCTGTTAGCTGACATTATGCTATGGGAAGTTTTCTGGTTCCAGACCTGGTTAACCAACCAGGGCTCTTGGGGATCTGCTAATCGAGGAGGCACCGGCACTCATTCTATGGAAAGTGTACCATTAATTCTAATTGAAATTCGAAGCAGCATTCATATTTTTTTATTGCAAAATAGTATAAACCCATAAACTGAAATGTTAGGATATTATATGTATGCAACGTTTATTAGTCTAAGAGAACCCATTTTCTATACTATGGCTTTAATTAATTACTGTTGTTGAGATTTTGTTTAGGCTTGGTATATAAATAAGTTCCTATCTCTTAAGTAATATGGAATTTGGCTTTTCATGTATATAAGTATATTAAAGCTAAATTGTTAAATACTCCCATCTTTCGATTCAGTCAATTTGTGAATAAGAGATTGTTTACTGAAAATGATCGTATTTTTTGGGTTGTTATATATACTTTCTCGGATGCTTACAATACACATATATACTTGTAAATTTATAAGGTTATTCGCGCAATATCTTGTTACATGGGTTGTTATATATATTTTTTGGGTTGTCTCTCCAATATCTTGTTACATGGGTCCCCTACATCCCATGACGGAATTTTTTTTCCGCAAATCATAACAACATTTGAGTTATTGGTATCATCCATGACATACATATATATATATATATATGAAAAAAATAAAAATAACATATTTATTGAATTAGTAAATGATAAATAATATATAACCATATATACTTGAAACTATAAAAGATTTGGGCTTGAAAAATTAAGTAATAATTGGTTGAAATTTGGATTAGGGCTGGACGGATATTTGTCACCATGCTGTTGATCGAGGGGTCTGTAACTTAAATTTGTATCTGCTTCTTTTCAATCTGAGGTAAACCTTAAGATTCTTCAAATAAACGGACAGCTGGAGAGTGTGATGTTGGACCAACGTGACCTTGGTTCCTTGCTTCCCTTTCTTCACATTGAAATCAGTATTATTACTTGTTAGTTTCTTTTCAGGTGTTTCAATCCATATATAGTAAACAAAATATATCATGCACGGTATAAGGCGATAAGCAGATAGAAAACACATCCATGCATTTATTTAACAAAATGTACATTAATTAATGCTAACAAATAATATTATGTGACAAATAACCGGATACTATTATTAATTTCGTTTCTATAATCGCTTTTGTTTGTTGTGTCACCTCCTTAAAAAATTTCAATGCTTTCTGTAAAGAACAGTAAGTTGATAATCTGAGAGAAACAGATGGGCTAGGCTTTATGGGCCGTTGTGGCCTAGTAATAATTTATTGACACACGTCGATTACATGCTACATGCCAATTTAGAATAATTTAGTTTAATATAGTTTGAATTTAGAGTAAAGCAGTACAATTTAATTTCATGTATTTTAGGATCTGACCATAATGTAATTGTAGTTTTAATTTTGCTGTAATTTATGTTTTATTTACTAGGTTTCCAAATTTTACTTAGGTTAATTATATACCATATATATACTGTATCTTAGACATAATAATTAAGAAACTTTATATTAATAAGAAATGATTCGACGTCTGCAATTTTTACTTGCATTATACACCGTAAGTATAGCTATTTCAAATTTTTTTCTGCAACTTTTAGGTGCGATTTGAAAGTAGGTAATTGGGAAATTAGAAACAATGATTTTTAAGTTCGGCAACTTAAAAAGGAATCATCAAACAGTACAAATAATTAAGGACATATATATGTACATATGTTAGCAGTAACTTCCTGCAGTCCCCACAACAGTTTTGGCAAGTAGAGGAACCAAAGGGTTTGCATTATATAAAAAAGGCAGAACTTTTATATGATACATCACATGACCGTATATGGTACCTTATATTAAAAATTGTTTTAGATCTCCTCGATATCGTTCAGCTTTATTACAAAGGTAAAGGTATTATCACTTTATATCTAACAAAACATACCAATATGTTATATATATATATATATAGTATAACTAGGGTGTTCCTAAGTTCACAAAGTCTCTTTGTGAACTCAACTCTAAAATCTATTGGATTGACTTCAAATGACGAATCTGAACTGTTGAAACCCATCTACATTACGAGTGATGTGTCTACATGCAAAAATTAAAAAAAATTGAATTAATTTTGTATAGAGTCAAATGGTAAAAAAACATTCAAAAAATAAATGCATTAAAACTAATTTATAAACATTCTAATTTTGTCTACATGTGAAAATTTAAAATATTTGAATTAGTTTTGTATAGAGTCAAGTAGTAAAAAAACGTTCAAAAAATAAATATATTTAAACTAATTTTTAAACTATCTAATTTTGACTGCTTGACTTTATACTAAATTAATTTGAATTTGCATGTTGACGCATCACTCGTAAGGTAGATGGATTTTAATAGTTTGGATTCGGCATTTAAAATCAATCTAATAGGTTTAAGAGTTGAGTTCATAAAGAAGCCTGGTGAACTTAGGTACACCCTAATTCTACTCGAAATATATATAGTATATTGTTTGTTTTCTTAGATATAAAGTGGTAATACCTTGGTTAAGCTGGATGATATCGAGGAGATCTAAGACAATTTTTTCCATGGCACTAGAAACTGCGACATGAAGTAAGGTGTCCTTGGCACGTGTAATATGGTGACCTTCGACTTATTCGTTTTTGTTGAGCTGAAGCACCGTTTTCAATTTGCGATTCATGGCTTCTTTGAAGAGGTCCTTCCTCGGATTGTACATTGAGGTGTCATCAGAAGGTTTTGGTTGGGGTTCAACAGAAGATTTGGACATTGTTATTACTCCCTCTCTTGGTTTTTTTATCTGAGTTTAATTAAGTTTTGTGTGACTTTCGTTTGATAGGTAGAGAGTAGCAGAGATATTATGATCCCTTTTATAAGGAACAAACTAACAAGGAGAGCTTGTAATTGTGTGATTGACTGCTCTTCAATGCTCATGTGCGTAGTACATTTATCATATCTGTGTCCTTACAAAAAGGAAAAGAGAAAGCTACTTGGGCCAGGAATAAAGTACCTTATTATGTGTTAAAAAGGGAAAAGAGAATGCTAGTTGGGCCCAGGAATAAAGTACCTTACGTGTTGAACTGCTTCAAGAGTTTTCTTTGAAATAAAATGGATATAATTTTTTTTTTTTTTGAGTGAGCCATTAATACTTCATAAAAAGTAGGAGTAATCACGATATGTTTTTTTTTTTTTTAAATTTATTTAAGTTTACAACAAATTAAGGTATCAAAAGTCTCTCAAATACCACCATCCAAAATGTATCATTTGATTAAAAGAGTACAACTAAAGTATTATATATAATTTAGTAAAATCAATTTCAAAATGGCAAGTATACCTATTATTTTTAATAATAAATATATTGAGTACTCATAATTAAGAAAATAGCAGAATTAAACAACTTACAACACACATTATTAGTTTAGATGATTCAATATGATCAAGTAATATTACAGAACTTATATTGACTAATAGACCTGGCAAATCAGACAAGTCAGGTTGTATTTGGATTGGATTGAGTTAGATTCAGATTACTTTTGGGATTAATAGATACGTACGTATTGGACTCAAATTGAACAGATCGATTAATTTCAGAGTCAGTGTATAATCAGATTTGAATAATTAACTATATGAGTTGAATTATGCAGGTTCTGAATTTTCCATGTTTTGGACCAATCTCAGTAATTTGGATGTCGGGTTGATTATGTTACTGTAATCCGGTGAATCGAACTAAGATGGATTCAGATTAATTTTGGGCTTAGATAAGTAATAGATTTGATTTATTTCTGATTATTTGAATAACTATGTCTAATGAATGTATGTGTATATAAAATTATAAATATATTTTTGAGTTAATAAAGAAACTTATAGCTCATTGGATTTAATTTAATAGAACCCTACTTTTTCTTTATGAATGGAGACAACACAAAAAATAGTTCAGTATTATTGAATAAATTATAATTTAACAGTTTAAATATTATATTGTTTACTTTGAGCATTATGTAAGAAAAATAAAATTCTCAAATAACTGTCCTATTCAATACAAAAATAATATCCAACTTATAAAAGCAACAATTACGGAATTAATCCCTCAGAAATATATTGCCCCACAATTAATGAAATAGCATAATGGATCAGTAAAAGATATTTCGTTTACCAACAAAATTTTAAGAATAAAAACCTTAGCAATGCAGGTAAAAAGGTTTCCACAACAAAATCTGAATATCTTTTATCGGGTTTCAATCTTTTCCGATATATTTCATATTAACTCAGATTGTTATAAACATCTAGTTTGATTGCTGAAGCTATATATGGAGATTATTTGGATCATGGATGATTTGGGTTTAGATTGTTTTATGTTTGAATATTCAATATTTATAAATTTATTTAGATAATTTGGATATTTTTTAATTCGATAAATTATGAGTTCGGATCATTTATATCATAAATTTTTAGTAGGTATGGGTTGGATTGGAATGTCGATTTCATCAAGAAAGTTATTCTGGTTGGTTCAAATTTTATCATGGATATATAAGAAAATTCTATTTTCTTACTTCTTTTTGATAATCAATCAAATGCAGACAAATGTGAGAACTTTAAAATTCTGCACCAATTGTGACTAATGCATAATCCAAAATACAATACAAAAAGGGTCGCTTATTGTTCTTATTCCTTGCTTGCAGTGAGAAAAATTGAATGCTGCTTTATCCTTTTTCTTTATGTCAATTCCTTCATTTAGAAAGAGAAGAAAAAAGAAAAAAGAGGACAAGCTCTTAAATATGCCAAATGTAGTGTCTGACAAGGCAACTGATCACACTAGTGGAAAAACCACTTTCAGTGTCGTCCTAATAGTATCAGTTTTGTTAATCAGGCGATACACAATACATTCTGTATCGGTTATTATAAAATAAACGATACAAAATATCTTTTGTATCGGTTCCAATATTAAGCCGACACCAATACTATACTATCTGTGTCGGTTCTACATAAAAAACCAAAACAAATACTTTTGTATCGGTTGTCTACAAAGAATCGATACAAAAAACTCTACTATTTGTGTCGGTTATCTACTAATAACCGATACAAAAGTAATTGTGTCGATTTTTTATGGAGAACCGACACAGATAGTATATTTATTAGTATCGCATTTTTATATATAACCGATACAGATGTTTTCAGTATCATTTTTTTTTAAATAACCGATACAGATTGTACCTTTCTTCCGATAACTCCCATCAGACTGAATTAAAACTAGGTTTTCGACGGCTGAAGCTTTGAGCGCTTCTTTCTGTTCTCTCTTTGCGAAATCACTTGTTTTTCTCTGATCTAAGGCAGGAAACATTGTTTTGGAGAGGTGGATTGAGGTAATTTTGCATGTAAGTCCTTGATCTCTTTTAGATTTCTTTGATTAACATTCTAGCTAAGTTGAAAGCCAAATTTTTGAAATCATTGAATATGGAAGAAATGAATTGGAAGCATGCCATAATATTGTTTGTAAATTGTTTAGTAGGTCAAGTTTGTAATTATGTAGCTAATTGTGTTAATTCTAGGATGCCATAAATATTGTGTTAATTCTCGCAAAAATCTTAATTTTGTAGATAATTGGCTTTATTGAGGGATTTGGTGCAACGATCTCTTCATCTCGCTCGATCTGGCATACAACATTGTTTAGGAGAGGAGGATTGAGGTAATTTTGCATGTAAGTCCTTGATCTCCTTGATATTTCTTTGATTTACATTCTAGCTCAGTTCAAAGCCAAATTCTTTAATTAGGTGTATCGATCTACAATACGTGTATATATATATATATATATATATGTAGGTAGAGTATTATCGTACAAGCCACAACCAAATTAATTAATACCTTTAGGTCATGATACCCGTTCAAAATTAATCCATTAGGGATTAGTTTTGAATAGTCCCCGTTTTGGAACTGCTCTTTGAATACTTTCTTTCAATTAGGATGCCAAACGTATTAGTCGTGTTTTAGTATCTAGGAAAATTTCGGCAGCATTTCCCCATATTAGTTCCCCAGGTACTCGGGGAACTAAGGGGAAATGCTGTCGAAATTTTCCTAGATACTAAAGCACGATTAATACGTGGTTACTGCTGAGACAGAGTATTCAAAGAGTGGGATAAGATGGTAACCGGCCCATATAAGCCCTACTGTGAACACTTAAGCCCAACAGTGTCCTTAATTAATTGTGTTTTCTTATAATTTAATTGCAGATAGATGGACTGTAGTTGGATGTACGAAGCATCACGTCTGTCGGATGAATATATGGCAGGTGTTGATGAATTTATGAAAGTTGCTGAGGAATATATGGTAGGTGATGGAAATGGTGTGATGCTGTGTCCTTGCCGTGATTGTAACAATCTGAAGAAATGTTCCAACCTCATCCAAGTAAGGAACCATTTGATCCGTCGTCAATTCAAGCACCATTACAAGTGTTGGATTTGGCATGGTGAGAGTAATTTGGAAACGGACAAAGGTACCAGTTCTGAGCATCAGGAATACCATACCGATGTAAATGACAGTAGTGATGATGTGCCGGTCGATGAAAATGAAGTTGTGGATAATTTTGATCAAATGCTACGTGATTTAGAAGATGATTTCGGTAATGATAAGCAGTACTGTGTATTTAAGAATTTGTATGAAGATTGTAATAAGGAATTGTATCCTAGTTATGCTAAGTTTTCAAAATTGAAAGGTGTATTAAAATTGTATAATCTGAAAGCATCTAATGGTTGGAGGAATCGGAAGGCAACCGGAGGAATAAGAAGAAGTGATAAGTTGAAACTTATAAAGAACAAAGTAATGTGGTGCTTACAACTAAAATTTACTATTTTTACAAAATTATTTAGGTTTATTATGAATTGTTAAATTCTATCTTCTAAAAATTGCTAACTTTTTGCTTGGGTACAATTTGATATAGTGCTCGCAACAAAAGGACGGCTGGGAATGCGCATATTATGTCATGATGTTCATGAATGACATAATCAATCACTTCCTCGATAATTTTTCGTCAATAAAGGTATATATGCATTTATATTTTTCAAATGTAACCGTAGTTGTTGATTCGGTTTTTATTTAATAAATAATTAATTGCGCTCTCCTTTTATATTAAAAAATGCAGGACTGGAAAGCAACCCCATATTCTGTGGCAGATATCAATGCAATTTGTTTTGAGTGGGTTAAGTTTTTCAAACAAGAAATATCGCAACCAAGTAGAACAATTTAATTAGGATCGATCGATGCGATAACTTGTAAGAACAATTAATTGAGGTGTAAAAGAGGGAAATCAATATTCAATAACTAGTAACTATGCATTTGATCATCAAAATATGAAGGTTTAATCACAGCTTTTCTTAGTAGAGAAACCTTTGCATATATTAAAGAGGGAGGAAAGCAAAGCACGCTCCAGAAAAATAAATTGGATTAGAAGTGGTTCCCGGTGAGCACACTATAATTTAATAATTTCATATTTTGTTAAAAAAATTATTGTCATTCTAAGATAGGCCGCTAAATGTAAATTTTAGTGCCCGCAAAAGTCAGAGGGTTGAGAATGCGCTTATTACACAATGATTTTAATGTTTGACTTTATCGAAAGAGTAGTATGGACCAAAGCAGCAGTCTTACACCAAGGAGCAGATCGACGATGTCAGATGTATGTGGGCAAGGTGATTTCGATAATGCTAAATATGGATTTGTATAATTTTGTATAGTTTCGTGTACATGAATTTTAAATTGCTTGCTATGTTTTGGAATTCTCCGATTTTAAATTGCTATCTTAAATTGCTTTTTTTTTTTTTGAAATGCTTGGTAGAGACGCTATCTTAAATTGCTATAAGTTATAATTCGCACTAGATGAAAATTCGACGTTCCTCACATAACCCCAAATCTATCTACTTGTAAAAACTAATTGATTCTTCTGAACTATCTTATCTAATTGTAGAAAGACAAAAAAAAAAAAAAAATCCTCGAATAATAGTTTAATTTCCAAGTTGTCAGCAATATTTTGAATAACATAAAATGTATGTCAACTTTTTCATCAAAAGTAGAAAGGTTAATGGATAAATTAGCCGACGGGCATTTGAAAAGAAAATAGTAATCGATTGGTAGAATTCTGGGCTCATGGAAAATTCAAATTAATATGGGCTCCATTGGGCTAATATATATGAATGATTTGTAAATACTCTGTAGGCCCTAATAAGGCCACCTATTGGGCTGCTCTAATTTGCCTCCATCACTTAGCAGCTAATTTAAAGGGTTTTGTCACTGACAACGTGGTCCATAATGCATGTGAGGTTTGTTTCTTTTTCGGCTTTAACAGGGCTTTTGTGTCATTCGGTTGTGCATCATATTGGATTTTGTACGCATGACCTCTTTTTTATTTATTTTTTATTCTCTGTTATGTTATGTTCCAAATGTGACTTGAGTCTAATTAAACCAAGGTGGGACCCACTAGTAACTCTTCTTAAGGATTAGTGATTGGTGGGACCCACTATGAATTTTTTATTCTCTGTTTAAGGATGATTTATTGGTGGGACCCCCTACGGATTTTTTATTCTTTTTTTTTAATTCTATGTTTAAGAATGAGTGATTGGTGGGACCACTATGAGTTTTTCAATCAAATGATTCCGACCCACTATTTGAGAATTACTCAGCCGTCCACAGCAGCTCAGAATTACAACCTTATTAGATTTATATGCTATAGGAATATTAAGGTCAGATTGTTTTTCTTGTCTTTATTGTCTCAGTTTATATTGATATTGTGCTAACAATTGAGCTTGTTTTTCAAGACTTGAACTAAAACACCAAATCAGAGAAAAAAAAAATTGAAAAATTAAGTGTGAACAGTGATAGTCTATAATGTGAAAGGTAAAGTTGATAATATTGCCGGTTAATTGAGGGACTGTTGATTATATTCAAAGAGGACAAGTGAAATTTCTAATTTCGTAAAATTTCTCAATATCAGATCTACCCTGGAAAATTATTCATGGGCTTACATTAATCATATAATTTCTTAATAAAATCAATGATCTCAAGCTTACATTAATCATGGGCTCTGTTTGTGCTTCGTTTCAAACTGACATAATAAAATCTCGCTATTTAAAGACTGCAAGTGTAATCTACTATAATTAAGCAATTCTTCTTTTTTGTTCAATCAAATTGGATGGTCAAAGCTGCCTTCTTCATGGACATCAGAAGTAATAGTAATAATAATCCACAACCCAATCATGGAAAATGAGGCATGCAATCAATAATTTAAACGAGAATGCTTTCGGAAATTGATTTCCTTGCACTAGTACAAAAAACCCTTTCACTGACCTTTAGTCACTGACTGTTTTATTATGTAACAGTCGGTGTAGAGTCTACGTGGAAAAATTATAAATATGAATAACTTCAACACTGACTGTTCACTTTTAAAAACCGTCGGTAAACCAACACTGACTGTTTTTTTAGGAGAAGCGTCAGTGTTGTTCGACCTTTCACCGACTGTTTTTTTAATTTAACAGTCAGTGTTGAGAAATGACTTTCACCGACTGTTTTTTTAGGGAAAGGGTCAGTGTTGTTCGAACTTTCACCGACTGTTTTTTTAATTTAACAGTCAGTGTTGAGAAATGATTTTCACCGACTGTTTTTTTAGGAAAAGGGTCAGTGTTGTTGAAACTTTCACCGACTGTTTTTGTAATAAAACAGTCAGTGTTGAACAGTCACCAACAGTGACTGTTTTTTCAACTTAATAGTCACTGTTGCTCCGTTGGATTCCATAAAAAAAATAATTTTACTTGTATATTTAAAAGTAAATTATTAGGGATGTACGTTTAACTATTTGAGAATAAAAATTTATGCATTGTGTATATTTTGTAAGATATTTAATAATTAAGTTTATTTGTTTAAATATGATTTATAGATGTAATAAGCATTTTATCGTTGTAATTCATAAAATAGAATTGAAATTATATGTGGTAAGACGTTATTTGTATAGTGTTTAAAAGTTTGTTAATGGTGGAATGGAAAATCTAATACAACATAAATTGCTAGTAAATTGCTTGTTTATTAGAATGAACATATTCTATTTAATAAGTATGATTAGTAATTTACGTGATTAGTGAAATTTAGGAAATTAACCTCAAAATTTAACTCTTATTTTAGAAAATATTTTATAATGGAAATTATATTCATAAAATTTATGCAATAATTAATATTATAACATGTTTATTACTTAATTAAATAATTTTGACACATTAAATTATATAACGTCACATGCATGTTAAAAATATGACTCATATCTTCTATGCATGAATATGAAACATAATCTCTTGTTTTTTGAGTTAATGAAGACGCACGGAAATATGTCATCCGTGGGTCAATCAGAACCGTTTAAATTAAAGAGCACTGCATTTATTGTCTTGCATCCAAATTTGATCAAAATATGTTTTTATTTACCCATCCATCTAGTTCATCGAAAATTGAAGCATCGTACGGTCAAAAACACTTTGTGTTGGATCGAAGCTCATACATAATAAACTTTCGAACTTTTATGTTGATTACGTTCAATGTTCTCCCTTGATCATTTTAAAATAGATTTGAAATGATTTCATTACAGATCAACCGTTGATTTCCCACGTGAAAATGAACGGTCCGATTCCAAACTTTCTTTTATGTTGATTTTATTATTATTATTATTTGTAATTTTTGATTCACTGACTGTTTTATTTCGGAACCGTCAGTGATGATATTTTTACTGACTGTTTTTTGAATAGAATCCGTCAGTGTTGATAATATGCACCGACTGTTTTTATTTAGAAACCGTCAGTGTTGATAATATTCACCGACTGTTTTTATTTAGAAACCGTCAGTGTTAATTAACTTTCACTGACTGTTTTTTATTTAGAACCCGTCAGTGTTGAATACTTTTACCGACTGTTTTTATTTAAAATCAGTCAGTGTTGATAGACTTTCACTGACTGTTATTATTGAGAACCCGTCAGTGTTGAATATGTTCACTGACTGTTTTTTTATTTTTAACCGTCAGTGTTGTTTCATTTACTGACTGTTTATTTTTATTTTGAGAAACCGTCAGTGATTTCCTACCGAAATTTGTAAATTCCCTCGCTGTATTTTTATTAGCCGCGCAAAAAACCCTTCCCACTTTAATTTCATTTCCTCTCCGCCAAACCCTTCTCTTCCCTCCGCCAAACCCTTCGTTTCCTCTCCGCCAAACCCTTCCCCTGCGCCGAACCCTTCCCTTCTTCTCCGCCAAACCATTCCCCTCCGTCAAACCTTTCGCTTCCTCTCCGCCAAACCATTCCCCTCCGCCAAACCCTTACCCTCTCCGCTCCGCTCCGCTCTGCTGTTTCTCCCCTCCGCCAAACCTCTGGTGCTTTTTCTTGCGATTTGCCTCTGGTGCATTTCTCTCTGGATTTTGTCGCCATTTCTCTCCCTTGGGTAAATACTTGAGCACACCCTCTTTTATCTTGTTGCTTGATGTGGGTTGTGACTTGTGAATGCCTTATCTATTGAATTTGATTGGGGTTCTGATTTTTACTGGCACTGAAATGGGGTTTTAACGAAATGGGGCTAAGATGCTCTGGATTGCATTCTCTTTCCTTTCAAACAGGTATAATCTTCTTTCTCTTCCCTTTATTTGGAAAATTTGTTAATTGGAAATGCAAAAGGTATTTTTTCCGAGTGTTCTTTCAGATTTTAGATTACAATGACAATACTTGCTGTAGAGGTCTGCTGCAGTTTATTAAAAGGCCTTATAATGGTAGCCTACCGCAACTGGTATATCATCAACATTCCTATACAAAGGCAAATCTTTAGTTTTCTAGGCCCGATTTTAATCAAATAATTACCATTTGGCTCCTCACATGAACTGTCAGTTTATGATTAGGTGGCAAATATAATATTTCCCGATTCTCCTGTTGGCGTCGGCTTCTCATATTCGTCAAACCGAAAAGGTACGATATCGATGACATCACTACTGGTATACAAGTAGTAAAATTTATCAAAAAGGTCAAATTTGTAGCATTTCTCATATGTTGGCAGGTATTCATATGCCGGTCAAATGACTCCATACATTGCAAAACTACTTTCAGAGGGTAGGTACTTATATTATTTTATTACACAACCAATTTTTATACAAGCTAATAACTTTTACTTTTTTTCAAAAATAAAAAAATATTATTGCCCATCACATTTTAGTAGAAGGTACTTGTCAGGAGACAATTCTGGTACATCTGTTGAATTTTTCTTTTTCATCTGCTTATTTCTTTTGTCCTCTATTTTTTGGGTTGTTTCTAGGAGTTGAAGCTGGTCAAAAGCCACTTCTTAATTTTAAGGTATATTCTTTGAAGTGATCTTTCTTTTCGCCTAACATCAAGAGAGCTTCAGATCGTGAGATAATCACAATGTTTATTCCCAGAAATTCTGGTTCTTCTATAACAATGTTTGAAGGAAATACATCTTGGCAGTTTTCATTGGTATATCATAGATGAGCAACGACACAATCTCAATATCAAATTTTGAATTTATGACAGGGTTGCTAAATGTGGAGAGGTCGTGATGAACATGATTGCCATGCAGTTGACATACAATTTATTACTTATACCATAGGAAGGTAATAAAATGGGAAGAGAAATATAATTTTATTTTCTATTCTTATCTAATATAATATACCAACTATATAATTTTCTCCTATTTGACAGAATTTATCTCATCTAACTTGGATTAAGACTCCAATCAATACCAAGGGCTATCTGACCCTTTTGCAACTGGCAAGTTACAAAAGGGCACTCTTAACTTCGAATTAAGATAAAATTGAATTACTGATCATTCTATGTTCAATGAGAATTGTCTAAGATGTTTTTTTTTTCCAATTTGACAGACTGAAAACACTGTTACAGATAGCTTTGACCTTTATTACGGGCTCTTCATGTACAATTTCAATGCCACGTACTGAGAAGGCAAGTGTTTTTCTATTATTTAATTGCAATTTGTATCAAAGAAATAGTCACTATAACAAAGAAAAGAACATTCTAACCTGATGTTTCAGCTCAGTAATTTAGACACTCTAATCTGACAAAATTATGGTTTGCTTAATTCTTATCTGAAATTTGAAACCAATGTGTGAAATATTTATAGTTTCAGACGAAAGAAACTATACTTTGGAGGAGCATACAGGTGTATTGAAATTCTCTTATCTTTTTTTTATCTCTACATTTGTTGTGTGCTTCTGAGTGTCTCTGTGTTGTGTGTAGAATGCTCTTATATGAACACTAACAACGTCTGTTGAAATATTAAAGGACAAATGGAGTATTCCTGCTCTTTAGATATGTACCGTTCTTTTAAGATAATCCTCAATGTTCTCAAAATTTATGTTATCATATTTTACTTTGTTTTCTTACATATAAAAGTAATTGGTTATTATTTTTGTTTTGTTTCAGTATTCACGAACTTAATGCTCCAAACTTGGATGAACATCAATATTGAAAATTCTGATTTATATTGTAAGAACAGAGATCTTGTGATTTATATTGTGTTATGTAAATTTTGTTGTAGTGTGGTTTTTTTGTGAATAAGTTATGTTATCTATTGTTTATGTTGTCTAAATTATGTGCATGATATTCTATTTAATGTCAATGAATGTCGAATAGTAATATATGGCTAGCAAAAATATGGAGGCTAGTCCCGATACAAACAGAACCATGCCAAAATTTTTATACCAACACTGACCGTTTGTAAGATCCACACGTCGGTATATAACGCCAACAACGACTGTTTTTAATACCTACACTGACTGTTTTTAAAACGGTCAATATTAACGACTTTTACTGACAATTTTAAAAGAAAAACAGTCAGTGTTGAGGACTTTCACCGACTGTTTTTGAAGAAAAACAGTCAGTGTTGAGGACTTTCACCGACTGTTTTTGAAGAAAAACAGTCAGTATTGATGACTTTCACCGACTGTTTTTTTTCAAAAACAGTCAGTGTTGAGGACTTTCACCGACTGTTTTTTTTCAAAAACAGTCAGTGTTGAGGACTTTCACCGACTGTTTTTCTTCAAAAACAGTCAGTGTTGAGGACTTTCACCGACTGTTCTGGAACCGTCGGTGTAGGTTGCCTTCACTGACTGTTTTTTACCCGTCAGTAAAGGTATACCTACACTGACGGTGACATTACTGACGCCTCAATAACAGTCGGTATAGGGGTATTTTAACAGTCAGTAAAAGAGGTTTTTGTACTAGTGTTGGTATTTCGTATGAATTTTTTTTATTACCTTAAGTAAACTGACTGACCCTATTACAAACCAAACAAAAGGTTGAAGCAGTTCCGGAACTTTAAATATAAAAACAAAGAAAATACTTGCAACAAACTTAAAATGTTAAAACAAACCAGAGCGACAAGAAGTCCTGAATAATTATTCCCCATGTGACACACGCAATCAAACAATTAAAATCACATTAAAATCAAAATTCTTAGCCTTGAATTATTAATTAGAATAGAGCATAGAATGAGGTACAGTGATTATACTGAGCATACTATTGTGGAGCTAGCTAGTAGAGATGCATCTTCTCAGAGCGCTCTGGAACATTCGTTATTGTTGCTTTGATGAGGTCAATGTATAATGGCAATTGTGCGACGGCAAAGAAAGTGACAGGAAAGCACATGACAGCGTATATGGGGTACACGGCAAATTTGAGCTTATTTTCGACAACAAAAAAATCGCCGGCACAGAATGAGACAAGCATAGCAGCAATTGACATGAAGAGGTTGGTCAACCCCAGAATAAGCTTCACAGGAAGTCCCCTATTGAAATCCCTTACCTGATCAGCAAATAAATGAGAATTTCAGTTTTCTATGTTGAAATATTAAAAGGAAGAAATTATTTTTAAGATAGGGGTTTTGGTAACCTCGTAACGGGAGGTGAGTATTGCAAGGAACATGACAAGAGATGTAACAGAGAAGCAAAGAGCGACAAGGGATGAGATCGCGAACAACTGAAAAACTGGTTTTGAACTGAGGATTGGAAATCCTGAATCCTGGTTTACACCTCCTGGAACTGTGCTTGCAGATGCAAAGGCCACCGTAGCGACTAGAGCAGCCACCACCGAACAAGACTGGGAAGTGCTTGTCAGCCAAGTGCTTCCTTCTTTAACAAGTAACTCATGATTCTCTATGAACACCTCCTCTGGCTTCTTTCCTTCATTGTTGATTCTTGTGACTATTTCTTGGTCCAATTTACTACTACTATGCACGTACTGCACACCGCCATGCATATTACATATGTTCAGTTTTTAAATAAGTTTATTCCATTTTTTAGAAAGAAGAGAGAGAGATCACCTTGTACCACTTGCTCTCCCATTGCATCTGAAGTGCCGCTCCAGGGATGCTCCATGGCCGGCTATGGCTGAGCTTGGCTGCAAGATGTAGAGCACTATTTTCATCTTTATCTACTTTCCGGAATACACTCTTCACAGTTGGGAAATCCAGCATGTACTTGTACACATTGACCTGGCGGTGCTCCACTGCCAATAAAATAATATTTTTCTTATCCTTGTCTCTGTCCATGACTGCCACTGGATACTTCTTGAGGATTGTTTTAACCATCTCTGTTATTCCACTCTTTGCAGCTACCAAAACAGGGCTTGCTGAAGCACATGTTGAAAAAAATGTAATTTATGTCAACAAAAAGTGTAGCAACATGGTTTTGTGTTCTATAATTGTATTCTTCAAAAGTAAGGTATCAATACCCTGATCAGTAGCTTCTATTGTTGTTTTTTCTGGAGGGGATTCTGATACGCTATGAGTAGCTCCATTGATAACTGTTGAAGACTCATCAACTGCATGTGATTGATTGCATGTATACAGTAAGATTGTCTCTAGATTGCTAGTAAATTTTTGAAATGTACCTGCTAGCCTAGACCCTTACCTAACAAAAAATCCATATATATACATGTGGAATGTCGGGACATTACATGGCTATAATTGTATCTTACTAGCAGGGTGCATTACTTGGTGTTTTTGGGCAATTACTGCTGGAACTTCAAATTTAGCTTATTTATGATTGTATATAGTAAATTTGTGTTAGAAGCCTAGAGAAGAGAGATATTTAGCATCGGCTAAATAAAATTTTATTTCAGTAAGCTTGTGTTAAACTTGACTATTCATTGAGATATTTTTTTCATAGTGCAACATAAGGAAGTAAACTAGATTCTTATTTATTCACTGTAATATATGGCATAAAATTTTCAGAAACGTGAATCGAGAAAATTTATCTTTTCTTATCAACTTACCTTCACTTGACTTCTGTGTATTTTCATCCAAGCGATGAACAGTAAGTTCTCCTGATGTTTTTACCAGAGGGAATTCTGATCCGATCTGAGTAACTCCGTTGAGAACTGTTGAAGACTCATCATCTGGTTTCTTTCCACCGTAGGCTTCCTCATATTCCCAGAGTGTTGAATGTTCCACCAGTTCCTTCATTATTTTCTTGGCATTTCTGTGCTGTTGTTTAATTTTTCTAATTGTTTGCAGCCTCGTTAACCCTTTAGGAAGACGTTATTCACAGAATGACATACTAAATTAATATTGTAAACAGCTGACCAAAAGGTCGATAATAATTGGCAACTTTTCTTTCATTCAATAGAATCTCAATTAATTGTTCCAAGTTACATTAAGAATCATACTCCTTTCTTTCTTTCTTTCTCTGGCCATGCACCGGGAAATTATAGTTGGTACTATGGAGTCCGGCTACCATGATATGAGTGGCATATCCCACCAATCTTGAAAATCTATTGATAAATTTCAAACGATGAATTGAAACCATTCAATTTGATCTACTTCACCAGTGATGCAGTTATATGCAATATTTATAAATTTTTTAAGGTATATAATATCAAGTCAAGAAATCCAAAAATGACAAAAATTGAATGCATTAAAATTATCTTAAAACCTTCTTTCTTTGATTGCTTGACTTCATGCTGAATGCCATCCAAAATCAATAAATTTTGCAAGTAACATATCACTCATGAAGTAGATCATTTTGAACGGTTTAAATTTGTCGTTTGAAGCCTATCTAGTAGATTTTGCGATGGTGATATTTAGGCTTAAATACCACTGATGTCACGGTTGCCGTACTCTTATCCAATAGATCATTTTGAACGGTTTGTACATAATCATGAACCAAATAAGTGTAAGGTAGCATCAAATATCAATATGATTGCCATTTGTCTTGATGGGCCAAAATTTTACTTTCTGACAAAATTAAATTGCAATTCTAGAATTAGTAAGAACTTCGAAAAGAACTGTGCATATTGAGTTTATAATTAGTTACTTCCTCATATACCGTCTATAAGAACAACTAGTTCATTTATTCATATTTTAAATGGGAGGAGTTTTTTATAATTATAAAATTACCTTTTTCAATCAGTGTACTATACCGATCACAAGAACTTAATTTTAGCAGTTAATTGGTGTCCAAGAATAACTTGACATTTTCTTGAAGAAATTATGCAAACATATATACATGCACGTACCTATCCCAAGAACAACTAATAGTAGCTTCACGATTATCTTGAAAAATGAAATCATCGTATCATAGTTCTGTGGGAACATTCTTCTCGGTTCCTTTTGTTCTCCAGCTTTCGTGCAGTATAAAATTAAGGGAAACAGTCTTCTCCGTTCCTTTTTTGCTCCAGCTTTCATGCAGGATAAAATTAAGGGCAACAATAAAAATTTATTAACACGAATAAGATTTCATTAAAAATTACAATATCATGTTATCATTTTTCCAAAAATTTCATCCCGCACTATTGTTTAAAGTCCTTAATGAATCATTTTATGCTTTTGAACCTCCCAACAGAAAGAAATTCTCGATGATTATGATCCTTCATAACAACATATCAGTCTAATCGAAGATTTAATTAACAAAAGTATATCTTAAAATTAATATATCTTACAAAACTAAAATTAAATAGAATGACCCAATGCCCATGTTTTTTCTCCTTCCACAAAATTTAAAACCAAACAGTTTATCTTTCTTTTGTCTGTAGAGGAAAGTAATTAATAACGTCAAATTTTGACTTTTGTTTCGTACATATCAAGAAGTCGAGAAAGTAATGGTTTATGGTGATTCATTTCCACCATTGATTTTTTCATCCTTAGTAAAACACTAGTATAAAATTACAATCTTTAACGAGAATCCATTACTTTAAAAATAAATCAAGATCAACGGTTCACATGTACTATATGAATTTATATTTTAAATTATTCATAAAAATGGTCTTGTGTTCAAGAGGGAACACCAAAAACATTGACAATGGATTTCTCATTGATGAAATACTGTGAGGTAAATATAGGTAAAACATTTTTCATTTACATTTTTCATTTACATTTTTATAGGGTCTTTCGTACAATTAGTTATAGAAAAGTCTGTTGCCGTTAGTTAACCTTAAAAATCTAGCCAAGTGTTACAAAATTCTAAGAAAAAACTGATTAGTATAATTATAACATAATGGTTTGTATACTACACATGAATCTTCTTCACCAGAACTGGAAGTCTTACCAGTTTTTGAGCTAGAAGCAGCAACAGGTTCAGGGCTACAAGCTGCAATATCAAATATGAAGGTTTAGCAGCCAAGTATTACTAAATTCTAAGAAAAGATTGATTGGTATAATTATAACACAATGGTTTCTGTAGTATACATGGGTCTTCTGCAACAGAAATGGGAGACTGGTATGGGTCTTCCTCAACAGAAATGGGAGGGTATGGGTCTTCTTCAACAGAACTGCGAGCTTTACCAGTTTCTGAGCTAGAAGCTGCAATAGGAAATATGAATGTTTAGTAGCAAAATATTACTAAATTCTAAGAAAACATTGATTGGTATATAATTTAAAAATAATAGTTTGTATACTATACATGGGTCTTCTTCAACAGAAATGGGAGACTGGTATGGGTCTTCTTCATCAGAACTGGGAGCCTTATCAGTTTCTGAGCTAGAAGCTGCAATGGCAAATATGAAAGTCAGTTACCAAGATTTTCAAAATTCTAAGAATAAAAAGCTTATTGGTATGATTATATCATGAGGGTTTGTGTATGATACATGGATTTTCAACATCAGTGCAAGAAGCCTTATAGATACCAATTTTTCGGCGTGAAGCTGTAAAAGGGCAAATATGAAAGTTTAGTCGACAAAATAATTGATCTATATGAACAGTTTGTTCTTATTTTGGGTAATGATACTGAGTATTTTTTTATCATACCGTAAGTATTAAATAAGCAGCTGATAGTTTTCTTCATCAAAGAAAATAGGTCAATACAAACATTGTATGTTGGCGGCAGTACTTTTTTGTCATCTTTCTGTTGATTGTCTGGTAGTTCATCCTTTTTATCTTTTGATACTTTCTCCATGAAATTACCAAATTGATATTCGAGAGGCTCTGTAATTGTACCTACAATCAAAGTATCAAATGTTCTCAAGTCAAATTGTAAAAATTGCAATTAACAATTAATTTTTGATCACTGAAAATGGTGTCACATTTATATTAATGTAATTTATTGAATAAAGTAGTCAAATTGTGAAGCACCGTATAGCAATTATTATTATGGTAAAATCACAATTAAGAATTACATTTCAATCATTGAAAATGGTATCAGGCTTATAATTAAAGTAATTTATGTAAAAAAAGAAAAAAAAAATGTTTCAAGTACAATGATATATAATCTTATCATATAAGCCAAGGCGAGATCCACTCTTGAAAACAGAAGGCTTGCTAGCCATAGTGTGAAGTGAAGTTTCTCCGCATGAATTGACATAGTTCATGATCATCAACTGGGGATATAGGTGAATGATCTCATATGCCAAATCTACAGTGAATACATTTGTATAGTTATATTATGGTTACTTTTTAATTTATTTATATTTTGTTGCTGAAAAGCGCATACCAAATTGTTCCCCTTTGATGGCGTAGTGAAGTATATTGTTACCATCACCTCTCCTACAGTGAATGATGTCTCTCTTCAATAAACACTTTTTATGAATTGTCAGCTTTTGTTTCTTATGGATGGCAACCTCAAGCTCAAAGAAGGCATTCTTATTTCCGTGACGTACTGCTGAAAAGAGCGGAGTCTCCTGACGGTTGTTACGTGCACTGGTTACCATATCTGGACACATTTTTGCAATCCTCCTGCAAACCTTATCTTGTCCGAGAGCCGCCGCCAGATGAAGTGGGGTGTGCCCATATTTGTTCTTTATGTTCAAGATTTTGGGCATATCTGTGAGAATTGCATCAAATATTGTTAGAACTCAAAATGAAAATTTAATTGGGGTCTACATGGTTATGGATTAATTGAATCGTATTTTTTTCCTTTTTACAAAGAAGCATGTCAAGTTAAATTGTCCTTTATTATTCATAAATCTCGAGAACACTGTTGTGCCAATTTTCTGTCAGTATCCTCTCAAACTGGATATGAACGTAGATAAACCTTGTAATTGAAAGATATATAATAAATTTTGGTGAAGTATAGACATCTAAAACTATCATTTTTCTCTCTTACACATACAAAATTTTAAAATTTCTGGCTAAAATTATCATTTTTCACTCTTACACATACAAAATGACTTTCTTATGTATATATAGACCTAATATAACATTTGAATTTCCAACAAAAAAATAAATACTATTAAAGGATGTCAGGCACGATGTGGCATGAAAGACATGTGGTGTTGAACTTGCATAAATTGTTCCAAAAAATCCTTCAGGACTAACTTCATAAATTATTCTTTTAAACTTGCATCTTCTTAATAATTAAGTTCATAATTAACAGTAATTAGTAGGGACTGACGAAGAGTGTTATAACCTTCTGCGAAATTTGATAGAAAGTTACTGGGTCATCCTTACCTCCTACTGGGACTCTACATATAGTTCTTCTCCAAAAGCTATAGGTAATACATTTTAATTCCATATTAAAAGCCCTAATTATTGCATTGTGTCCATAAAAAATCTAGAGCCTCAGTTAATTACATATATTATTTCAAATTCTTTTCCGCAACTTTTAGATGCCGATTTGAAAGTGGGTAATTGGGCAATTAGAAACTAAGATTTTTAAATTCGGCAATTCATCAAACAGTACAAATAATTTAGGACATGTATATGTACATATCTTAGCAATAACTTGCTGCAGTCCCCGCAACAGTTTTGGCAACTAGAGGAACCAAAGGGTTTGCATTATATTAAAAAGGCAGAATTTTTAAATGATACTTCACATAGCCGTACATGATACCTAGTATATAACTATTATATATATATACATATATATATATAGAGAGAGAGAGAGAGAGAGATGAGGGATCAGATTACACCATTTTTTTTTGACACATTTTGACACCTACCATTTTAGAAGTCTAAATAGTCAATCCAAACCATTCAACATGATTGATATATTAAAATATGCTTGGAGATAAAATTTTACATTTTTTTGAATTTTTTTTACTATTTATTAAGATGGTTACAAAATCGTTGTTTTTGGACCATTGAAAAATATTGATTTTGTAACCATCTTAATAGATAGTAAAAAAATTCAGAAAAATGTAAAATTTGATCTTCAAGCATATTTTAATATGGTTATCATGTTGAACGATTTGGATCGACTGTTTGGATTTTGAAGTTGCAAAATTGACCTATAAAAAAAACAGTGTCAAGATGTGTCAAAAAAAAGGGTGTAATTGGATCCCTCCTCATATATATGTGTGTGTGTGTGTGTTAATTTTGTATAGTGGTAAATTTTTTTTCAAAAAATGAATTTGAAAGTTTAAATTTGTCTAATTTTGATTGGTCCACTTTATACTCAATTAATTTGAATTTTTTTTTTTTTCATGAAGACGCAGCACTAGTAAAGTAGATTGATTTTAATGGTTTGGATTCAGCATTTAAAATCAATCCAATAGGTTTTAGAGTTGAGTTCACAAAGAGGCTTAACACCCTAGTTCTACTCTATATATATAACATGTTGGTTTCTTTTTCTTAGATATAGAGTGGTAATACCTTGGTTACGCTGAAGAATATCAAGGATATCAAAAACAATATTTTCCGTGGCACTAGAAACTGCGACATGAAGTAAGGTGTCCTTGGCACGTGTAATATGATGGTCTTGGACTTTCTCATCTTTGTAGAGCTCAAGCACCGTTTTCCATTCGTGATTCATGGCTTCTTTGAAGAGGTGCTTCCTCGGATGGTACATTGAGGTGTCATCAGATGGTTTTGGTTGAGGTTCAACAGAAGATTCGGGCATTGTTATTACTCGCTCTGTTGTTGTTTTTTTATTTGAGTTTAATAAAGTTTTATGTGACTTTCGCTTGATAGGTAGAGAGTACCAGAGATATTATGATCCCTTTTATAAGGAACAAACTAGAAAGAAGAGCTTGTAGTTGTGTGATTGACTGCTCTTCAATGCTCTTTTGCGTAGTACATTTATCATATCTGTGTCCTTACAAAAAGGAAAAGAGAAAGCTACTTGGGCCAGGAATAAAGTACCTTATATGTTGAAAAAAGTAAAAGAGAATGCTAGTTGGGCCAGGAATAAAGTACCTTACGTGTTGAAGTGCTTCAAGAGTTGTCTCTTTGAAATAAAATGGTTATAATTTTTTTTTGAGTGAGGCATTAATACTTCATAAAAAGTAGGAGTAAACACGATATGTTTTTATTTTTTATTTATTTATTTAAGTTTTTAGAACAAATTAGGTATCAATAGTCTATCAAATACCACTATCCAAATTGTAACATTTGATTAAAAGAGTACAACTTAATTATTATATGTAAAATCAATTTCAAAATGACAAGTAGACCTCTTATTTTTAATACTAAATATGTTGAGTACTCATAGCAGAATTAAACAACTTATAGCACACATTATTAGTTCACATGATTCAATATTCGCAACTAATATTAGATAACTTATTGATTCAATTCGCAAATCAGAAAAATCAGTTTGTATTTGGATTGGATGGAGTTAGGTTCAGATTACTTTTGGTTTTAATAGATACGTACGTATTGGACTCAAATTGAACAGATCGATTAATTTCAGTGTCAGTGTATTTTCAGATTTGAATAATTAACTATATGAGTTGGATTATGCTGGTTCTGAATTTTTCAAGTTTTGGACCAATCTCATTAATATGGATATCGGGTTGATTATATTTCTGTAATCTTGTTTATGAGTAATTTAGTTCCATATTTCAATCATAAATCGGGTGGGTCATATGGTGTTGAAATTTAATTAAGCTGGATTAAGATTAATTTTGGACTTTGATAAGTACTGGATTTGATTTATTTCTCATTATTTGAATAACAAATGTCTAATGCTTGTATGCGTAAATAATTCATTTTTGGGTTTAAAAGAAACTTATAGTTTATTGTATTTAATTTAATAAAACCTTACTTTTTTTTTTTATTAATAGAGACAAAACACAAAATAGCTCAGTATTATGGAATAAATTGTAATTTAACAGTTCAATATTATATTGTGTACTTTGAGCTTTATGTAAAAAAAATTATCAAATAACTGTCCAATTCAATACCAAAATAATAATCAATTTATAAAAGCAACACGTACTGAATTAATCCCTTAGAAATAAATAGCATAATGCATCAGTAAAAGTTATTTCGTTTTCCAACAAAATTTGAAGATTTAAAACCTTAGCACTGCAGGTAAAAGAGTTTCCTCAACAAAATCTGAAAATATCTTTTATCGGGTTACAATATTTCCTGGTATAAATATTTTGTTTGATTGCTAAAGGTTTGGAGGTTTTTTTTGGATCATGGATGATTTTGGTTTAAATTATTTTATGTTCGAATATTCAATATTTATAAATTTATTTAGGTTTTGATTTTCTTACTTCAATATTTATAAATTTATTTAGGTTTGGAGAACTTTCTTATTGCATATTTGCATGGATGGAATGTTTTGCGGTTGCAGACCCGGTCAACAAACCAAGGCTCTTGTGGATCTGCTAAAAAGGACTCCACAACTAAATCTGAATATCTTTTATCAGTTTACAATCTTTTCCGGTTCATATTAACTTATTTTGGTTTAATTGTCGTTTAGTTACACCATTTAGTTTGATTGCTTCGGGTTAGGGGATTCTTTGCACCATGGATCATGGGTACACCATTTGGGTTTAGATTATTTTATGTTCGAATATTCAATATTTATAGATTTATTTAGGTTTGGATACTTTCGAATTCGATTAATCAGGAATTCGGATCATTTATTTTATAAATTTTTAATAGGTCCGAAACGGATTGGAATGTTAATTTTATCAAAAGAGTTATTCCGGTTGGTTCAAATTTAATCAAGGATATATATGAAGTTCTATTCTCTTCTTTTTGATAATCAATCGGGCGCAGCCAAATGTGAGAACTTTAAAATACTGCAACAATTGTGAGCAATGCACAACCCAACATACAATACAAAAGGTGTTACTTATTGCTGTTATTCCTTGCTTGCAGTGAGAGAAAAATTGAATGCTTTTTGCTTTATCCTTTTTCTTTATGTCACTTCGTTCAGTTAGAAAGAGAAGAAAAAAGAGAAAAGTGGACATGCTCTGAAATATACCAAATATAGTGTCTGACAAGGCAAATGATCAATATTTTAAAAATGAAAAGACAAAACAATACAAACAAGAATTAACATTTTATTTTTTAACAATAGCATATTCCTGAAATGTGTTGTATTGTCATGGCACTAATTAAGTTGATCACTGTTGAGGTAAAAAGATTAGTATCCTTGAACTAAACAACTGCTTTAAAAGCATTTGCACTAAATACAGTTATGGGCTGTTATCTGACATTATGTTATCGGAATTTTGTGGTCGCAGACCTGGTTAACCAACCTGGGCTCTTGGGGATCTGCTAACCGAGGAGGCAGCGGCATTCAACCTAATTGAAATTCCAAACATCATTCATATTTTTTTATTGCAAAATAGTATAAACCCATAAACTGAAATGGTTGGAGATTATATGTATTCAACATTTATATTGTAAGATCCCAATTTAATAATATATGAAATTTAGTTGACTTGAAGTAAAGTGTGTTTAAAATAAAAATTTGGATATTTTTTTAGTATAATTATTAATGTTAATTAACTTAACCGTACTTGTAAATTTTTTGTTCTAGCTTGGAGTAATTTTAAAATTTATTGTAACGCCATATTAGTTGAATACATATTATTTAAAAGTGAATTTATTTCTAATAATATGAGGGGTTTAGTATAAAATTTCTAACCATTTAATAAGTTGAAATATTAAATGGATCATTTGTTAGAATTATGAATGCTGGGAGGGACACATGTCATTACTAGAAAAATCAATTATCCTAACTCCACCAAACGTACCATTTTTCACCTCTAATGAAATCATTAATGAATCTTTTGTTAAAATCATAATGTGGGACACATGTCATACTCTAATGAAATCATTAATGCTTCTTTTGTTAAAATTAAAGTGAGGGGACACATGTCATACACATCATCCACCAAACACCCACTTATTCTCTTTCTTTTCTCATTTTGTTTCTTCCCCGATGTTCACATAAATGCTTCTCTCTTCCTCTTCTCGGATTCAACAAGAAAGGAAATAACCTCTCTAAAATTAATTACCAAGTACATGTTACCTTTTCACTAAGTAATCCTTTGCTAGACTCTTTTTATTACTCAAACCTTTTTCCTTGCCAAAGAGTAACAAGAAGATGAAAACCAAAGTCAAGATGACAAGCGCTGTGCTTATGGTGGTGACTTGAAATAATAAACATTGAAGGAGGAGATAGAAACTTACTGGCTTGCTTTGCTTTTCAATTTCATTATTGTGGCAGCTCTCGAGCAATTCTATTGGTGTGATTATGGTACTTCAAATTTCTCCATTATTTCAAGTCAAACTTGAGTTTATTTGTTTCTATTTCAGTACTGGAACATTTTTAGTTAAATAAAGCTCGTAAAAAGGTCATACCTATCCGAGCCATCTAATTGATTCCCTTGAGTCCCTCTCTTGCTTAAAAGCTTCCTCAAATGAATGCATATGGAGTCAACTGAAATTAATTGAAACCGTTAAGAACATGGGAGATTAAATATGTATGTTTTTGTAAGTACATCAATCATTAGATCCCTTCATGCTTACATGAGTTCAAGTAAATCCCTTCAAGTTTTGGTATATATTCATAGTTGGAGGGGGCTTTAATATGAAATTTTAATCAAAGGCAAATTACACCTAATTAGACAAAAGGATTTTGTTTTAAGTGTAGTCTTGGGCTGTTATTGAGCTAACAAAAAAAAAAAAGAAGATATAATCCAACAACACACGCAAAATAATTATTATGTGAATAGGTTTCTTATTAATTGCTAAAATTTTGTAAAGCGTATGTGACAAGTTATTGATTTCTACTTGTAAATTTTAAGACATAGGCATGCCTCGACAAATATGAATCGAACATACCACCTACCTGGCATGCCTGAAGAATGATGAACTAGACATCGAGCCATGATGTGCCCAACATTGCTATGGTGTAGATTTCGAGTTATTCATAACCCCTTTCAACTTATGTTATTATTGTTGGTTGCTTGCGGGTTTCTTGCTTGCCTTGTGTTGCATGTTGGCTGCTTATCGATTGCAATTTACTTAGTTTGTGTTTTATGGTTAAATTAGTTGCTCGATTATTATGTGTGTAGTATGAATATATTAATTATCGGGTAACAAGTCAAATCGGCAAGGCATGCTTAATTAATATAACACATGGGTATTGACCAAATACAAAGGGAATTGCATTAAAATTAGTAGACTTCGCAATAACATGCCCGCTAATTAGTTAATCAAATTGTGTTGTATGGTGACAAACTTTAGACTAGGTGTTGTCTTTTAGAATTGTATGCATAAGCCTCAACTCTGGTATTATCGATTTATGGGATTAGAGAATGACATGAGTGAATTATTTGGTTTAAAATTACTTGCACACGATTTGGATTGCTTGATTGCTATTGTCTTGATAATTGCTTGTTGATTTCTAGTTGTGGTCTTACTATAGATTTTTGTTGAAGTTTTGAATTGTATGATATGAATGCATGAAATAACTTGATATGAAATTGATGCATGACTTGATACGAAATAACTTGGTTGAATCATAAGTTTGATTTAATTGAACAAAGGCATGATAATGATGCATAGTATTTCTCATGAAGCATAACATATAGACATATGTGCATTTGATTAAACATTGAAGTTGGAAACTTGACCGGTCATGTAGGCACTATCTTTTCATGATAGCGCATGACCGGGGTTATGTAGCTGTTGTTTTAATGGTAAGCACATAATTTTTGTTATGTAGGCGCCGTTAATTCGTGGAATCGCATAACATAAATTATGCAGGCACCGTATTCGTGGTAGCGTGAGATTCAGGTTATGTAGGTGATCTCTTTCATGGTAGCGCATAACTGAAGAGCGCCGTTTCATGATAAGCACACATTTTAGGTTATGCGCATAACATAAATTGTGTAGGCATATTCATGGTAGTGCATGACCCGTAGTCAAATAAGTGTCGAATTTGGATCGGAAGATAGAAATGTTAAAATAATTACTTTACAAGAACATTTGTGCATTAAGTAATTCATGAGCATTGCATTTGGGCACCTATATCATATCATATATGCACAACAAGGATTGAATTTTGTTTCGGTGTTTCTCTTCTTGTGGTTGCAATAATTACTACTTCGTGTTTATTATTTCTTTTATTTTGAACATGAGAATTTCATGTTGTGAAAATTACAAGCTTGCTACTTAGTATTTGATCATTGCACTTTTGAAACTTGGTATTTTGATACGGTAAGGAGAAAAATGTGTTTTCTCCATGAACGTTTTCCTTGATTGGATTTCAAATGTATAAATTGTTTATGGATTTCAATTATCGTTATTATTATTTTCCAATAATTGTGCCAAGTAATATTTTTTGGTTTAGTTGGTCGGGTCTTAGAATAACTCGACTAGAACTGAATACCACATTGGGTGATTTTTCATCTCTCACATATTTTTTCACTTTGGTGGGTAATAGGTACAAAGCGTAAGACACGAAAATAATATGCTGAACTAGAAGACTGTGAGATATGCCACAAAGTTTTTACAGACATTGTGACTCTTGTCTATGTCATTGGTAGTGTATATATATATTTATAAGATTGTGCTTTATAATAAAATCGCCTTGAGCTGACTGCGCAACAGGTTGTCGGCCCCGCTGTCGGGGTGTGACTTTACTGTTCTTGAGATTTTTTTTGGGCTTGTCATAAAAATAAGTTCCTATCTTTTAAGTAATATGGAATTTGACTTTTCTTGTATACAAGTATATTAAACCTAAATTGTTAAATGCTCCCATCTTTCGAGTCGGTCAATTTGTCATGAATAAGAGATTGTTTATTGAAAATGATTGTATTTTTTGGGTTCTTATATATACTTTCTCTGATTCTTATATAAGCTTACTTTCCTAGAATGTTTTGTTGGTAGCGATAATTGTTGAATATTGATACAAAAATAGAATTAGAATACTCCAGATTTAGAGAACTAGTTGAAAACGTGTTGTGATCTAATTTTAGCATGTAGTTGAGTTAGTGGTTTCCTTATTTACTCTAGACAGGATTAGTGCGTGTAGTGGGGTTAGTTATTTCTATATTTAGTAGAGTCATGAGCTGTGGTAGGTTTCCTATTTTGTCTCTTTGTAGTGCTATAAAGTCAGATGTATTGTAATCAAGCAAAATGAATTAAGAAGTTGAATTTCCGCAGAAATTCTTTGTCTCTGTTTTTTCATTTATTCTTCCAGAAAATTCCATCATTTGGTATCAGAGCAGGTCGATCCACCTTGGGGCGTTTTCAATGGCAGAAAACGGCAACAACACGGTGAATGTAACTCAACCAGCAATTCCTCTCTTCAAAGGCGAGAATTACACTTTTTGGAGCATCAAGATGACAACCTTGTTCAAGTCACACGGACTATGGGAGTTGGTTAACAATGGTCCAGCAGATCCAGATCCAAACCAGCAAGAAAATCAGAAAAAAGATGCAAGGGCGTTATTCTTCATCCAACAAGCAGTGCATGACACCATCTTCTCAAAAATTGCAGCAGCCACCAATGCAAAGGAAGCATGGACAACCCTGAAAACAGCATTTCAAGGGAGTAATCGAGTCATGGCAATCAAACTTCAAGGCCTTCGCAGGGACTTTGAAACTTTGCAGATGAAGAAGGAAGAATCTGTGCAAATCTTCCTTTCAAGAGTACAAGAGGTGGTCAATCAAATAAGAGTATTTGGAGACACCATGGAGGAAAAGACTGTGGTGGCAAAGGTGTTGAGAAGTCTAACACCCAAGTTCGATCACGTTGTAGCAGCAATAGAAGAGTCTAAAGATCTAGACACCTATTCTTTTGATGAACTCATGGGGTCACTGCAGACTCATGAATCAAGGATGTCAAAGGCAGAAGATAACGACGATGACAAGGCTCTTTACATGAAGGGGGAGTCATCAAGAGGTAGAGGAAGAGGAAGAAATAATTCAACCAGAGGCAGCCACAATCCCAGCAGAGGACGGGCTAATTCCAGCAGAGGAGGTAGAGGCCAAGGTAGAAGCAATCAAGCAAATTTATACGACAATTCCAAGAAGGACGTTCAATGCTATTATTGCAATAAGTACGGGCACTACCAAGTAGAGTGCTACAAGAAGCAAAGAGAAGAGAGTCAAGCAAATTATACAGAAGAGGAGGATGCACAACCAACTCTCTTCATGGCCAGCAGCGCCGCTGACAAAGTTGATGTAAGCAACATCTGGTTTCTCGATAGCGGGTGTTCAAACCACATGTCCGGATTCAAGCAGTTGTTTGAAGAATTGGATGAAACATGCAAGTTGAAGGTTAAACTTGGCGATGACAAGCAGATTCAGGTAGAAGGCAAGGGTACAATTGCAGTGCACACCAAAGAAAATGGTATGAAATTCTTGCATAATGTGTATTACATTCCAGACTTGACTCAAAATCTGCTGAGTGTCGGGCAGTTGATGGATTGTGGTTATTCAATTGTGTTTGAAGGAAAAACTTGTGTAATAAAATCTGAAAACCAAGTATTGGTAGAGGTGAACATGACAACCAATAAATTGTTTCCCTTGGAGGTGTCAAATGTAAAGGAAAGAGCAATGGTTGCAAAAGATTTGAACCAATCTGAGTTATGGCATCTTAGATATGGTCATTTGAATATTAATGGTCTGAAATTGTTGAACCAAAAACAAATGGTTTATGGCCTACCCGAAATCAACCAAATAGGTGTTTGTGAAGGATGTATATTCGGTAAACAAGCCAAGTTTCCGTTTCCAAAAGGCCAAGCCAAGAGAGCAACTCAAGTGCTTGAGTTGGTTCATGCGGATTTGTGTGGTCCAATGCAAACCGAATCGCTTGGAGGCAGCAAGTATTTTCTCCTTTTCATAGATGATTATAGTAGGATGAGTTGGGTGTATTTCCTACAAAGCAAAGGAGAAGCATTCAGAAATTTAAAGGTGTTTAAAGCTCTTGTAGAGAAGCAATCTGAAAAGAAGTTGAAGGTGTTAAGAACGGACCGAGGTGGTGAGTTCCTCTCAAAAGAATTCATTAATTTCTGTGAAAATGAAGGGATACACCGTGAGCTAACCACACCCTATACACCCGAGCAAAATGGGGTGGCAGAGAGAAAAAATAGAACCGTTGTTGAGATGGGTAGAAGCATGCTCAAATTCAAGAATCTACCAAACAAATTCTGGGCTGAGGCAGTTGCAACTGCCGTGTATGTGCTGAATATTTCACCAACAAAAGCTGTGATGAATAAAACTCCATTTGAGGCATGGTTTGAGAGGAAACCAGGGGTAAGTTATCTAAGAGTATTTGGATGTATAGCCTATGCATTTGTCAATCCACAAAAGAGAACCAAACTTGATGAAAAATCAGAAAAATGTATTTTCATCGGGTATTGTACACAATCCAAAGGATATAGGCTGTATAATCCCGAAAGTGGCAAAATTATTGTGAGTAGAAATGTTTTGTTTGATGAAAAAACAAGTTGGCAGTGGAAGGAAACTATAGAAAATGCAGGGATTGAAGAACCAACAAACGATAATGAAGAAATAGTTGAAGGTGTGCAACAACAACCTAATTCAAGCACTAGTGCGCAACCCTCAAACAACAGCACAAGTCAACCTTTTTTGAGTAATGATGAGAGCTTGAATGAAGCTTCAAGTACTGAACCATCAATAAGGGTTTATAGGAGGCGTGATAGAAGTCCAGAAATAACAAGCAGAAAGACAAAAAGCTTGCAAGAACTGTATGAAACTACACAAGTTCTCTTTGTTGCTGATCCCACAACATTTGAAGAAGCAGCAGAAAAGGAGGAGTGGTGCAAAGCAATGCAAGAAGAAATACATGCAATCGAGAAGAACAAAACTTGGCAATTGGTGAAGCGTCCTGAAGGTAAAAATGTTATTGGTTTAAAATGGGTTTTCAAAACTAAATTCAGTCCAGATGGAAGTGTTCAAAAGTTCAAAGCTAGACTTGTGGCAAAGGGTTATGCACAAGAATATGGCATAGATTATGAAGAAACATTTTCACCGGTTGCAAGGTTTGAAACAGTGAGATTGTTGTTAGCTTTGGCTGCTCAAATGAAAAGAGATGTATATCAATTTGATGTCAAATCTGCCTTTCTCAATGGAGAATTGATAGAGGAAGTCTATGTTGAGCAACCAAGAGGATTTGAAGTGAAAGGCAAGGAGAGTTTTGTGTATAAACTGACAAAGGCTTTGTATGATTTGAAACAAGCACCAAGGGCTTGGTATAGCAAAATTGATTCATACTTCATCAATTCGGGTTTTGAAAGAAGCAAGAGTGAGCCCAATTTGTATGTTAAAAAGGCTGGAAAGGAAGATTTGTTGATTGTGTGTTTGTATGTAGATGATATGATCTATATGGGCACAAATGAAAGATTGTTGGATGCATTTCGAGCTAGCATGAAAAGGGAATTTGAAATGACAGATTTTGGATTGTTGCATTACTTTCTTGGTTTAGAAGTAGAGCAAGAGAAAGGAAGCATCTTTGTGTCACAAAGGAAGTATGCATGTGATTTGCTAAAGAAGTTTGGGATTAAAGAAAGAAAAATAGCATCAACACCTATGAATGTAAATGAAAAATTAGTAAAGGATGATGGCTCTGGTTCAGCTGATGCAACTAGATACAGAAGCTTAATTGGAGGATTGATGTATTTGACTCACACAAGGCCTGATATTTCCTATGCTGTTGGAGTGGTCTCAAGGCACATGGAAAATCCAACAAAGCATCACTTTGGCACAGCCAAAAGAATTTTGAATTATATTGCAGGTACAACAGACTATGGTGTATGGTATGGGAGCTCTAAAAACTTCAACCTGATTGGCTACAGTGACAGTGATTGGGCAGGATGTGCAGAAGATCGAAAGAGCACATCAGGGCACTTGTTTACTCTCGGCACTAGTGCAGTTTCATGGAGTTCTAAGAAGCAAGCAACAGTGGCATTGTCAACCTCTGAGGCAGAATATTCAGCAGTCAGTTCAGCGGCATGCCAAGCAGTTTGGTTGAGGCGCATACTTGCTGATTTTGAGCAGCAACAACAGCAGCCTACAGTGATATTCTGTGACAACCAATCAGCAATAGCGATGGCGCAAAATCCAGCATTTCATGGAAGGACCAAGCATATTGACATACGTGTTCATTTCATTCGTGATCTTGTGACAAATGGTGATGTCGAGATCAGATATGTCAATTCAGACAAGCAGGTAGCAGACGTGCTTACGAAGGCATTGACACGAAGCAAATTCGAACAATTTCGATCAGCACTTGGTGTTAGCAATTTTGTATCAAGGGGGAGTGTTGAATATTGATACAAAAATAGAATTAGAATACTCCAGATTTAGAGAACTAGTTGAAAACGTGTTGTGATCTAATTTTAGCATGTAGTTGAGTTAGTGGTTTCCTTATTTACTCTAGACAGGATTAGTGCGTGTAGTGGGGTTAGTTATTTCTATATTTAGTAGAGTCATGAGCTGTGGTAGGTTTCCTATTTTGTCTCTTTGTAGTGCTATAAAGTCAGATGTATTGTAATCAAGCAAAATGAATTAAGAAGTTGAATTTCCGCAGAAATTCTTTGTCTCTGTTTTTTCATTTATTCTTCCAGAAAATTCCATCAATAATACACCCTTTCAAACGGTCAGATAGATTTATGGATGTGCTAAGGATTTATTACTGTCGTCTCTCCAATATCTTGTTACCTGTCCTGTACATCCCATGAGAGAATTTTTTATCTACCAATCATAACAACATTTGAGTTATTGGTATCATCCAGTGTGCACATATATATAATATATAACGAAAAAAAAAAAACATATTTTTTGAATTAGTAAATGATAAGCAATATATAACCATATATACTTGAAACTATAACAGATTTTGTCTTAAAAAATTAAGTAATAATTGGGTGAAATTTGGATTAGGGCTGGACGGATTTTTGTCACCATGCTGTTGATCGAGGGGTCTGTATCTGCTTCATTTCAATCTGAGGTAAACCTTAACATTCTCCAAATAAACGGACAGTGAGTGTGATGTTGGAGCAACGTAATCTTAATTGGTTCCTTGCTTCCCTTTCTTCACTTTGAAATCAGTATTATTACTTGTTAGTTAATTTCTTGTCAGGTGTTTCAATCCAAATAGTAAACAAAATATATCATACACAGTACAGGGCTAGCTATAACCAGATAGAAAACACATCCATGCATTTATTTAAATAAATGCACATTAATTAATGCAAACAAATAATATTACGTGACAAATAACCGCATACTATTATTAAATTCGTTTCTATAATCGCTTTTTTTTTGTGTCACCTCCATAAAAAATCTCAATGTTATCTGTAAAGAACAGTGAGTTGATAATCTGAGAGAAACAGATGGGCTAGGCTTTATGGGCCGTTGTGGCCTAGTAATAATTTATTGACACACGTCGATTACATGCTACATGCCAATTTAGAATAATTTAGTTTAATATAGTTTGAATTTAGAGTAAAGTAGTACAATTTAATTTCATGTATTTTAGGATCTGACCATAATGTAATTGTAGTTTAAATTTTGCTGTAATTTATGTTTTATTTACTAGGTTTCAAAATTTTACTTAGGTTAATTATATACCATATATATACTGTATCTTAGACATAATAATTAAGAAACTTTATATTAATAAGAAATGATTCGACGTCTGCAATTTTTAGTTGCATTATAGACCGTAAGTATAGCTATTTCAAATTATTTTCTGCAACTTTTAGGTGCGATTTGAAAGTAGGGGCAATTAGAAACTATGATTTTTAAGTTCGGTAACTTAAAAAGGAATCATCAAACAGTACAAAATATTAAGGACATGTATATGTACATATGTTAGCAGTAACTTCCTGCAGTCCCCACAACAATTTTGGCAACTAGAGGAACCAAAGGGTTTGCATTATATTAAAAAGGCAGAACTTTTATATGATACATCACATGACCGTATATGGTACCTTATATTAAAAATTGTTTTAGATCTCCTCGATATCGTTCAGCGTTGTTACAAAGGTATTATCACTTTATATCTAACAAAACAGACCAATATGTTATATGAGGAGGGATCAAGTTACAACAATTTTGATTTATCACAAAGTTACAATAACAATTTTTTTCATTTTCAAAGTCCAAATCGTCGATCCAAACCGTTCAACATGATTATCTAAATAAAATATGCTTCCAGATCAAATTTTACATTTATTTGAATTTTTTTACTATTTATTAAGAAGGGTACAAAATTCAATGGTCTCAATTTGACTAGTTTTTGTACCCATCTTAATAAATAGTAAAAAAAATAAAAAAAAATGTGAAATTTGATGTGGAAGCACATTTTATTCAGATAATCATGTTTAACGGTTTGGATCGACGATTTGGACTTTGAAAATGAAAAAAAACCGTTGTTGTAACTCAAAATTGTGGTAATTGGATCCCTCCTCATGTTATATATATATATATAGTATAACTAGGGTGTTCCTAAGTTCACAAAGTCTCTTTGTGAACTCAACTCTAAAATCTATTGAATTGACTTCAAATGACGAATTTGAACGTTGAAACCCATCTACCTTACGAGTAATGTGTCTACATGCAAAAATTTAAAAATTTTGAATTAATTTTGTATAGAGTCAAGAGGTAAAAAACATTCAAAAAATGAATGCATTAAAACTAATTTATAAACCTTTTAATTTTGTCTACATGTGAAAATTTAAAATATTTGAATTAGTTCTGTATAGAGTCAAGTAATAAAAAAACGTTCAAAAAATGAATGTATTTAAACTAATGTTTAAACCATCTAATTTTGACCGCTTGACTTTATACTAAATTAATTTGAATTTGCATGTAGACGCATCACTCGTAAGGTAGATAGATTTTAATGGTTTGGATTTGGTATTTAAAATCAATTCAATAGGTTTAAGAGTTGAGTTCACAAAGAAGTTTGGTGAACTTAGGTACACCCTAATTCTACTCGAAATATATATAGTATATTGTTTTTTTTATTAGATATAAAGTGGTAATACCTTGGTTAGGCTGGACGATATCGAGGAGATCTAAAACAATTTTTTCCATGGCACTAGAAACTGCGACATGAAGGTGTCCTTGGCACGTGTAATATGGTGGCCTTCGACTTGTTCGTTTTTGTAGAGCTGAAGCACCGTTTTCCATTCGCGATTCATGGCTTCTTTGAAGAGCTCCTTCCTTGGATTGTACATTGAGGTGTCATCAGAAAGTTTTGGTTGGGGTTCAACAGAAGATTTGGACATTGCTATTACTCCCTCATTTTTTTTTATCTGAGTTTAATTAAATTTTGTGTGACTTTCGTTTGATAGGTAGAGAGGAGCAGAGATATTATGATCCCTTTTATAAGGAACAAACTAGCAAGGAGAGCTTGTAGTTGTGTGATTGGCTGCTCTTCAATCCTCATTTGCGTAGTACATTTATCATATCTGTGTCCTTACAAAAAGGAAAAGAGAAAGCTACTTGGGGCCAGGAATAAAGTACCTTATTATGTGTTAAAAAAAGGAAAAGAGAATGCTAGTTGGGCCCAGGAATAAAGTACCTTGCGTGTTGAACTGCTTCAAGAGTTTTCTTTGAAATAAAATGGTTATAATTTTTTTTTTGAGTGAGGCATTAATACTTCATAAAAAGTAGGAGTAAACACGATATGTTTTTATTTATTTATTTATTTAAGTTTAGAACAAATTAAGGTATCAATAGTCTCGCAAATACCACCATCCAAATTGTATCATTTGATTAAAAAAGTACAACTAAAGTATTATATGTAATTTAGTAAAATCAATTTCAAAATGGCAAGTATACCTCTTATATTTAATAATAAATATATTGAGTTCTCATAATTAAGAAACTAGCAGAATTAAACAACTTCCAACACACATTATTAGTTTAGATGATTCAATATGAGCAAGTAATATTACAATACTTATAGACTAATAGACCTGGCAAATTAGACAAGTCAGGTTGTATTTGGATTGTATTGAGTTAGATTCAGATTACTTTTGGGATTAATAGATACGTACGTATTGGACTCAAATTGAACAGATCGATTAATTTCAGAGTCAGTGTATAATCAGATTTGAATAATTAACTATATGAGTTGAATTATGCAGGTTCTGAATTTTCCATGTTTTGGACCAATCTCGGTAATTTGGATGTCGGGTTGATTATGTTACTGTAATCCGATGAATAGAACTAAGATGGATTCAGATTAATTTTGGGCTTAGATAAGTAATAGATTTGATTTATTTCTGATTATTTGAATAACTATGTCTAATGCATGTATGTGTATATAAAATTATAAATATATTTTTGAGTTAATAAAGAAACTTATAGCTTATTGGATTTAATTTAATAGAACCCTACTATTTCTTTATGAATGGAGACAACACAAAAAATAGTTCAGTATTATTGAATAAATTATAATTTAACAGTTTAAATATTATATTGTTTACTTTGAGCATTATGTAAGAAAAAGAAAATTCTCAAATAACTGTCCTATTCAATACAAAAATAATATCCAACTTATAAAAGCAACAATTACGGAATTAATCCCTCAGAATATATATTGCCCCACAATTAATGAAATAGCATAATGAATCAGTAAAAGATATTTCGTTTACCAACAAAATTTTAAGAATCAAAACCTTAGCAATGCAGGTAAAAAGGTTTCCACAACAAAATCTGAATATCTTTTATCGGGTTTCAATCTTTTCCGATATATTTCATATTAATTAACTCAGATTGTTATAAACATCTAGCTTGATTGCTGAGGCTATGGAGATTATTTGGATCATTTGGGTTTAGGTTATTTTATGTTCGAATATTTAATATTTATAAATTTATTTAGGTAATTGGGATATTTTTAATTCGATAAATTACGAGTTCGGATCATTTATATCATAAATTTTTAGTAGGTATGAGTTGGATTGGAGTGTCGATTTCATCAGGAAAGTTATTCCGGTTGGTTCACATTTTATCGTGGATATATAAGAAAATTCTATTTTCATACTTCTTTTTGATAATCAATCAAGTGCAGACAATACAAAAAGGGTAGCTTATTGTTCTTATTCCTTGCTTGCAGTGAGAAAAATTGAATGCTTCTTGTTTTATCCTTTTTCTTTATGTCAATTCCTTTATTTAGAAACAGAAGAAAAAAGAGAAAAGAGGACAAGTTCTTAAATATGCCAAATGTAGTGTCTGACAAGGCACTGATCAATTTGTTCAAAATGAAGAAGCAAAAAAATACAAACTAAAATTAACATTTTATTTTTGAACAATTACATATCCCTCAAATGTGTTGTATTCATAGAAGACAAAACCGGCCGTTATGGCACGAAATTAGCCGTTTTGGACCGGAATCAGACAATACCAATCCGATTTCAGTCGAGTTGCACGTATGTGTTGATTCCAGTCAAATTTCAGCCTACACGGTACAATTTAAGATGAAATGGTCCCATTTAAGTCACATTTCAGCCGGAACAGTCCAATTTCAATGAAATTTGGCCGAAACGTGCTAAACTGATCACCAATAATTTTTATTTTTTATTTATTTATTTATTTTTTGCAAATAGCGGGATTCGAACTTGGAAAAGGCAATATATCATCCAATACAACTACCCCTACACCATACAACCTTTTGTTACAAGGAAATATAACTACATGTATATATCTTATAATTTGAACTATATCCAATATATTGAAAACATGTATACATTGTCACTGTAGCAGATTTGGTTTTCAGAGACCGGTATCAAAGACCGGTTCCAGCGTCGGTCTCAAAGTACTTTTTTCGGGAAAAATAAAAAAAAAAGTGCGATTCTCTGGCGATGACGATTATCAGCGACGACCATCAACTCCAGTCGCAGAAAATAAAAAAAATAAAAAAATAGCGACAACCATCAGAGACCGGCGCAAATAAACATAACGTCACCAAAAAATTGGTCACTGATAACTAAACATAATGTCACCAAAAACTTTCAGTGACCAAAACAATGTGGTCTCTGATGATGTAACAGCAACCGGGATGATGTCATTTAGCGACCGGTGGCGTCATCCGCGAAGCATCAGTGACAATAGTTACAACGACCGGGGTATCAGCGACCAAAAATTAGCATCAGCGACCAAAATTAGCATCAGAGACCGGCGCTTTGATTATCAGTGACCAAAACCACCGGTCGCTGATACCCCTTTCTGTTGGTGTATTAGTAGATTATTTAATTGTAATTATTTGTCTAAACATAAATTGTTGACAAATTATTTTTTTATCAATTTTTTTATATTTTTTAGTATAAAACGAACTTCTAGCCAAAATGTCCAAGTTTCCTATCTAATTCGGCCGATTCAGACCGATTCACCCGATTCGGATCAGACCGATTTTGATTTTGATTATGATTTTTCCTTCTATGATTGTATTGTCATGGCACTATTTAAGTTGATCACTATTCAGGTAAAAAAGTTGTATCTTTGAACTACATAACTGCTTGAAAAGCCTTTGCACTATATACAGGTATGGGCTGTTAGCCAACATCATGCTATCGGAGCTTTGCGGTTGCTGACCTTGTTAACCAACCAGCTCTTGGGGATCTGATAACCGAGGAGGCACCGGCACTCAATCTAGGGAAAGTGTACCACTAATTTATATTTGAAATTCGAAGCAGCATTCATATTTTTGATTGCAAAATAGTATATACCCATCAACTGAAATGTTAGGAGATTATATGTATTCAACGTTTATTAGTCTAAGAGAACCCATTTTCTATACTATGGCTTTAATTACTGTTGTTGAGATTTTCTTTAGGCTTGGCATATAAATAAGTTCCTATCTCCTATGTAATATGGAATTTGACTTTTCTTGTATATAACAATTTTTTAAAATCACTGATTTTGATGGTCCACGATTTTCTTAAAAATAATGATTTTAAAAAAATTCCAAAAAAATAGTAAAAATTTTCTAAAAATTGTAAAATTTGGTCTCCAAGCACAATTTAATATGGAGATCAACTTGAACGGTTTGGATCGACGTTTTGAACTTTGAAATTGAAGATATAGACGCGAAGTAAAACACTCGCTTTACTTCGCGAAGTACCATAGCCCAACTCTATATATATATATATCTCCTATTCGAATATAGATAATTGAAATATAAAACCATATCAGTATTTTTATCCACATGGATAATCAGATATCGAATATCCACATCTAATTTTTTAATACGGATCAAACACTGATTGGGTTTAAATATCTAATCAGGTTCAAATCCATTAACTAATTAAGTATTTAATAAAAAAAATAATGCTTTAATTTATACTTTTCAATGCTCTGACTTGTAATTTTTGATATTTTAATATATAATTCTAATTATTAATCATAATTGAAGAAATTTACTTTAATTTTAATCCTAAATTTAACACGAACTACAAATTAAACATCCAGCAGGTGGCAAAAAAATTTCCAGGGAGGGGCAGAGTAAATCGAAATGTCCCAACATTCACTAAAATGCAAAATCCAAGGGGAGCAGCTGCCCCCATGGTTGCACTTGGGCCCGCCCCTGCATGCAGCAGAGATTTAGAGCACAAGCATTGTATAAACAATACAGAAACAATGTCATACGTGAATAACAATCAATGAAAGTAACAAACCATCTAAAACCACTAATAGATGTAGTACGACATGGTCCTCAAACATCAGAATGAACAAGTGCAAATGACTGAAAACTTCGAAGGCCAATCATTTTATAAATAGAATAAGCATGTTTTCCAAGTTCACAGGCATTACAAAATAACTCTTTTCTATCCACTTTCTTCACTATCTCAGGTTCTAACTTATTCAAACTATCAAAAGATAAATGCCTTCATTACAAAATATTCAACTAAGGTCTGCACATTAAGACCAAAAAAACTGGACACATCACTGATCATCTTTTACACGTTTTTAGAGGTAGTTTGTTTTTTCTCCGTTCAATCTAACCAATATTTATGACGATCTGTAACGAATTTTTTAAAATTAAAACCACAAATTTCTTCTAAATAATTTTTTCTTTCAAATGAGATTCATGATAACATACTTTCGAGGTGTTGGTTGCACAAGTATTCATCCTCGTCATGCAAGTATTCATACATAATACATCAAGTATTCATCCTTATGATCCACTTAGCTGTCCTGCTAATCAATCCATATGCTCGTAATACTCTTGATACATATTTACTCTTATGCAGCGAGGATGAATACTTGCTCGATGAGAGACGAATACTTGCATGACGAGGATGAATACTTGTGCAACCGACAACGAAAAACTTGCAAAAGATGGATGAGTGATGTGTCCAATTTTTTTTTTTAAATATTTGTTATCTTATGATGAATACTTGATGTATTACAATTGAATACTTGATGTATTATAGATGCATACTTGTGTACGACAGTTGTAAAATCTTTCAAATATTAGGCAGTCCCTAAATATTAAGTAGACTCCCAGTTAGTTAGTAGTTACTCATATAGTTATTGACTAGAGGACAAACTGGGGGATTGATTAGCGGGATCGTTAGGCAGATCCTAGGAATGAATACTTGCTCATGAGGTATGAATACTCGAAAGTATGCCATCATGGATCTCATTTGAAAGAGAAAATTATGTAGAAGACGTCCGTGGTTTTAGATTTGCAAAATTCCTTACAGATCGTCAGAAATATTGGTTAGATTGAACGGAGAAAAAACAAACCACCTCTAAAAATGTGTAAAAGATGGGTGAGTAATGTGCAGACCATAGTTGAATACTTTTTGGACTCAGGATGAATACATTTATTTTTTTCAATGAATACTATCGGACATTTTTATGGTCCGTAGCATTTTTGCGAGATTTGACCGTTTTACGCATTTTTTTTGTCGTTTCATGTGATTAACGGTTTTTATCCGGAGGACGAAACGGAGGACGTTTCAGAGAGAACAACTAGGTGGACCCTATTTTTTTTTTATTATTTGCCTATTGCATGCAGCTCCATAGACAAAAGGGTGAGTTCAACCACCCCCACTTCGTTTTTCTAAAAATAAATTATCTTTGGCAGTCGGCAAGGAACCATGGATTTTGTATTCAAATTACGAGTTCCAAGATGGAAATTGTCCCATTTTTGCACGATGTATTTGATTCCTTTTTGAAATTTTACCTACCGTTATAAAAAATTCTCTTATTTTGATGGTTGTTTCTTCAAAATCACCAATAAGGTCCTGTCACTCAGTACTAGAAATGGATTTTTTTTTTTTTTTTTGGTCTGAATTTGGGGATTTGTTGGTATTTGAAGAATTTCAAAGCATGTGACATTTGTTGGTGCATATTTAGGATGTACTTATCTTTATAGACTTATTTTGTGTAGACTTATTTTGGGTGGACGGCGTTGATTCTCTTTTTTTACAATTTTATAAACTTTGGGTGAAAAAGGAGCAAATTCGAAGCAGCTAATGTAAATATCAAATTATTCATCTTCCAATGAGTATATACGAATAGAAATTCTTCGCCAACCAATTTTCAGTCAAACTTGTACAAGCATCGCCAAATAAAAAATAAAAAATGCACCATGTGCCTAATAGTTGTTGCATTGACCTGAGGTCAACGGGAAATATATCCATATATATTTTAAATTAATTGCCATAATTTCCTTTGAAAGTTCATATATAGGAATGAATCCTAGGAGGGTACCAGCTGCATCATAAAACAAAGCAGCATAAAATAAATCCCAAAAATGTCAACAATAAGAGCTATTCCAGTTCTCTGCATTATCTTCCTATTTTTCACTAGCTCCCTCATATTTCCTTGTGCTGAGGCTGCTCGAACCATGGAAGAGAGCAAGGCTGATGGTAAGTAATCTCTTTCTTTCATAATTAATAGCTGGTGTGCATTCAAACTTTAATTGATATGATAAATCAATGAAAATTGAACCAGCATTTTTTAATTTAAATGCACCAAATTAATTAAGTGGCATGTTGGAATTTTTCGTAATAGATAAATTGAGTAAATTCAAAATTGCAAATTTACTTTGTCTTCTCCACAGTTTCAGGAATCAGCCTACGACAATTACTGACAATACCTTCCTCTCCATCAGGAAACAGGCATATAAGCACAATCAGGCCAAAAACTCCTCCTAGTGCATAGCCGTAGAAGAACAATCCCTGGTTCCATAAAAGGGTTTGAGCAAGAAGAAAGCAACAACATATTTATTTACATGTTTAAATTTTAAATAGTATATGAGATTTATATAAATGTGCTCGGTGGAAATCCCGATTATGGAGGGGATTTTTATATTAATATTGTAAAGTGTACAACTAATTATTAATAGACTTATATTGGTTTGTGCAAAGAAAACTAGTGTTCACCTAAATAAATCTTCCAATCCCATCTACATTACTTGTATGAAGTACCAGAGTAGTCAGGCAGCCACACTTGACCCTAATTTTATTAGCCTTATTATGTTGGTTGAGATAAATAATTGTGATCGGTATACACTCTGCTACACCTCACCTCAGAGCAGAATTGTGAATGTAAATCTACAACAAACACATGCAGAATTGTGAAACATAGAAATTAGTTCAAACAAATTCTCTTGGATATGTTCCCCAGTTTCTCAATTTATGATGTAACAAAAAAATAAATTAATAACTTATGACGAGATCCAATTTTTTTTCCCAAACTTTACTACCAACCAGCTAATTTATTCTACTCAGCCATGATATATAATTGAGGAAAAAATGCCTTGTTCAGAGCCTCAGAGCCTCAGAGCCTCAGACCCTATCCCAAGGAAAGAGAGAGCACCGACTTGAGTCGACTAATCCAAAAATCTAAAATCTCGCTGTTGAGCTACAAAAATCTTCATTTTGTTTTGTTTTTAAGGATGTAAACAACATCCTGTTAATTTTTCATACAAAAACAAAACAAAATTAATAACCGGTGTACTTTACAAGTACACGTACAACTACATCCAAGTGCAACAATAACCTGTAAACTTAAACTGCATTTATGATTCATATATTAGTCCACAAAAATAAAGTATGTTTTAGTATGGCCTTTATGCTACAAAAATCTTCATTTTGTTTTTTGAGGATGTAGACAGCAACCTTGTCACACCCCGTGACAACCCGCCACGTATTTATACGTAAGGCGTGAGCATATTCCACACATCATCAATAAAATAAATAAATATATATTGCCACAATTTATATATAAATCACACAAAATGTATTCTAATACAAAGGACACAAATGGACACGGCTATTATATAAATGTCTCATAGCCATGTTCATTCTATGTATTCAAACAAACCAAATAAACAAACTAAGTGGCAAGATAATAATTATACTCGCTTTGTCTTCCAATTTTTACTCCTCACCTCGTCTAGCCATGTTATCTTCGTCACCTGGAACCCACATAAATAAAGTGGTACGGATGAGAGTTCGAACAAAACTCTCCGTGCGGATTTTTAGTTCCAGCTCGGATCTTTGTGAAATTAACTTTAAATATCAAATATACATTTCTTATTCAACTTTAATTAAAGGAAATCTATCCAATGATGCACCAATTTAGTTATTTATTCAAAAACATATATTTATCATTTTCATTTCACATTTTCATTTCCTCACTAAGCGATGCATCCAGCTTTCCGCTAAGTTTTAGTTGTCTCACTAGGCGGTGCATCCAGCTCTCCGCTAGGTATTGACCGTCTCACTAGGCGGTGCATCCGGCTTTCCGCTAGATATTGACCCGTGACAGGACCGCTTTCGCCTGCAGTCACGTTAACGAGGGGTCTAGTCGATTACCGGACCCGATGTATACATCCCGATATGTAAAACACATCAGCCCCTGTTCACTTAATCATATTTTAGCCTTTTCTATTCACATATATAACGTGCATTTCTAAAATCCATTTCAATAACACATGGCATCTTTCCTTAGATTTCCAAATTCACCGTTCATCACATAACAACAGAAATAAAATATTGAACAAAACGGTAAAGTAATTTAACAATTATCCGGGAAATACACCGCACCTGGAATTCCATAGGTTCCTGGAATGTACGCTTCATGTTCCTTAATCTCTAGACCTTAACCTAAGTTATTTAATTATGAAATCTTATTAATCATAATGGAACTAATGAAATACAATTTTTACTACATCGTTTTGATTTTACTATTGATAAGAATGTGATATAAGATATTATTAACTTTATAAAATAAGATAAATGTTGAAAGTTAATTATACCATGTATAAGAATATTAGCAACGAGTTATATGATATTATTGAAAATAAAAATATATTGTATGAGAATTAAATTTAATCATAAAATCCAGTGACTAAGATGTAATGATATATTAATTAATAAAAGTAGATATTTTTAATGTAACAAAGATTTTGCAGAGTATGATTGTAATTAGAGATGGACTTGGATTTGAAGAAATAATTACATAAGATATATCCAAGTAATATACATACCTTACGATGAAATACAGAGAGTAGAAAGTAGGTTGGCGGCTTGAGACAAAACAGAAGGATTCAATAATTTTTAGTGAGCATGTTCTGTTGAGAGAGAGAGAGAGAGAGAGAGAGACAGAGAGAGACAGAGCGATATTATAAAGATTCAGCCTGTAGAGGAAAGGGGTGTAAATTGCACTTATTGAATGGTCATCGGGTGCGAATCTTGATAAGGCAAAAACAAAAGGGTGCGAATCATGATAAGGCAAAATATGATTGTACAACTAGCAGTATAATATTGAATATTATTATTATGCCGAATAAAACAAAATTAGCATTATATATATGTAGTACTATTTTTGTACGTGTCAAAATTGAACCTCAGAGTAGAGAAGTGAAAGGTATATAAGAAAATAAGTTGTACAAAATTATAATTAAATTAATAATTTAGGTTCTTGGAAATTAAATTAGTATCAGTTTAGGACAATATTTTTATACATGTTGATACTAACTATTGTATATTTATTTATAGAAAAAAGAAAAGAAAACCGAGTTGTTACAAACCTATTAATTTTCCATTAGAAAAACCAAACAAAAATAATTACAGGTGTACTTCACATGTACCTACACTAAGATGTTTAATAGGTGACACCACTAGATCCAAGTGCAGCACCACTAGATTATTTCCAATTGGGTTTAGTAGGGCCATTATGTTTACTATATTCTTTGTTTAAAATACATAGCACAAAACAATAACCTGTAAACTTAAACTGCATATATGATTCCTATACAATTCCACAAAAATAAAGTATGTTTTGGTTACTTTTTCATACGAATTCCAAACCACAACAATACTAGCTCATGATCCATTTGAATAGGCACCTTAGTTTGGGCCGACGTCTTAAGATAAACTGAAAATTTGAAATTTCACAAAAGGATACAGACTCATAGTTTTGTTGCAGTAACCATTTTGGCCAGTCTTGTTTTTCTTTAATGGAATTAATTATCGTTTAAGAATGCAAATTTTGCAAATCAAGCAATACACCATTGACTACTACCTAAAAGGAGGTATTTATAGAATGCAATTATCTTCATATGCATCGTTTTAGTGATGCAAATTAATCATTGTTTCATTTATAAATGGACATATAAAAATATAAAAATGCATACTATCAAATGTCATCAGGCTGCAATTATTTTCCAAAAAAAAAAAAATCACACCTACAACAAAAGAAAATAACAAAATTAAATAAAAAAAAATACATAACCAGTAACAGATATGTTGCTGAAAGTTGCATAGAAAATGGTTACATAGTATGAGATACAAAATTATCATCATTCTCTATGAATGGTGCATATAAATAAAGATTTTAGATGGTGCATATAAATAAATATTTTAGATGGAAGGTATGATGGGTGCAATTAATGTTTATTATATATTAATTATACTAGTATAAATGAAGTCCATTGTTTTTAATTTATTCGAACTGCCTCCTCATTTTCTGTGAGTGCAACCACCTGGTCCACCATAAAAAAAGTGGCGTTGTGCCTCATGCTCAGTATGGTACCATTGTGAGAGACTGTAACAAGCTGGCATGTCTGTATTGGGAAGAGGTATATAAGCGCGACCCTCATAACCATTACCATCTTCATCAAATCCAAAGCAATCACTGAAGGATGCTGCTCTATTATTGAGCTCATTGGCAAAACGCCCACTGCCCATGGAAGGTAGCTTCTCCGGCTCGCTGTCGTAGTTGATAGATCCTATCCATCCGATTCTCTCTGCATGGCTGGACAGAGAGTTGAAGAGTGTCTTTGGCCACCATCCTAGCAATGTCATGCCACCGATAGGGCCACCTTTATCTTCTCTATACAATGACCAATCTCCAGTTCCTTCATCCTACACTTCCAATAAAGAAGTTGATCATAATGAATTGGGTACTTCACTAATTTTAATTCCGGTATTAATCTGATTCCAATGATATTGGTCATGCAAATACGCTTTGTTGAATCATGGGCAAAGTAGTTATTAAGATAACATTTGAAATTAACATCAAGAATTAATCATAAATCATTGCAATGCACACTTGCATGTGTTTCATTATTTCTTTAGTTTAGGAGGTAGCACAACAAAGTAGCAAACCTTTTTTATTCTGAGTATAATTCGTATCTCTTCTTGGTCGTAAGTTGATAATGGAGGACCCAAGGGTTCTCCCGGATGAAGATTGTTACCATCCGCTACTACAAAACCTTGGCATAATGTATTGTAGCAGCCTGTCGAGTGCATTTTACCCTGCAACAGAGATAAATCATGGATTACATATTAAATTCAGAGATTGATCTAAATTACCAATGGGAACCCATATATAGGTTATTTGTTATTTTTTTTTCTCTATTAAACGAAGACGGCTAATCAGTCTCACTTTGTATATTGCTGCCAATGGGCCATGGCCATGGAAATTGACTCCATGACATGTATGAACTTATCATTTGAGCTATACAATACCATTTTCATACTAGCTAGTGTCTTTTTCCAGTGCTTAATTTACCTGATTGAAAGATGAGGACATCCAGTATGTGAAGAAATGCAATTTATTATCACCATAAAGACTAGGATTTACCTGTCAAAAAAAATTTGTTCAACAAAACAGAGTTGCTACTGGTTAGAAACTTATAATTAATCAAAGTTAATAAAAAAACTTGGTTAGTCAAAGTTAATATGCTGTGATAAAGAAATGAAAATTGTAATTTCTTAGGCATTGCTTAGTTTGATAAATTTAAGAACTATAATTCCATACTTGTATAATTGGTTTGGTTTCTTTTAGCTTTTTGCCTTGTTTTCTTAAAATTTGTTGAGGATTGTTACAAATTTAATTTGAAAGAGAATTTATGTTGTATTGTTATATCTTAACAAACATGTCAATATATATGGATTTGCAATGGTAGTCTTTATGTATGATATAAACATGCATGCCTGTTTGTACTCACATAATTATATATGGAGGAAAAGAAAGGTGTATTATTACTAATTTATTCTTTCATAAATGAACTAATTTATGTCAAAAAAATATAAATATATTATTACTAATTTAAAATGATGTCAATTTCTTAATAGATGGATGGTAATGAATCTGAAAGAAAGAATGACGAGCAAAATGCAATTAATGACATACATGAACTCCAGCTGCAATTATTTCTGTCCCTGGTGTATCATTGATTGCTGCTATGTAAGACCCGGAACTGGTACCATTTTGCACATCTGGTATGTCCCAAATACCAATTCTTGATTTGACTCCATGCCAATCTGTAGCCATACTGGTGTAACCTGCTTCAATGGTATATTTACCAGGTAATGATGTACAACCCACCTGCAGGATCAAGAGATCCAATTATTTGTTATGACATTTCAAGATTAAAAACATAATCATTGCCCGAATACTTAAATAAATCCACAAGATCAGATCCTAGCTATTAGTAAACCAGAACAAGAATTTCATGAATTTATTGATGTCCTTTCTTCAATTTATCGTTTTTCTTTTGTAGTGGGTACTGCAATATACAAATGATAAGATCCAATTATTTACTAAAAATTAATAGAGGATACCTTAATTTGGCCAAATCTTTTACTTGGTATTAACAGTACTCTACGAATCTGATATATTTGATATTTAATTCTGATAAAATAAGCAACGTTAATAAACAATCAGACTTTGATTTAGAGGAAAAAACATGAGTTTCTGCTGGCAGGCCTGAAAATAAAAAGATAATATTCATGTTACGTACCTTAAAAAGACAATAGAGCATGGTGACAAAAACTAACATCCTCATTGAAGCCATGGATCGATAAGAATAATAATTTCTAATACACAAAAAGATTGTGCTTTTATAAGAAGATTCGAAAATTCAACGAATGATCACAAATTCAAAGCATAAATATATAACAACCCTTTCTTATTTTTAGGAAGAAAATAGAGATTGGCCTCACCGCATGGCTGGCATGCACCCACGGGCCACGGCCAACTATAGAAAAGTGCATTGTTAAATGAAATTTTTAACCAGTATTATTTTGTTACTTTAATCTTATTTATGTTAACTATTGAACTTACTCATCGGAAAATAGATGAATGTAAATATCTTGTTTTCAACATGCTTTGAAGGTTCGAAATTTCGGAGTATGAAATGAACCATTAAATTTGCACTGAGGAAATGCCTCATTGCTTCATTTATTTTAATAAATTTGAACCTAAAGAAATAAGGATAGGACGTTTGACACTTTTGATTGAAGTGAGCTCCCTTAAATATTTTTTTTCCTTCCCAATTTCAATCAACCGCAAATTATTGTATTTGATTGTTACCTTTTCATCAAACAAGCACCTCCGTAAATTCTGCAATATCTGAGACATGGAATGGAGGTCATAAACTAAACTTTTTGGTTTGTTCCACAGACACTCTTGTATTTGTTTTTGGTCCTAATCTTTTCATGAGTCATATAAATCCTTGCATCACATTTATAGATGAAAACAAGCTGATAATATCATATCAGTATATGAAAATACAATATAGATATCCGATATTCGAATATCCGTCCAGATATATAAAAATAGAAATATGATTTTAAATTTTGATGTTTCATATATGAATTGTACATATATACCATATTGTGTAACCATGGTTTTCTTGCAGTAACCATTGTATGCAGTAACCATTTTGACCAGTCTTGTATTTCTTTAATGGAATTAATTATCATTTAACAATGCAATTTTTGCAAATAAAGCAATATACCATTGATTATCTACCTAAAAAGAGGTATTTATAGGATGTAATTATCTTCTTATGAATCGTTTTGTGGATGCAAATTAATCATTGTTTTATTTATAAATGGACATATAAAAATATAAAAATGCATACAATCAAATGTCATCAGGCAACTATTTTCCAAAAAAAAAAACTTCAAACCTACAGCAAAAGAAAATAACAAAATTAAGTAAAAATAATACATATATATACGAGGAGGGATCAAGTTACACCTTCTTTTTTGACACATTTTGACACCTACCATTTTCAAAGTCCAAATAGTCAATCCAAACCGTTCAACATGATTGATGATGAAATTTTAATTTTCAGAGATAGCTAACACTGGACAGCTCCAGTTTAACCAAACAGCCTATTCTCTCTTTCTCTCTTCACGGAACCGACCCAGCCCTCTCTTCACGCGACCTAAGCCCCACGTGACCTAGCCCTACACCTCGGCGCAACCATGTCTCTGTTAAAAGGCGCGGCCCACGCAAATTGTCTACCAAAACCCTAGAATCATACCATCGATATTCTCCTGACGGCATCACATCAGAACTTCGCGATTTTACGGGTCCTAGGTAATCCGTCTGATGATATAAATTAATTGTAGTTGTACTGATATAAATTCATTAGATTCATTAGATTCATTAGGCTTCGCGATTTTGGCAGGGAAGAACTGTAGTTGTATTGATATAAATTAACCAATTGTTTACATAGTCTACTGAATTAGACCTATAAATTGCACAAACCAGCTTGTCCAAACAGAATAAAAATAATAAATAAAGAGAAACAGTGGGCCTATTATTTGAGATATGACCCTAATTGCATGGTAATAATATCTCTCAGGGCCATAGGTGGGCATATTATTTGAGATAAGTACAATCACTTGATCACTTGATGATGTGCATAGAATTTGAGATATTCCTGCTTATAATCTTTTGTTTAAATAACGTTGATATATTTAATACATACCATAATTGGTTAATTTAAACTAAGAAAATTAGTAACAGATTAATGTCATGCAAGTATCCTGTCTACTCTTCTCAAGCATGGTATACCCTGTAAAACTATATAATTCATGTGCTCTTTTAAAGTGCTTGATTTATGAAATTCATGGATGTTGCTTATTTTTTTCACAAAGTCCTTTGCCAAAATAAGTTAATATATTTATTGGATATCTTTTATCAGGTGCACTGATGATAAACCATTTGAGACAGTATACCAGGTCTTTAACAAAAGAGCAAGAAGATTGGGTTTGAATTTCACTCCACTAGAAGAAAAGGAACCTATGTACTGGAAGAAAAAAAACCTATGTACTAGAAGAAAATGTGCTTGAAGAAAAGGAACATTGCTATTGTATGCAAAATGAAGAAAATGTGCTTGAAGAAAAGGAACATTGCTATTGTATGCAAAATGTAAATTAGACAAATTAGAACATTGCTATGTAAAAAGAAGTTATGCTTTACACAATTATTTGTTGTTATTTAGTCTTGTAATTGAGCTTCATTTTATTAGTGTTGTAACATATATACTATATGTGAAATTTAAATTAAATATATTATCACGTTTTACAAATTGGAGTTGTTATAGTATCCATTTATGTACAATTTGATGTTAGGGACTTAGGGTACAGTACCAGTTCAATACAGGGAATGAAGAAGACTTAATTTGAGGGCATAGCATTCAAATTTTGCTTTTATGTTATTTTTAAGAAACAATAGGTTTCATTTTTTAAAATTTGTGATACCCTTTCTGGTGCAGTTTTTGCATAAATCCAAGGCTATATTCAAATTTACTACTCTGTAATTGATTAGATTTTTCTTTCATTATGTAAGCATGAATTATGTGATGGCGTGAGATTATTATTCTAACTTATTTCTTTATTTAGATTTTACTAATTCCAACTTACTTTTGTCGAATAGATCCTTGATAGGTGCAGATGTGCAGTGAATGAAAAGATTACTATTCTGTACCATTTGAGGCCCATATGGCAATGGATGGTACCAGCACATACATTTTCTGGAAAAGTAACAATATTGAAAGAAAAAGGAGTTTTAACTTTGCAGCAGCTCCTATAACATCATATTTTGTTTTGCTAAGTTTAATAATATTGATCAATTGTTGCATAACCAATTTTATGCAGTTTTTTGTGCTGGTGTTTTGGTTGCTGCAATAGGGCAATTTTTCATTAGATCAAAAATTGAAAATCCACATCTCATACAAGCTGTCTAGTTTGTAGAATTGTGCATCTAAATGAAGTAAGCATCAAATTCATAAAAAAAAAAGTTCAAAGAAACATTCATCCTCTGCTTTAGTTAATTACATGAAAGAATAAAAAAATCTTCTTCTTTTACATCCAAATCCACATAACAATACAATTTGAAATCTTTTGCCAAAATACTAAACACCGTCATAACAATTGAGCCCACTTGTCTTGGTCAGATTCAGTGTCAGGTGCGGCTTCAAAGGTAGCAGATCTCCGACAGCGTCTAGTGGGTTATCATATTTTGCAATAAATCAAATTCTTCACCTCTAAGTTCTCAAAGTAAACAGTAGTGCTTTTGGAAAAATGGGAGAAGGTAGTTTAAAAAGAAAACAGTATAATTCCTAAAATAATTCATTTTTTTTCATTAGAACTTATATAGGAACACTATAGTCTTTTACTGGTAAATAGGTACAGTTGTAGTGGTTTCAGATTTAGAGCTTGCTATTCCACCCTTCTAGTTTTCCTACTAATTGCTTTGAGACAACTCAGTATAAATCTCTATCCTACAAAACCCAGACAAATTAAGAAAGACAGTTGAATGGTGCATTTATCATATCCTAAATATGTACCAATGACATTTGAGAGAAACTGAGTATCATTTCACTGTTAATTGGGAAAAGGTTCATTATATGCAGTTGAGCAACCATCTTTGTCTCCTCATCCATTGTATGGGAAAGAATATTCAGAACAATCTAAAGGGTCCCCTAAATTTGGATGTTCAAGGTCAAAATGAACGGCTGAGATTAAGCATTAGTAGCAACCATTATTAATAATATTAATGTTGTCTAATATCACAATTCTAATCCCATTTGCACAAGATAATTTGGGATCCTAAACAGGTCATGGAAATTATTTTTCCTCAATCTTTAATCTAACATTTATGAACCTAACAACAGGTGCCACACCCATTGTAATGGCTGACAAAGCAAAAGCTAGTCCCATGCAGCAACTCTATATGTTCTGCGTTGCGCCCATGTGAAACATCACAATGTGACTATGAGGTACAGTATATATGCCGATCAGGGTTCCTCTCTTGGTGTACTTGTATCCGATGCTTTTCGAGATCAGAGATCAGACTGCCACCAAAAATAATCTTGTTTCAAATGAAAGCTTCGGTTTAGAATTGTACCGATAAAGAATACAGGATCTAGGGTTTCGCCTCCTCGCGTGGAAAGAGGGCTGGGGAGGAGCTCGTGTGAGACAGAGAGAGGGGTTCGCGTGATGATGGGAAGAGGCTCTGGTTTAATTAAACTGGATTTGTCCAGTGCAAAGTATCTCCGAAAATAAAAAATGCATCCATCTAGCTGTTGGCACGAATCTTGAAGCATATCCAACGGCTTAAAACGTGAATTAAAAGACCCCTTTTACTTTGCAATGCATGGTAGCCTTACTATATATATATATATAGTATGGGTAATATACTTTCAGTTGTATTTCGGCCGAAATACAACCAATTCATTTTTCAATTTCTGAAGTCCAAAAAGTCGATCCAAAATGAAAAATGAATTGATCGACGGTTTTGATCGACTTTTTGGACTTCAGAAATTGAAAAATGAATTGGTTGTATTTCGGCCGAAATACAACCGAAAGCATATTAGCCATACTCTATATATATATATATATATATATATATATATATATATATATATATATTAAGAGATATGTTGCTGAAAGTTGCATACAAAATGGTTACATGCTATGAGATACAAAATCAACATCATTCTCTATGGGCATATAGTATAGTAATAGAAATTTGTTAAAAATACCAACTAAAAAAAATGGTGCATATAAATAAAGATTTTACGTTTTTAGATGGAAGGTATGATGGGTGCAATTAATGTTTATATATATTAATTATACTAATATAAATGAAGTCCATTGTTTATAATTTATGCGAGCTGCCTCCTCATTTTTTCTGAGTGCAACCGCCTGGTCCACCATAAAAAAAGTGGCGTTGTGCCTCATGCTCAGTATGGTACCATTCAGAGACACTGTAACAAGCTGACATGTCTGTATTGGCAAGAGCATTATAATCTTTCCCCTCAAAACCATTACCATCTTCATCAAATCCAAAGCAATCACTGAAGGAAGCTGCTCTATTATTGAGCTCATTGGCGAAATGCCCACTGCCCATTGAAGGTAGCTTGTCCGGCTCGCTGTCGTAGTTGATAGATCCTATCCATGCAATTCTCTCTGCATGGTTGAGCAGAGAGTTGAAGAGTGTCTTTGGCCACCATCCTAGCAATGTCATGTCACCGATAGGGCCACCTTTATCTTCTCTGTACAATGACCAATCTCCAGTTCTTTCATCCTACACGTCCAATAAAGAAGTTGATCATAATAAATTGTGTACTTCACTAATTTTAATTCCGGTATACATCTGATTCCAATGATATTGGTCATGCAAATACGCTTCGTTGAATCAAGGGCAAAGTAGTTATTAAGATAACGTTTGAAATTAACATCAAGAATTAATCCTAAATCATTGCAATGCAGACTATGCATGATAAGAGTTGATACAAACCCAATATTCCTATTGTACTTCTATGTTATCTATACTTAGTATGGCAGATAGTAACAAAGACTATTATACAATTGCATGTGTTTCATTATTTCTTTAGTTTAGAAGGTAGCACAACAAAGTAGCAAACCCTTGTTATTCTGAGTATAATTCGTATCTCTTCTTGGCCGTAAGTTGAAAATGGAGGACCCAAGGGTTCTCCTGGATAAAGATTGTTACCTTCCGCTACTACAAAACCTTGGCATAATGTATTGTAGCAGCCTTTCGAGTAGTTTGCAGAAGCCGAGTAATCTACAGCATTCAAGTGGTCTATTGTACTCTGCAACAGAGATAAATTATGGATTAAATTCAGAGATTCATCTAAATTACCAATGTGAACCCATAGGTTATTTGTTATTTTTTTCTCTATTAAATGAAGACAGTTTGTCAGTCTCACTTTGTATATTGCTGCCTATTGGTCATGGCCATGGAAATTGACTCCATAACCTGTATGAACTTATCATTTGAGCTATACAAGACCATTTTCATACTAGCTAGTATCTTTTTCCAGTGCTTAATTTACCTGATTGAAAGATGAGGACATCCAGTATGTGAAGAAATGCAAATTATTAGCACCATAAAGACTAGGATTTACCAGTCAAAAAAATTTTGTTCAACAAAACGGAGTTGCTACTTTTTAGAAACTTATAATTAATCAAAGTTAATAAAAAAAACTTCGTTAGTCAAAGTTAATATGCAGTGATATAGAAATGAAAATTGTAATTTCTTAGTCATTGCTTAGTTTTGATAAATTTAAGAACTAGAATTCCATACTTGTATAATTTCGTCTTGTTTTCGAGGAGTGTTACAATTTTAATTTGAAAGAAATTTTTTATATTTATGTTGTATTGTTATATCTTAACAAACATGTCAATATATATGGATTTGCAATGATAGTCTTTATATATGATATAAACATGCATGCCTGTTTGCATTCACATAAGTATATCTGGAGGAACAGAAAGGTACTATTGAAGGATAAATAATTCTTGCCTCAGATATTACTCAGCATTAGCAACTTAGGCAACAAATAACATGTAGCTGTCACACTTATTTAGTATCTAGCTTGATATTAGCAACGGCTAGTAGATATTGTAATTAAGGCACAATTAGGAGCAAATATCACAGCCTCTGTAAATTTTTTTTGAGTAAAGGTTGGAGGTCAAGCCACCCAACTATTTAATACCTTTATTATTATAACAAAGAATTTCCCCCATCTGGGTTTCGAACCCATGACCTCTAGTATAGAGACCATGTGCCTTAGCCACTAGACCAAAGGCTAGTTCTCACAGCCTCTGTAAATTAAGAAACAGCCTAACGGCTAGTAGAATTTTAGCCTATAAATAGTCATGTACAGACTTTGTAAATGACATATAAGCAATCAATAAAACATTATTTTCATAATTCTTCTTTCTACTCTAAATTCAATATGGTATCAGAGCGGGAGTATATTCTCTAAATCACGCAACAAACAACAACAAAAGAGGGTGTAGAGCCGGTAGAGCCAAAAGAACCCTCGATTCAAGCATCAAGCAAGAAGGGTCTAGAGCCGACAAGAGCCAAAAGAACCCTATATTCAATAAGATTTTCTTTCTTAACATATATTTTTTTTCCGTATTCTTTATCTTTTTTACCAAAAATCAGTGACAACAAAAAATAAAAAATAAAAAATTCCGTCATTAGCACATACCAGAACCCACTTTACTCAAAAATAGCAAAATTTGAAACCCCATCTGTTCGTACCAGTAACCCGTTTTCAACAACAACAACACAAAAAAAAAAAATTAACCACATAAATTTTTTCACTTATCTGGGGCTCTTAAGCCAAGTTAATAAGCAATTTGGTCCTCAGATCTTGATCTTAGTTGAAGATGGCAAGTCTTGACAATATGGTGGTAAGAATCCAACAAGAGTCTAGGGAAGCCCTCATGGACCCTCGACAGTTGGAAACCTCCGAGGACAAAGCTTTCAAGGTAAACATCTCAAACTCTAGCTTTAGGGACACGGCCAGATTGAGTGGAGCCCCGAGCACCGATTGGTGTGACCACTGCCAGCGAGCAGGGCACAACCGTAACGGGTGTTGGATCCTCCAACCCCATCTCCGACCAACCCGAGTAAAGGGAGAAAGAGGAGGAGAAAACTGGGGCAGTGGCTGTGCAAGAAAGGAAAATTTTGGGAGTTTGAGTAAAGGTGCGGACACAAGTGGGAATGAAGGTGGAGGATCAGAACAGGCTCAATCAAGTAGCACTCCTAACCCTTCTGGATTCTCTGCGGCTCAAACAGTGCAGCTGATCCAACTGTTAACCCAAATAAATAATTTGCTACAGCAGCAAATTTCAGGTTTTGTACATTCTAAATCTACTTCTAATTCTTGTAAAATTGACAATAATTTTAAATTTGCAAATCTGTGTCACAACACAAGTAAATGGATTATTGACTCAGGTGCTACTGACCATATGACATGGGACCAAAATAAATGAGAAAGTGTCACACAAACTAAAGAACCTCAACATGTAATTGTTGCAAATGGAAATAAAGTCCAAATTCATGGTTTTGGTACAACCAAATTTCTTACAAAAAATGTGAATGGTATTTTATATTTACCAGACTTTAACTCAAACCTGTTATCGGTTAGTAAAATAACCCAAGAGTTGAATTGTAATGTCATATTCTCACCAAATAAAGTAACCCTTCAAGATCGAGAATCAGGGAATACGATTGGTGAGGGATATTTGAAAATGGTCTTTATTACCTTGAAGAATATAACAATAAATGTCTTGTGTCATTAAATTCAGTAGATCGTGACAAATTGCTACATCGACGATTTGGTCATCCATCTGATCAAGTTTTAAATAAATTTTTTTGTTATAATCTTGATTCAAACAATTGTGATGTGTGTAAATTTTCAAAACAAACCAGATTACCATTTTCTTCATCCATCAATATGTCAGAAAAATGCTTTGACTTAATCCATTCAGATGTTTGGGGTCCAGCCCCTGTTGATTCCTATAATCATTTTAAATATTTTGTCACGTTTATCGATGATTTTTCTCGTACAACATGGGTTTATCTTTTAAAAGGGAAATATGACGTTTTTTCATACTTTCAAGAATTTTATAATTTTGTTGAAAATCAATATAATGCAAAAATTAAGATTTTTAGATCTGATAATGGGACAGAATACGTTAACAAAAATTTTACAGAATTTTTTAAACAAAAAGGAATTCTACATCAAACCACATGTATCAATACCCCCGAACAAAACGGAGTTTCTGAAAGAAAAAATAGACATTTACTTGAAGTCACTAGATCTCTTCTTTTTCAAACCAACGTTCCAAAATCATATTGGTCTGATGCTGTGTTAACTGCAACTTATCTCATAAATAGACTACCAAGTGTTAGACTTAAAAATATGAGTCCTTTAGAAATTCTTAAGGGTAGAAAAATAGATCTTGATCACATACGAGTTTTTGGGTGTACATGTTTCGTACACATAAAAAGACATGACAAGTTAGATAAAAATGCCATTAAAACTATATTCTTAGGTTACTCCTCTCAAAAAAAGGGGTATAAATGTTATGATCCCAAAAATCATAAACTTTATATTTCACGAGATGTCTCATTTTTTGAAAATGAACCATATTATCATACAAATGAAAAAGGGGATGCACAAGGTCCACCAGTCATATTACCTCCAAATAATTTTATTTTTCCTGAAGAAATTAATCAAGCACAGGTGGATCATACAGTCGAAGAACAAGACAGCGAAACAAGTGCAATTTCTTCAGGGAGAAATAATGAGACAATTGAAGAACAAACTCAAGATGAAATTCAAGAAGAACCAACTCAAGAAGAAATTGCCTTGAGAAGATCTACAAGACAAACTCGATCTTCAATAAAATTAAGAGATTATGTATCCCAACAGGTAATGTATCCCATCCAAAATTTTATTTCATATGATATGGTATCTCCTGAATACCGGGCCTACTTGGGTAACATCACAAACCAAATTGAACCAACCACATTTAGTGAAGCTAATCAAAGTCCAATTTGGAAGAAGGCTATGAAAGAAGAACTTCAAGCCTTAGAAAAAAATAACACATGGGATATAATTCCTTTACCAAAAGACAAAAAACCCGTAGGTTGTAAATGGATATACAAAATCAAATATAATTGTGATGGTACCATTGAACGGTACAAAGCTAGGTTAGTGGCAAAAGGATTTACCCAAACTTATGGTATCGACTACCAAGAGACTTTTGCACCAGTAGCAAAGATGAATACAGTTAGAATTCTACTATCAGTAGCCACCAATTTGGGATGGAATTTATCCCAAATGGATGTCAAAAATGCATTCCTTCAAGGAAACTTGGAAGAAGAAGTCTATATGACTCTTCCTCCAGGGCACAAAAATGAGTCAGATTCATCACTGGTGTGTAAATTAAAGAAGGCGATCTATGGCCTCAAGCAATCTCCAAGAGCATGGTATGCCAAACTAAGTTTTTCTCTTTTAAAAATTAACTTTGTCAAAAGTACAGCAGATTCCTCTATGTTCATAAAACACTCACAAAACATCACTACTATTATTCTTGTTTATGTAGATGATATTATTATCACTGGAAATAACAATGAGGAAATTAAAATGGTAAAACAATATTTAAAGAGAGAATTTGATATCAAAGACCTTGGACAACTTTCATATTTTCTTGGAATAGAAATAGCTCACTCCAGTAAAGGGTTATTTCTATCTCAAAGAAAATATGTCCTTGACCTGTTAAAGGAAACTGGTAAATTGGGAGTTAAACCAGCTAGTACACCTATGGAAACAAATATTAAACTAGGAATTGAAGAAGGTGAAACACTATCTGACATAGGACAATACCAAAGAATGGTAGGCAAATTAATTTATCTTACAGTAACCAGACCTGATATTGCCTTTGCAGTTAGTGTCATAAGCCAATTTATGCATGCTCCACGTACCAGTCACTTGAGTGCAATAGATAGGATATTAAGATATCTTAAAGGCACTTCAGGTCAAGGAATTTGGATGAAGAAAAATAATTCTAATGATGTGGTTGGTTTTTCTGATGCAGATTGGGCCGGTAGCTGTGACAGAAAATCAACCACAGGCTTTTGTACCTTTGTAGGTGGCAACTTGGTCACATGGAAGAGCAAAAAGCAAAATGTTGTGGCAAGGTCAAGTGCGGAAGCAGAATATCGAGCCATGGCATCTACTGCAAGTGAGCTCATCTGGATCAAGCAACCACTTAATGACATGAAGATGGAGCACAAAAGAGCAATGAAAATGCACTGTGACAATCAAGCTGCACGACACATTGCATCCAATCCAGTGTTCCATGAAAGAACAAAGCACATAGAGGTCGACTGCCACTTTGTCAGAGAAAAAGTACAGTCGGGAGAAATAGAAACCCCATTCATTAGAAGCAAAGAACAACTGGCAGATGTCTTTACTAAAGCACTCGACAAAGCGAGTCATCTAAACATACTCGGCAAGTTGGGCTTAATTAATTTATTTAAACCCAACTTGAGGGGGAGTATTGAAGGATAAATAATTCTTGCCTCAGATATTACTCAGCATTAGCAACTTAGGCAACAAATAACATGTAGCTGTCACACTTATTTAGTATCTAGCTTGATATTAGCAACGGCTAGTAGATATTGTAATTAAGGCACAATTAGGAGCAAATATCACAGCCTCTGTAAATTAAGAAACAGCCTAACGGCTAGTAGAATTTTAGCCTATAAATAGTCATGTACAGACTTTGTAAATGACATATAAGCAATCAATAAAACATTATTTTCATAATTCTTCTTTCTACTCTAAATTCAATAGGTACATTATTACCAATTTATGTCAAAATATAAATATATTATTACTAATTTAAAATGATGTCAATGTTTTAATAGATGGATGGTAATGAATCTGAAAGAAAGAATGAAGAGCAAAATGCAATGACATACATAAACTCCAGCTGCAATTATTTCTACCCCTGGTGAATCATTGATTGCTGCTATGTAAGACCCGGAACTTGTACCATTTTGCACATCTGGTATCTCCCAAATACCAATTCTTGATTTTACTCCATGCCACTTTGTAGCCATACTGTAGTAACCTGCTTCAATTGTATATTTACTAGGTAATGATGTACCTACCTGCAGGATCAAGAGATCCAATTATTTGTAATGACATTTCAAGATTAAAAACATAATCATTCCCCGAATACTTAAATAAATCCACAAGATCAGATCCTAGCTATTAGTAAACCACAACAGGAATTTAATTAATTTATTGATGTCCTTTCTTCAATTTATCGTTTTTCTTTTGTAGTGTGGGTACTGCAATATATAAATCATAATATCCAATTATTTACTAAAAATTAATACAGGATACCTTAATTTGGCCAAATCTTTCACATGGTATGAAACGTACTATACAAAACTGATATATTTCATATTTAATTCTTATAAAATAAGCAATGTAAATACAGAATCAGACTTTGATTTAGAGGACAAAACATGAGTTTCTGTTGGCAGGCCTCAAAATAAAAAGATAATATTCATGTACTACGTACCTTAGAAAGACAATAGAGCATGGTGACAAAAACTAACATCCTCATTGAAGCCATGGATCGATAAGAATAATAATTTCTAATACACAAAAAGATTCAACGAATGATTCTAAAAACTAACATCCTCATTGAAGCCATGGATCGATAAGAATCTTTTATAAGAAGATTCTAAAATTCAACGAATGATCACGAATTCAAAGCATAAACATATAACAACCCTTTCTTAGGAAGAAAATAGAGATTGGCCTCATCGCATGGCTGGCATGCACCCACGGGCCTATAGAAAAGTGCATTGTTAAATGAAATTTTTAACCAGTATTATTTTGTTACTTTAATTTTATTTATGTTAACTATTGAACTCACTCATCGGAAAATAGATGAATGTAAATATCTTGTTTTCAACATGCTTTGAAGGTTAGAAATTTCGGAGTATGAAATGAACCATTAAATTTACACTGAGGAAATGCCTCATTGCTTCATTTATTTTAACAAATTTGAACCTAAAGAAATAAGGATAGGACGTTTGACACTTTTGATTGAACTGAGCTCCCTTAAATATATTTTTTCCTACCCAATTTCAATCAACCGCAAATTATTGTATTTGATTGTTACCTTTTCATCAAACAAGCACCTCCGTAAATTCTGCAATATCTGAGACATGGAATGGAGGTCATAAACTAAATTTTTTTGTTTCTTACACACAATCTTTTGTATTTGTTTTTGGTCCTAATCTTTTCATGAGTCATATAAATCCTTGCATCACATTTATAGATGAAAACGAGCTAATAATATCATATCTGTATTTGAAAATACTATATAGATATCTGATATTCAAATATCCGTGCGGATATATAAAAATAGAAATATGATTTTAAATTTTGATGTTTCATATATGAATTGTACATATATACCAACTTGTGTAATATATATTATGAAATAATTTATGTTATTAACCATTATAATTAGATAAATAGAGGAGGGATCAAATTACATCCTTTTTTTTGACACATCATGACATTGTTTTTTTATAGTTTAATTTTGCAATTTCAAAATCCAAATAGTCGATCCAAACTGTTCAACATGATTGATATACTAAAATGTGCTTGGAGATCAAATTTTACAATTTTTTGAACTTTTTTACTATTTATTAAGATGGTTACAAAATTGTTGTTTTTCAATGGTCCGAAAACAACGATTTTGTAACCATCTTAATAAATAGTAAAAAAATTCAAAAAAATGTAAAATTTGATCTCCAAGCACATTTTAGTATATCAACCATGTTGAACGGTTTGGATCGACTATTTGGACTTTGAAAATAGTAGGTGTCAAAATGTGTCAGAAAAAAAAGGTGTAACTTGATCCCTCATAATATATATTAATATATACTAATATATTTATATATATATTTATATTAATATATATAAAATATATATTATTATTATATATATTATTATATATATATTAATAAATATACAATCTGATATGTATCCGTCCAATATCCAATATATATCCGTATTCAAACAATAAAAATGAAAATAAATATAGGTATGGTTTAATCCGTATTCAAACAACCAATCGGAACCGACACAGATCTGGTTCATTTGGATAGGGTATGGTTTAAAAAATATAACCGATTAAATTATGGGTACGGTTACAAATTTAATAATTTAATATCCTATCCGGATCCGAACCGGAACCGATGTTGTAATGGGTAAGGTATGGGTTTGATATTATTATCTAACCCATAACTGAACCCGACCTGATACCCGTCAAAATATCCGATAAAATATATAATAATTTTGCATGTTAGTTTAATATCCGATCAACAAATGTCATGCCGCTCCCGTAATTACATTTGCATATTAATTTTTTCTATAACGTTTATTGCGTTGGAAATTTATTGCTCTGGAAATCTATCTAAGCGCAGGAGATTTGCTGTAGTGAATACAAAATATACCCCATCACTAAGAGAACCATATGAGCGCTAGCAATTCATATATTTATTTTGAATGAAATCTTATGATGACCTATTTGCATTCCTGGAAACATATATCACATTTTGCATATATCCTTTGATCCTCCCCATAATTATGGAAATTTATTGCTCTCATTGATATGTCCTTTGTAATAAATCTCATTAAAATCAAATATCTGCCATATATCATTCTTGATTTTTTGTCTACCAATATTTTACTGAGATATTTAAGAAATTATAATTATATTTAAATGTAAATGATTTCTCAAATGCTTAGCAGTTATAACATATACCCGCTCTGGATCTGAAACCGCTCCGGATCCGGACCGAACCCGATAATCTACAAATAAGTTATGGGTATCTATCTACCCAAAACCGAAAGACTAGACCCGAAATATCTACGGGTAGATAGGTATCGGGATCCGGACCTGACCCGATTTGAAACAAATAAGTGTATGGATTGAAATTCGGAGCCGAACACTTTTAGGGTACGGATCCAAATATAATAGTATCCAGACTCGACCCGACCCGATAACACCTCTAAGTTTCACATCATTTGCTTTTGTTTCAAAATTTGTTAGTGGACACACCCTGAACAATTATTGTTCCGAAACAATTATTGCTAGACTCTTTACAGGACTAAGAAGTGAAAGCTGCATAAATATATCATAATATCAATTGCATCTTTAGTTTCTTTTTTCTTGTTTGTTTAATTTGTGGGAGAATTCATCTTTTACATCCACAGCACAAGGTACCTCTTGCCCCTCTGCTTTACAAGTTAAGAATAACGAACGAAAACCTTCCCTAAGTTGTTTTTATTATATTTCATTCAAATAAGGATTATGAAATTATTTCCAAATTGAATTTTGTACGCCAATTGGCTCAAATCTTCTAGGAAAATTAGCAAAGTCCAGATAGTTATTTCTGCTATATATTGCCCTGCAGCGATATTCTCTTTTAAATAGAAGAATGCTGAAGTTATAAAATTTTGGTGCTATAAATTTCATCATCAAAACAAACAAAAATTATATTCAAATTAAGTACCTAACTCCAGTCTATGTTATCCTTGGCAATATGAGATGATGTATGTATTTTTCCTTTCTGTTTGCTAAAATAACCATAAAAATATTAACAGTTGTGGGTTATGAATGTTTGGTAATTATTTATGTGTGGTATCAGTCGATTACCTGATGAAGAGAAGAAACTAAATCATGTGAGACGAAAAATAAGAGATCCTTGAGCGAATCTTAGCCTGAAGCAGGTCCATTAATCTGTTGCTTCCAATTACATACACGTTAATAAAAATAAAAAATAAAAAACTTTGTGAATTTTGAGCTCTCTTTTTGTTAGGTTGTTTCTTTGGGTAGGAATTAATGTTACAAATAATGAATTAGGCCCTATAAAAGCCTAATAGGTAGCCATCAGGGCCAGCAGAACATTTACTAATCTTATTTTTATCCCAGAGAAGCCGATATTAATTCATTATTCGAAGAGCCCAGCGTTCTGACCTAATTTGTTAATAGTCCAACTATAGAATAAGAAATCCAGTTTCTTACGTAGAATTTTCTTTTTGTATTCGATAGCCTTCTCACCTAACTCAAGATGTTTGGAATTTAAAATAGGAAATGACATACACTATTTTCTTTGAATTACAATAAAGAAAAAAAAAAAAACCAAAACGTTTTTGAATTCACCGCCAGAAATTTTTTATTTTTTTTATAAAAGTGAGACTACTCCCACTTATTTCCATTAAAGAAACCATAGAACAAAAGTCTAGTATCAAACCACTGGTACAAGTTCTTAATGTTTATTACAAAAACAACAAACTATAAAAGAAAACATGATAAAGTTTTACAAACAAGTCAACTAAAGGCATTAGCACCTAAACATATAATCACTAACAATCCATCAAATAAAAACACAATGGTCATATATTGCTCAATTCTCTTTAAGGCCGAACCCATTTGTAAGCAGAGGAGCCATGCGCTCCTGAGTTATCCCATCTATTGCCTCCTCCTGTTCAATCAAATCATAACAACGAATAGGGATATGCAACACATTAGTTAGAAGTACTAGCTGGAAAAAATTAAAATGATTTGGTACTGTATTTCAAAAAATTTGTAATCGTTCATTCGCCAAAATTGTTTGTAACTGGGCTCTCTAACTGACCAAAATTTGAGTTTTCAGATTTATTATCTAGCTGCTCAAGTTCGCTCTTTTTGTGAGATACAGATTCCGAATAGAATTTGACAATTTCCTTTTATTAGAATTAAGGATTACTAATATCAAACATGTTAGACAGATTGATTCATATCTATTTTGTAATTTATATTTTATATTTTGAAGTTATTATTGTGAAACACTTATTTTTATTGTAGTTGCACATCTGTTATTTGTTCCATATTTACCTTTATATATCTATAGTGATGTACAAATAGTATTGTAGTCGAACCATAAGGTTTAAAAAAGTTTGGCTTGACTATATAAAAAGTTAAAAAAAAAAAATTAAAATTAAGTTAAATTTCTATATACATAATTAAAATTTCAAAATCATATGGATGGCTTAGCCATCTTTACTTATGCTTTCGATTCGCCCCAGGCTAGAGCGACTGCCTTGCAATATGAAGAATTGCATATTAATTTCTGTCAAAGTCTGGAGTTGATTGACGAACTAGGGCAACTACCTGAAAATTTATTTTTGTAGAGCCCTGAAATCACTAAAGATGGATGGACTGCAGTTAGTAGAATTTACTAAATCCTTCGGCAGTCATAGCATTTCTCCACTTAAAAGGATAGAAATCAATTACTGTTTCTTGTTCTCTGTTCTGCCGGATGGGTTGATTCCCTCTGAGCCTTCGTGTTATGTGCGTCCACCGTTGCGGCTTCCCTGACCTAGAAATTGGATATCTTCAATAAATCAAATCAGGTACGGAATGTTACTGTTATTATTTATATATTCAATTTTCAACCACTGAACTTCTTCTAATTTTCTTTAATTAGAAACTTTAGTAGGATCTGTCCACTGATTAAACTGCTCTTGGTTGGACAAATGAACATTTCAATTTGTTTTTTTTATAGTTAGAGGTTAAAATTACAACTAACAAATATATTGATAAGAAAAAAGTTATTTACAAAATTTTAAGTTCTATCTCCTCATATAACATAAAAATAAATATTTACATCCATACTTAATTTTGTAATTTATTTTCAATCTTGCTTCACGACGGGATCTGCTTCTTCGATCTAGTCACCATCGTGCTCCGATCGAGATGAAAACTCTGCACTCCGAGCTTCGATATTACCGCACTCTCGGCTCTAATCAGCACCGGTCGGCACTAATTTCTTCCCTCTCGATTCATGATCGGATCTGCTTCTTCGATCGCCGCTGCGTTCTGACGAAAACCGGATCTACTCACCACTGCTCTACGACCGAGATGGGACTCTGCGCTCTGACTCTGACGATACTGCACTTTCAACTCCGGTCGGCTCCGGTTCCTTCCCTCTCTCATTATCCTCTTTGCTCTTGAAGATACCGAGAGAGAACAGGGGCGGATTTACACACTATTTGGGGGTGTTAAGCCACCCTATCATGATTTCGAAATTTTTAATCACGTACATTACAATTTGATTAATTTTTTTATTTCTATGAAGTTTTTATATAGCTAAGACCCCTCATAAAATATTGGATGCGTGTGCTTGTAATCTAGTGGTTAAGACTCTATTTTATTCTTGGGAAGTCTTGAGTTCAAATCCCACTAGCTACAAATTAATAATTATATATTTTAAATTTTAGTCTCCCTAACTAAATTTTCTAGTTCCGCTTCTGAGAGAAAAAATGTGTTGTGTCCATAATGTGATTGATAAGAAGTACAAAAAAGAGTTGAATGGAAGGGATTAGAGGGATTTGTGGGGGGGGGGGGGGGGGGGGGGGGGGGGGGGTGGCTGACCTAATAGCCCTAAATCGTCCCTTTTTTTGGGGGGGGGCTTCTCCGTGGTTCCCCACTGACGTTGTTTTGACCCCCTTCATTTCAATTTGTCGTTGCCATAATAAACACTTGTCCAATTATTTTGCAGCCTCTTTTGGTGATGTCTTCCTTTCACCCTTGCAGACCCTCGATGGAAATCAATTTACTATATTCAATTTTGTTATATGATTTCACTACTACAAAAAAGTACTTCCTATACTGTACATTGTACACAGGTTTCTCTAATTTATATAAAAACCGTGTACCAAATAGGATTTTTCGATTCTCAATTGTGTGGAGAAAAAACTGTATGGAAATGAAACTTTTGTACATGGATTTTTTATTAAATATCCGTGTATGATTGTTCACAGAGCTACATTGATATTTAATAAAATATCTGTATAGGAAGGTAATTTATACACAGTTTCTTATTTAAATAGCCGCGTAGATATGTTAACAGAGCTATACGGATTTATAGTTAAATATATGTGTAGGAAAGATCTATTTGGGTTTTAATGAAATAAATGACTTCTCTTCGAGCGCCGTTTTCATCAATTAATTACTCTCTCTTCTCTATATTGGCTAAAAGCTGATTTTGGTGTGATTTTCTCCTCTTTCTTTCTGGTTAGTAATTCTTCTATTTTCTTTCTTTAATTTTCTGTTAATTTGTTGTTATTACACATTTAGAGTGTAGGGTTTGATTGATGCATGCATTCTTGTTTTGTTAATTAGTGTAAATAATTAGCATATTATTGTCCAATAACCAACCTATTAATATGCTTTTAGGTCCATGCCCGTTCAAAATTAATCCAATAGGGATGAATTTTGAATAGTTCCCGGTTGGAGACTGCTTTTTGAAAATTGTGTCTTATTTAGGATTTGAACACATGTTAGCGGAATTTAATTAGTATTTGAGAAAAATTCGATAGTGTTTCTCCTTATTGCTCCTACAAGTATGTGATCCGTATGCATACTTGGGACCGTGAAAAATAATTGTCCTGTCATTGGTTATCGGTGAGCACACTATAATTTTTTTACTTATATTTTATAGTTCAAAAAATTATTATCATTCTAACATAGGCCGATAAATGTAAATTTCAGTGCGGGCAACAGACGGAGGCTTGGGAGTGTACTTATTATACAATGCTTTTCATGTTTAGTTAGATCGAAAGAATTCAATTTAAATTTCCAAACAAAGTATGTAATTCACATTAATTTTTATTTTAAAAATATCAATAATTTGATCCGTTTCTCGTTACGAACTAACACTAAATTATAATTGTAGTATGACAAGGGCCAGGTCGCTTACTCACCCGAGCAAATCAACAAAATGAGAGAGATGTGAGCAAGATGGTTTGTTTCCGAATTTTGTGAAGAACAATATGAATTTGTATAAATTAATTAGTGTAATTATCAATTTTAAAATATTATATGATGTTTTGGCTTATATTGACTAAATTTATACACCATCTGCACATCTTTATACTTTTTTTTAATAAAATAACTTGAGCTTCAATATATATTTTTTTATTATTTTCCCCTTTTTGTATTTGATTGAATAGTCCAATCCAATAAACTCTGTAGAGAGCACAAAGAGGTTCACGAGTCACGGGTTTCGTAACTGCTGTCTGCTGGTCCACCATGTGAACAAAAAGGTTGCGGTTTTGAAAATAATAATAGTTATTGAACAACAAACTGCGCCTGCACTAACAGAGCAAGAAAACTATGGACCTGCCAAACGGTTTTGGGCCCGTTAAAATTTTCTTTAAACTAACATGAACATTTTGGGCTTTTCAGAAGGGGTAAAACAAAATTCAGAGGGGAACTTGGTAGGGGTGAAAACGGAGCGGATACGGACAGAACAGTGATAAAATCATATTCATAGGATATCTGACAGATACGGATATGAATTCGGATTGGATCCAATATTTATTAAAATAATATTAAAATAATAAAAAATATTTAAGTTTATAATATTTTCCTAATTATAATGGTGAATAGCATATTTTTTCATAATATATATTAAAATATATGGTATATATATCTACTATTCGGATCCGGATAATAGAAAATAAAATAATATCAGATATCAGATATCCACATTTAATTTTTTAATACAGATCAAATACGGATCGGATATTATCCATACTGTTTTCATCCCTAGAACTATGGGCATTTAATTGTCCACAAAATTTCAAAATACAAAGAGTGCCACTCCTGGATCTTATTTGATCTGCCCCTGATGTTATCTTCAAATACGACAAAACATTAATGTAAACACGAATTTTCAAAAATCCCACTTTTCAGATTTTTTTTTATTTTATTTTTTTACCATATAATTAAATTATGATTTTAAAAAATCCAAAAAATAGTCAACAAATTTCAAAAAATGTAAAATGTTGTCTCCTAGCCCATTTTAAGCCCATTTTAATATGGAGAACACAGTGAACACTTCAAATGAATTATCTGAACTTTGAAATCACATCCAAGTAACAAAGCGTAGGCAGAGTCACACACTTGTTGCATGCAAAATGGCAGTGAATTTGATAAGCTGTCTGCTCTCACTAGCCACTAATTTGTTACCTTCAATTACAGCCTCTGCTCAGCCTGCTTCTAATAACTCACAAAAGGGATGTGCTCGAGCTGTCGAGGAGGATCTTGAGAGGCTGATGTGAACTCTGGAGAGGATCAAGGCAACACTCTACGATGCTGAGGAGAGGGAGATTAGGGACAGCTCCGTCAAGCTGTTGCTCAAGGAGCTCAAGAAAGTCGCTTATGGTGCTGAGGATGTGCTCAGCAGGTACCGGTATGAGCTCACACGTGTCCAAGTAGAGGCTTCTAAGGCTTCTGGTTCTCACAAGAAAAAGCAGATGGAGGTTAGTGCCTTGCGCATGTAGAAACTAAAGGATCTTACTTGTGGTTTTTTATTTATCTGCTGTTGTACAGTACTAAAAATAAATGGGAGATGCTTGATTTTTCTTTTTGCCTTCTTTCCTTTTTTGTTATCTTTTTAGCTGGAATAGTGTCCATTGGGTTCGTCAATTAATTGTTTTATTACCATCTTTGCAAATCTAGAATCATAGTGGTTGATCCCTTAATTATAATTTTAGTTAACAAATTATGAAATTTGGCATACTTATGATATACAATTCTTTTCGACAGTACATTGTTCAAATTCCGAATGGCATGGTTGATAGGCTTCAGAAAATAATAAGCCGATTTTATGACATAGCAAAGCATCGCGAGCCTCTTCAATTAAGGGAGAGTGACGGGGTGAGGCTTCTGAACAACAAAATTTTACGACCCCAATGGGTCACATGGTAGATGAGGCAAGCATTTTTTGGGGGAGGCACTGAAATAGAGGAGGTCATCAATTTCTTACTATCTGAAAAAGAGAAGCCATTTTCGATTATTTCAATTATTGGCAAAGGTGTCTCGGAAAAATCACCATTGCCCAACTGGTCTACAAAGATGAGAGGATAATCTGGTGCATGCTTTGATTTATTTGGGTGTGTATGTGTCTCTATAGTATTTCATGTTGGGAGACACACTAAAGCAATCATTGAATCAGTCACCAAAATCAATTACTGTTTGAATGAGTTGAGTTCATTACAAGAGAAGCTTGCATAAACTGTGATGGTAAAAATAATAGTGCTTGTTTTAGATGATGTGTGGAATGAGAATCAAAGTCTTTGGGAGTTGTTAAGGGTTTCTTTTAAAAAAGCAAAGCAGGTTAGAATTCTCGTGACAACAAGAAATAGGAAGGTTGTAGGTGTCATGCAAACAACGTCCTATTTTTGGCCAACTGACTTGCCCGAAGATTTTTGCTGGCAGTTGTTTAAACATTATGCATTTAGTGGTACAAGTTACACTATGCCACCACACTGGATAAAAATAGGAAGGGAGATTATGAGAAAGTGTGGTGGGTTGCCATTGGCTGTGAAGTCAATTGCAAGGCTCCTTAGACATGAAACAGATGAAGAAGGTTGGAAAGAGATTTTTGAAAGTGAGCTCTGGGAAAAAGAGAAATCAAAAGAAGTGATATTGTACTTGAGATCAACTATTCTCATCTGCCTGCTCACCTTAAGCCGTGTTTCTTGTTTTGCTCCATGTACCCAAAAGATTACTTATTAGAAAAGAAAATTTTGATAGAGTTATGGATGTCTCATGGTTACATCGAGTCTAGGGGCAAACAAATAATAAGAGAAATTGGTGTTGAATATTATAAAGAGTTAAAAGAAAGATCCTTTCTTGATGATGTTTAGATGAACATTCAGAATGCTGCAAGTTGCATGATATAATCCATGATCTTGCTTGACTAAAATCTGAAAATGAACATTATTCAATATATCAGTCAGTCACTAGGTACTCAAGAGATAAAAATTCTGCGAGAAGCATACCATGTATATGCAATTAATTCAATGGTATATGTAAATCAAATTCTTCCGCAAAATCAGGGTTTAAGAACTCTTTCTACAAATAAGAGATATTGCAATGACCTAGCCATATGCGACCTCAATAAGTTTGAAGCACTCAAGGTATTGGAATTGAAAGGGCATAGATTCACAGTGATTCCTGATACTATTTCTGAGTTGAAACATCTAGCCTATCTTAGTATTACTTGTTTTGATCTTAAAATGTTGCCATCATCCATTGATTATCTTCTTAACTTACAGTTTTTAAATATTCAATATGACAACTTGTTGGATTATGTCCTGCATGGTCTTGTTAATTTTCCAGCAATAAAGACAATGAGTGCCAGGTTGAGAGTTAAAACTATAGCTTGGTTAAAGGATATGACGGATCTTGAAGGAAAACTCTCTATTTATGGAGTGAGTAATTTAAAAGATGCCCAACGTGCTAACATGAGAAATAAATGCAAACTTGAAACTTTGGAATTAGGCCAGAATCCTCATTGGTACACATATTATGGCACTGAGAAATCAGGATGAAATTCATCCTCAAACCAGAAGCTTGTGAGGATGAGTGGGTTGGTGTTCATGATGCAGAGTTTTCTTGGTTAGATTCCCTCCAGCTACATTCTAACATAAGAAAACTTCGAGTAAGAATTTATTCTTCTCCCATAGTACCGGGATGGATGAAGGATCCATCTTCCTTGCAATCAATTCAAGAAATCTCGTTAGATCTTTTTAAAAATATTCGATCTCTTCCATTCTGCAATCTTTACTGTACTCTCAAGTACCTCACCATTTTTACATGTAATAGTATCTGGGTTTTGCAACTGGAGCAGCTACCATCCCAGCTTGAAGAATTGCATATTTCTTTTTGTCAACAGCTGGAATTCATTACTAGACTAGGGAATATGGATATGTTGGCTACACTGGACATTTTCTCTTGTGGTGTCCTGAAATCAATAATGATGGATAGACTGTAGTTGGGGGAATCTACTGAGCCAATTGGTGATTCCTCTCATAAAAATCCACATATCGATAGACACAACATTTTATCACTTACAAATCTGCATATCGAGAGACACAACATTTTATCACTTACAAATCTGGATATTGATCTCTGTTCTTCACTTTGTGTTCTTCCAGATGGGTTGATTCCATTTGGGCCTTGTCATGTGTATGTCGGTCGTTGCGGCTGCCCTGACATTATAACTGGGGACTACAATAAATCATATCAGGTTCATATGTTATTATTATTTTAATATTTAGATTATACACCACTGAACTTTTTTGCTTTTATGTAACCGTAAGCCTTTGTAGGATTTGTTGATTAATCAATCAAGCTGCTCCTGTTTCAACTAATAAATATTTCATTTTTGTATTATTTGTTTGTATCTGATACATAAACTCTTGTCTAATTTGCTTGCAGCATTAAATTCGATGATGTCTTCCTTTCACCCACAAGGAACATTTAGGAGTCTCCTCGAAGATCGTCTATAGAAATAAATTTACTATTCGAATTTATTACATGTTAATATATGTAATGAACTTCCTTTGCTCATGGTGATTCATTTTCATTGATTTCGTATTTTTTTATATACTTATTTTATTCTTCAAATATTCTCCTCTTAAAGAATGATTAAGCAAGCCAACATTCCATTTTTCTACTATTTTTCTTTTCATTACCCAATATATTTGTGCTGTGTATGGTAATTGGCAATGTTAATTAAGACAAACCTTTTGAAGGAACAAAACCTATGAACACGATTCTTTTCAATCGAGAACAAATGTTAATTTGGTTCCGTTTTTGTTATTGCACTCCAAAATTTGAGCATCTTATCTAGATATTTTGTTTTTGTTTTATTTAGCTCTTTGAGTTCTGTCTATATCTTTGTCGTTTTGGCTGTACTATTTCTACATTTTTTTTCAGAACAACCCCTGCCACGATAGATATTACACAATCTAGAACAAGGTTGCCTATCCTACAGTGGCAATCATATTGGAAAAGAAAGGGAAAATAATATAATTAATCCAACATATGAGAAGGAGTTTCCTCAAATATCTTTCAGACTTACTATTAGTGCTAATCAAATGAGATTCTGGTTTGACTATATATATTGAGCTCCCAGTTGGTGCTTTACAAAATCACATTTGATTCCACATAAAAACAATAACTAACATCTATTGAGGAAAATGGGAGTATTATAAAAAAAAAAAACAATAACATTAAAATAAATTCCTAATATCAATCAACCGTATCAAAATCACTACCACAAACATAGGACTAAGGTTAAAACAAGTATTTATGTGAAGAAACTAACCCACAAACCAAACAAATACCCACTAATTTCAAAATTAAATTGTACTATTTACAAAAACCACATAATCCTTGTGCTAAAAAAAAAAACTAGGAGAAATATTATTAATCTGCTCTTCCTATTATACATGGATAGTTTTACTACGTATATAGACAATGCACACAAATGCACAACATAGAAGAAACAAAAATTAAGACGTCCATAATCATCAGAAACATATAGACTCAACACAACAAGGTTAGTATTTAATATACAAGATTAATTTTCATGATCATCACAATATCTCCACAGAACCGAAAAAGAAATGCCAAAGACATTTTTGCCCCCTTACCCCCCACCCTACACCCCCGTAGAACCAAAACTAGACAAGCGCACACATTGTACGTAGTTAACTCAATGAGGTTGAATAAAGCATATATCCCATTCGTGAAAAATATTTTACCTAGTACAAAGATGCATAGTAAGATCCACCCATTGTACGTAGTTAAGCTCCTGTCGCGTATAGGCGTGTCCATTTCTTGGCAGTAACATTAAAAAATAATTCAGAAGAAATGATGAATTATGGGATGGTTAAGAATGAGTTGGAGATGAGACCTCTGAGGTATCACAATTTTTTTATTTAGATCTGGATAGGATGAAATGCACAATATCCTTTAATACTTGTGTCAAATCAGATCAGACGTTGAAGATATAGAATCAAAATTTGAGTTACCTTAGCTGAATGGAATTACAGATTGGATCGGGTCTGGTCTTATGGTCCAATTACGTCGTGTATGCATGAAAACTGATCGGATCTTGATAAATCTGAATCATAAATGGAGATATGATATGGACAGTACAGATTGAAATTCCATAAATGGATATATACACATATATAAATATTATGTAGACCATGAAATAATATTTGTTAGAATCTCATTAAATTCATGACACCTGTTACATCCAATCATTTATGTGATCATAAATAAATGACGATCATTAATAGATGTACTTTACATGTACCTACACGAAAATGTTTAATTGGGGACACCACTAGATCCAAGTGCAAGTGTGCAACACCACTAGATTATTTCGCATTGAGTTTAGTATGGCCTTTCTGTTTACTATATTCTTTGTTTAAAATACATAGCCCAAAACAATAACCTGTAAACTTAAACTGCATATATATATGATTCATATATAAATCCACAAATATAAAGTATATTCTAGTTACTTTTTCAGACAAAAACTTTAAAAAGTTTGGACCGACTTAGGATAAACTAAAAATTTGAAATTCCACAAAAGGATACAGACTCATGGTTTTGTTGCAGTTACCATTTTGACAGGTCTTATTTTTCTAATTTAATGGAATTAATTATCATTTAAGAATGCAATTTTTGCAAATCAAGCAATATACCGTTGACTATCTACCTAAAAAGAGGTATTTATAGCATACAATGATCTTCATATGAATCATTTTAGTGATGCAAATTAATCATTGTTTCGTTTATCTTCAAATGTCATCCGGCAACTAATTTCCAAAAAAAAAATCATCACACCAACAACAAAAGAAAATAACAAAATTAAGTACAAAAATATATAGCTAGTGTGAGATATGTTGTTGAAAGTTGCATACAAAATGGTTACCTAGTATGAGATACAAAATCATCACCATTCTCCATTGACATATACTATAACAATAAAAAAAAAATACCTACTAATGGAAAAAAAAATGGTTCATATAAATAAAGATTGTAGATTCAAGGTATGATGGGAGCAATTAATGTTTATTATATATTAATTATACTAACAATGAAGAATGAAGTCCATTGTTGATATTTTATGAGAACTGCCAATTGCAACCGCCTGGTCCACCATAAAAAAAGTGGCGTTGTGCCTTATGCTTAGTATGGTACCATTCTGAAACACTGTAACAAGCTGGCCTGTCTATTGTGACAAGAGGTTGATAATCTTTCCCCTCAAAACCATTACCCTCTCCATCAAATCCAAAGCAATCACTGAAGGAAGCTGCTCTATTATTGAGCCCATTGGCGAAATGCCCACTGCCCATCGAAGGTAGCTTCTCCGGCTCGCTGTCGTAGTTGATAGATCCTATCCATGCGATTCTCTCTGCATGGCTGAACTGAGTGTTGAAGAGTGTCATTGGCCACCATCCTAGCAATGTCATGCCACCGATAGGGCCACCTTTATCTTCTCTGTACAATGACCAATCCCCAGTTCTGTCATCCTACACTTCCATTAAAAAAGTTGATAATAATGAATTGTGTACTTCACTAATTTAAATTCCGGTATACATCTGATTCCAATGATATTGGTCATGCAAATACGCTTTGTTGAATCAGGGCAAAGTAGTTAGTAAGATAACATTTTAAATTAACATCAAGAATTAATCCTAAATCATTGCAATGCACACTATGCATGATAAGAGTTGATGCAAACCCAATAGTCCTATTGTACTTCTATGTTATCTATACTTAGCCGTGATTTTTATTTATGCCCACTGTTCACTGAAATCCGCCAACTCTACCCACCAAATCTGAATTCTATCAAAACTACCCAAACCGGCTATTTAATAGCCGGTTCCTAATTTTTATTAGAAACCGGCTATTAAATGGCCGGTTCCTATATTTTTTTAATTTTTTTTTGGGAAAAAGTTGTGATTTTTTTTATTAGAAATTTTTGATATGTTTCTTTGAAATTAGATAGAAAAAATATATAAGTTAGTTTATTAGAAGTACTAAAACAAATAACTCGGATCAATATTTTTCAAATTGGATTTTTCGCAGCTGTAAGAAAAATTAAAATATTTCATTGTGTGTTATTGGAAAAATTGAATCTGAATTATTAATTCCGGTTCAAAAATCAGGTAAATACAGAAAACATTATAGTATTTTTATTTATATGTGAGATTCAATTTATGTGCACAGTGCACTGGTATAAATATAATCTATGGTAACATATATATGTTTGTCGCAAGAAAGAAAATTTGATACGGTCTACGGTAACATACTATTGGGTGAGATACGCGGAGCGTCGGATGCAGTTGAGAAGGAAAATATTATTATCTAGAAGTGATTTTTGAACTGGAATTAATAATTCAAATTCAAAGAATTTTTATTTTTTCCAATAACACAATGAAATATTTTAATTTTTCTTACAGCTACGAAAAATCCAATCTGAAAAATATTGATCCGGGTTATTTGTTTTAGTCCTTCTAATAAACTAACTTATATATTTTTTCTATCTAATTTCCAAAGAAACATATCAAAAATTTCTAATAAAAAAATCACAACTTTTTCCCAAAAAAAAATTAAAAAAATATAGGAACCGGCTATTAGATAGCCGGTTCCTAATAAAATTAGAAACCGGCCATTTAATAGCCGGTTTCTAATAAAAATTAGGAACCGGCTATTAAATAGCCGGTTTGGTTAGTTTTGATAGAATTCAGATTTGATGGGCAGAGTTGGCGGATTTCAGTGAACAGTGGGTATAAATAAAAATCACGGTATACTTAGTATGGCAGATAGTAACATATAATATTATACAATTGCATGTGTTTCATTATTTCTTTAGTTTAGGAGGTAGCACAACAAAGTAGCAAACCCTTTTTATTCTGAGTATAATTTGTATCTCTTCTTGGCCGTAAGTTGAAAATGGAGGACCCAAGGATTCTCCCGGATAAAGATTGTTACCATCCGCTACTACAAAACCTTGGCATAATGTATTGTAGCAGCCTTTCGAGTAGTTTGCAGAAGCCGAGTAATCTACAGCTTTCAATTGGTCTATTTTACTCTGCAACAGAGATAAATTATGGATTACATATTATATTCTGATATTGGTCTAAATTACCAATGTGAACCCATATATAGGTTATTTGTTATTTTTTTTCTCTATTAAACGAAGACGGCTAATCAGTCTCACTTCGTATATTGCTGCCTATGGGCCATGGCCATGGAAATTGACTCCATGACCTGTATGAACTTATCATTTGACCTATACAAGACCATTTTCATACCTGCTAGTGTCTTTTTGCAGTACTTAATTTACCTTATTGAAAGATGAGGACATCCAGTTTGTGAAGAAATGCAATTTATTATCACCATAAAGACTAGGATTTACCTGTCAAAAAAAAAAATTACAACAGAACGGAGTTGCTACTGGTTAGAAACTAAGAATTAATCAAAGTTAATAAAAAAACTTGGTTAGAATTCCATACTTGTATAATTGGTTTGGTTTCTTTTAGCTTTTCGCCTTGTTTTCTTAAAATTTGTTGAGGAGTGTTACAAATTTAATTTGAAAGAAAATTTATGTTATATTGTTATATCTTAACAAACATGTCAATATATATGGATTTGCAATGGTAGTCTTTATATATGATATAAAGATGCATGCCTGTTTGTACTCACACAATTATATATGGAGGAAAAGAAAGGTATATTATTACTAATTTATTCTTTCATACCTGAAGTAATTTATGTGAAAAATATAAATATATTATAACTAATAAAAAATGATGTCAACTTATTAATAGATGGATGGTAATGAATCTGAAAGAAAGAATGAAGAGCAAAATGCAATGTCATACATGAACTCCAGCTGCAATTATTTCTACCCCTGGTGAATCATTGTTTGCTACTATGTAAGACCCGGAACTTGTACCAATTGGCACATCTGGTATCTCCCAAATACCAATTCTTGATTTGACTCCATGCCACAATGTAGCCACACTGTAGTAACCTGCTTCAATGGAATATTTACTAGGTAATGATGTACAACCTACCTGCAGGATCAAGAGATCCATTTTTTTGTTATGACACTTGAAGATTAAAAACATAATCATTCCCCGAATACTTAAATAAATCCACAAGATCAGATCCTAGCTATTAGTAAACCAGAACAGGAATTTAATTAATTTATTGACGTCCTTTTCTCAATTTATCGTTTTTCTTTTGTAGTGGGTACTGTAATATATAAATCACAAGATCCAATTATTTACTTAAAATTAATAGAGGATACCTTAATTTGGCCAAATCTTTCACTTGGTATTAACCGTACTCTACGAATCAGATATATCTGATATTTAATTCTGATAAAATAAGCAATCTTAATAAAGAATCTGACTTTGATTTAGAGGACGTACAGAACATGAGTTTCTGTTGGCGCGCGGGCCTCAAAATAAAAAGATAATATTCATGTTACGTACGTACCGTAAAAAGACAGTAGACCATGGTGACAAAAACTAACATCCTCATTGAAGCCATGGATCGATAAGAATAATAATATATTTCTGATACACAAAAAGATTGTGCTTTTATAAGAAGACTCTAAAATTCAACGAATGAACACAAATTCAAAGCATAAATATATATAGCAACGCTTTCTCATTTTTAGGATGAAAATAGAGATTGGCCTCGCAGCATGGCTGGCACGCACCCACGGGTCACGGCCAACCATAGAGAAGTGCTTGTTAAATTGAAATTTTTAGCCAGTAATATTTTGTTACTTTATTTTTATTTATGTTAACTACTGAACTTACTCATCGGAAAATAGATGAATGTGAATATCTCATTTTCAACATGCTTTGAAGATTCGAAATTTTGGAGTATGAAATGAACCATTAAATTGACAATGAGTTGGGTTCAAATGCCCCATTGCTTCCTGCTCCAATCATACCCCAACATTTTTTTTTCAATTTCAAAGTTCAAAATAAAGGATCTGAATTGTTCAATATGATATCCAAGTTATAATGTGCTTCAAAGAAAAAAAATTATATTTTTTGGAATTTTTGTACTAATTCTTAAGATTTATACAAAATCAATGTTTTTAGATAATCCACAATTTCATGGAAAACATTAATTTTGTGGCTATCTTAAAAAATAGTAAACAATTTCCACAAAAAATATAAAATTTGATCTCTAATTAAATTTTAATGTGGATATCATGTTGAGTGATTCGAATATTTTATTTGGACTTTGAAATCGAAAATAAAGATGTTGGGTCGACTGAGGCATCAAACAATAGGGCATTTGAGCCCTCCTTATTTACAATAAAGAGAAGATTACTTTTCCTAATGATTCATGAGGAATAAGTTATTTTTACTGACAATATGTTATATTATTCAATCAAAAGATAAATTAACATGAAATTGGTTTCATTTCGGCTAACGTTTGCACTTATTATAAAGTTGGATAGAAAACATAACGGAGCGCCAATCAATTAAACGGGCTCGTTTCAACCTGTACGTACGACTGATGAAGTTCTTACAACTATATTGCTACATTCCTATATATAATTAGAAGAAATAAGATTATTGGTGTAAATGGAACTAAATTAACACTAAACCAAAATAGAGGTTTTGTAACAAAATTATTTCAAAATAAAATGAATTAGATTCACTAGGTTAATATTTTTGGAAATAAATCTGCGCCATTTCCAAAGAATTGTAGGGCCTCTGTGATTTTAGATCCCACCATTTATTTTCTCAAATACACCAATCTCACAAGCAATTGTTTTATGTGCATGAATCTCAAAATAGATGATGGGGTGCATGTGGAATCACAGCATATTCAGTTCCAATATTTTTGCTTTGAACTTACTTTGTTGTAATAAATTTTACCTTTTGCAACCTATTAATTGTAGGGAGTGCCTAACTGTCCCCTCTGTTACAATCTCCCATTTGGTCCCTCAATTATTAGCTACCTAAGTAACTACTAATTACCTAGAGGAGCACTAACTACTTGTGGACCACCTAATATTTGAAACATTTTACAATTGGCGCACACAAATATTCATACCTATACACACAAGTATTCATTTGTGATATATCAATTATTAATATCTAAGAAATCAAGTATTTAAAAAAAAAATTGACACACCATTTATCCATCCTTTATACATTTTTTATAGGTTTTTTTTTATCCGTTCAATATGGCCAATATTTCAGACGACCTATGAGAAATTTTGCGAATCGAAAACCATAAACGTCTTACATGCAATTTTCTCTTTGAAATAAGATTCATGATATATATTTTCGGGGTGTTTGTCGCGCAATTACTCTTATTCGTCATGCAAGTATTCATATATATTTGAGCAAGTTTTCATACATCGTCATTCAAGAATTCAAACCTAGTAATGCAAGCGTAAATAATTATTGTCTAAATTGTTTATACCTAACATATTTTTTCATATGGCATTTGAATGATGTCTTAAAAAATTAATAAATCACGTCTTAAACCCTAAAAAATTCTACAATTTATCTCGTCATGCAAATGTGAATATTTCATGTATTAAGTATTTGTATCCAACAAATTGTATCAATTTATTTTTTCACATAGCACTGAATGATGTCTGAAAGTATTAATATCCCACATTACAAGTATTCATACCTCATCATGCAAGTGTGAATAATTAATGTATCAAGTGCTTGTATGAAATGATAGAGATGAATATTTTTAATGATACTGATAAATACTTGTAATGTTACAGATTATACTATGATGAATAAGGATTAAATATTTAATGTACGTATATATAATTACAGCAATTTTACTCTTCTGCGACCGACATCTGTGACCGGTGCAGCAATCGGTCGCTGAAGGCCATTTAAAAATAAATAAATAAATAAAAACAAAAAAAATTGGTGACCACCCTTTCTGTGACCGGCGCCACAACCTATCTGTGACCGATTTGATATGTCACAGATGAGTCTCCACTAAAAATCAATGAGCGCGAACCCTTTGTTTTATTTTCTATCTCCCGCGCGCGTCTCCACTGAAACCCTAGCTACGCCGACTCCGTCCGACCTCCGCCTCACCCTCTGAGCCTCTCTCTACTACTAGTTCGTTTATCTCTGACCCTCTCTGATTTTTTTTTCTGTTTTCGTCTTCTATTTTTGATCTGTTTTTTGTTTTTTTTTCTCGTTTTTGAATTGATTTTTCGTTTTTTTTCTCGTTTTCTTTCTTTTTGTTTGCATTTTCTTTCTATTTTTTCTGTTTTCGTTTTCTGAATTTTTTTTCCCATTTTTTCTGTTTTGTTATTCGGATTTTTTCAGTTTTTCTTTTCTTTTTTTCAGATTTCTGTTTTTTTTTTTTCTGTTATTCTGATTTTTCAGTTTTTTTTCTACTTTTTTTCAGATTTCGGTTTTGTTTTTTTTTTCTGTTATTATGATTTTTTCAGTTTTTTTTTTCAGATTTCAGTTTTTTTTTTTTTTCAGATTTCAGTTTTTTTTTTTTTTTTTTTCAAACCTCAAATGGCAAGATGATAACTTGTAGGAAAGTTGAGATTTTGTAATCTTCTAATTAAGGATGCACTTACAACATGATCAATCTATCATCCAAATTATTCAACCACAATTGCAAAGCAAAAGGAAAACATATCATTGCTTAATCGGCACCACTAATTCATGATTGAAAGAGATAAACATATTTTTGTGTTTTTTGTTACTAATTAGGTACCAAGAACAAAGACAACAAGGCACCGCCTCCGTCTTCCAAGCCCGCCAAGTCCGGTTTGGTAATTAATTTGATATGTAGTATTTAGATATTTGATATTTATGTAGTATTTGTGAATTGCGTGGTACGTTACCTACCAATTAAATTGTTTGTGAATTTGTTGAATTTGTTAAATGTCTTGATATTTATGTAGTATTTGTAATATTTGATATTTAATATTTGAATTGCTTGGTATTTGTAATATTTGATATTTGATATTTGAATTGCTTGGTACAATTCGTAACGATAGGGCTTGAATTGTTTGGTATGATTCGTTACGATTGGGCTCGGAAAAAATAAATGAACATAATGGGTTCTATTTGGTACAATATATTCATACCAATTGGTGAAAAGAAAAAAACAAAAAATAAATATATTAAAAAAAAATTAACACTTCTGCGACCGATTTGGTACCATCAGAGACCGATCTAGCGGTCTCTAATAAGGTTCAGCTACGTCACTAAATGGTATCAGTGACGGATTATAATCGGTCACTGAAGGGTCTTCTGTGACCGATTTTTGACCCATCTGCGACCGGTGACGTCATCATGAAGGTCATCAGCAACGGAGCAACTGCGACCGAATTTGGTCTTCTGTGACCGATTTAGGCATCTGTGACCGGCGCCTTACTCATCTGTGACCGATTTTGCCGGTCACAGATGAGCTTTTTTGCTGTAGTTATACGTAAAGAATGCTTAACCAAGCCACAGTCAATTTTTCTACTATTTTTCTTTTCATTACCCAATATATTTGTGCTGTGTATGGTAATTGGCAATGTTAATTAAGATGAACCTTTTGAAGGAACAAAACCTATGAACACCATTCTTTTCAATCGAGAACAAATGTTAATTTGGTTCCGTTTCTGTTGTTGCACTCCAAAATTTGAGCATCTTATCTAGAAATTTTGTTTTTTTTTTAGTCCTTTTTGGTTGTGTCTATTGCTTTGTCATTTCGGCTGTACTATTTCTACATATTATTTTTCAGAACAACCCCTGCCACGATAGATATTAAACAATCTAGAACAAGGTTGTCTATCCTACAGTGGCAATCATATTGGAAAAGAAAAGGAAAATAATCTAATTAATCCAACATATGGGAAGGCGTATCCTCAAATATCTTTCAGTCTTACAATTAGTGCTAATCAAATGAGATTCTGGTTTGACTATATATATTGAGCTCCCAATTGGTGCTTTACAAAATCACATTTGATTCCACATAAAAACAATAACTAACATCTATTGAGGAAAATGGAAGTATTATAAAAAAAACATTAACATTAAAGTAAATTCCTAATAGCAATCAACAGTACCAAAATCACTACCACAAACATAGGACTAAGGTTAAAACAAGTATTTAATTATGTGAAGATACTAACCCACAAACCAAACAAATACCCACTAATTTCAAAATTAAATTGTACTATTTACAAAAACCATATAATCCTTGTGCTAAAAAAATAAAAACCTAGGAGAAATATTATTAATCTGCTCTTCCTATTATACATGGATAGTTTTACTACGTACACTAGTGGAAAAACCACTTTCAGTATTGCCCTAATAGTATCGGTTTTGTTAATCAGGCGATACAAAATACATTATGTATCAGTTATTATAAAATAACCGACACAAAATAAAATTTGTATCGGTCCCAATATTTAGCCGATACAAATACTAGATTATTTGCATCGGCTTATTGGTAAAGAGCCGACACAGAATATTTGTATCGGTTGTCTACTAATAACCGATACAAAAAGTCTAGTATTTGTGTCGGTTATTAGTAGATAACGATACAAAAACAATTAGTATCGGTTGTAAGTAGATAACCGACACAGAAAACCAATTAGTATCAGTTATAAAATAGAAACTGACACAGATGCGCAACTAGGTTATTCTTCGTTTTCCATTCCCAATCCTCATTTTCATTTTGGCATCGCTTCTCAAATTCCTCTGCTAGGATTCTCACTCCGGCTATGCGTCTCCTTGTTATTTCCTATCTATATACGCCAAACCACAGAGAGAGAAACTAGAAAAAGGAAAAGATAAGAGAAGAGAGGAAGTGAGAAAGGAGAGACTACACTGAGAATAGAAGAGAGAGGAGAGAAATGGCGATCAAAGTGTACGGAGTGACGATGTCGAACAATTAAAGTGGTGCGAGTGATCGCGGCGTTGAACGAGAAGGGATTGGAGTACAAGCTTGTCCCCGTCGATCTCGCCGCCGGTGAAACCTCAATCATTTGGGACCAAAATCGGATAGCAGTGAAATCTCATTGATGTTACTGGTCATTCTATTCTGAAATCTTATTGAAAATTATCTATTTTTAATTAGGTGTATTGTTGCAGCTACTGTGATTGGGGAGAAATTGAAGTGAGAAATGAAACCCACGCCTCCGCCAAAGTTGGTTGCATTCGATTTTTTCCCGAAACGGAAGGGAACTTTGCTCCTGTGTGTCCTCAAGGAAATACCCGTCCAATTGTTATTTTTAATTGTAAAAATCTTTTATGAAACTGATATTTTGGTGTGTTGATGTGATCAGGATCTCATTCACGCGATTTTCAAGCTGGTTAAGAGAAGTAAAAAATTTGAAGGGAACAAAGCCATTGACCTGGAGGTATGGTGTAATCTTTCAGTTTAATAAATTATTAAATTTACATTTAGTTCCATTTTGCTTCGTGTATGTGAGAATAATTAGATGACCTAACTAAATTAATAATTGAGCTAGCAATGCTAATTAGTACTTGAACATTTAAAAGTTCATGCTGGTTTAAATTTAAGAAATTACAATAGACTGGAGGTGTCACAGTCTGTTTAAATTTAAGAAATTACCATAGACTAGCTGGAGGTGTCACACTGTGATTGGGTCAAATTATTTGATCCTTGTCATGTTTTGCTTTATCTCAAATTGGGTCAGGTCCAGTATTTGTCAATGACTGCCAAGAGAATGCATTGTATTTGTCATTCTTTTTTAATATTGGGTTTTCTGGCATGACAGCAAGGAGCAAACAATGAGACATATTGCATAATTTGGCCATTTTTTTTTTTCTGATAGGCATACTGTGAGTTCTGTAAAGGGTTTAGGTTGTAAAATTGGGGCTTCCTGAGTTTGGGTCTGATAGTAAATAGTACGTACTAAATTTGTAAGGTAATTACTAATTAGGTATAATACAATATTAAAAATGGGTGCTTTCTGGTTTGGGTCTTATAGGAAACTATAGGTACAGTTATGTAAGGTAAATAATTGAGCTGCACAACAACCAAACAAGTGAGAATATAAAGTGGAAAATAATTATTGATACATGTCACATTTCAAGACCAGAATATTAAATATCATGTTAGAGTGTAGTTGTGTCAAAATATAGAGAAATATCAAGTACCTCAGCAATCATCATGTATGGTTTTAGTATTTCCATACCTGCTGGTACCAGTAACAGTGGATGCAACATGATTTTTTTTGGTATGGCAAATGTGTTCAAATTATGGCTACAAATGCAACTTGCTATTCAAAGGGGTCAGTTAGTTACAATGGTAGTAATAACTTTTTTTTATTAATTCTTCTCTTTTCGGAATTCTTGGATCTTGCTTATAGGTCTATTTGAAATTGGAAAATCTCATTAATAGTTCTATTGGAAAATCTTGCTTATGTTGAAAGTTGATTCAAAATTAACACACCTAATTAAGATGGCTGCCAAAGTTAGTGGGTTATAATTTCTCCAAAATTAGAAGTCCGTATTTGTCATGTGTTCTAGAGTTAGTATTTCTATATTTAGTTGAGTTAGTGGAGAACATGGTTTCCTTATTTACACTAGGCAGAAATAGCATGTAGTAGGGTTAGTAGATTCCTTATTTAGATTAATGTTTAGCTATAAATTCAGATGTATTTTGTATCCGAAAAATTAAGCAATAGAAGTTAATTTCAGCAGAAAATTTCTTCTCTCTGTTTCGTTGTATCCCTCTGAAATTTCCAACAAAGTGGTATCAGAGCAGGTCGATCAACATTGGGGCGTTTTCATGGCAGAAAACGGCAGCACCATGGTGAATGTGACGCAGCCAGCAATTTCGCTATTCAAAGGCGAGAATTATCAGTTTTGGAGCATCAAGATGTCAACCTTGTTCAAATCGCATGGACTATGGGACTTGATTGAGAAAGGAGTTTCCAATCCTGATCCAAATCCACAAGAAACCGTGAAGAAAGATGCAAGAGCGTTGTTCTTCATCCAACAAGCAGTGCACGACACAATCTTCTCGAAAATTGCAGCAGCCACCAACGCAAAGAAGGCATGAACAACCTTGAAAACAGCATTTCAAGGAAGTTCTCGAGTCATGGCAATCAAACTTCAAGGCCTATGCAGGGACTTTGAAACATTGCAGATGAACAAGGAGGAATCCGTGCAAATTTTCCTCTCAAGAGTACAAGAGGTGGTCAACCAAATTCGAGCATTTGGAGACACCATGGAAGAGAAGACGGTGGTGGCGAAGGTGTTAAGGAGCCTAACACCCAAGTTTGATCATGTAGTTGCAGCAATTGAAGAGTCCAAAGATCTAGCAACCTACACCTTCGATGAACTCATGGGATCATTGCAGACTCATGAAGCAAGGATGTCAAAGGCAGAAGATAAAGGCGACGACATGGCGTTCTACATGCATGGGGAGACGTCAAGAAGCAGAGGCAGAGTCAATTTCAGCAGAGGAAGAAGTAACTCCAGCAGAGGAGGAAGAGGAAGAGAAAGAGGCAGCAGCAACACTTCTGAAAATAGTCAACCATATGATGAATCCAAGAAGGACATTCAGTGCTATTATTGCAACAAGTTTGGGCACTATCAATCTGAGTGCTATGAAGCCAAGAAAAACATCCAATGCTACTACTGCAATAAGTTTGGGCACTACCAATTCGAGTGCTACAAGAAGCAAAGGGAGGAGAATCAAGCAAGCTATGATGTAGAAGAAAATGAGCAACCGTTACTCTTCATGGCATACACCGAAAGCAAGATTGATGCAAGCAGCAAGGGCACAGTAGGAGTGCACATAAAAGAAAATGGTGGCAACAGTCCAAAAAGTGGCAAAATCATGGTGAGTAGAAATATTTTGTTTGATGAAAAGGCCCTCAAGGTGGAGAATGTAGGGCTCATTCGTCAGAGGCCGTTGAAGCTGGTGTACAACCATGATATACGGTTGGCTCAGATGCCAGAAAAATGTAGTTTCAAGGTGTTGAGAGATATTGTGTCGAAGATGTTTCCTTCATTAAAATTTGTGCTGATCAAATACAAGGATTTTGATGGGGATCTGGTTACCATTACTGATACACAAGTGTTGAGAACGGCAGAATCATGTTTCGACCATCCTGTACAGATGGAGGCAGAGAAAGAAGAAAAGGGACTTTCCTTGATGAGACTACATATTGTAGAAGTCAATTTTGAGCAAGAGCCAACAATCACAGAGGAGGAAACTGAAGTTCCTAGGAGTGAAATTGGCATCCCAGAATCTGATGAGAAGCATGTGCAGATGGAAACCGAGACCAAGGTGGAGTCTAAGAAGAAAGTAAAGAAGACCAATGTGTCAGTGCAAGAAATGGTAAATGGTGCATTGCCAGCTGAGGAGGCAAAGACAAGAAAGAAGGAGAAAGAAAAGGAGAAGCAATTGAAGAAGATGCTAGAGGGAAAGCTTCTAACTAGGAAACAAAAGGAGGAGCATAGAAAATTAGAAGCTATGAGACGGCAGTTCATTGCACAAAGTGCTGAGGGTTTGGACAGCAAAAGTTCTGGTACAACTGAGATTAAAGATAGGCCGAAATATGAGACAAAGAAGCAAAAGCCCAAGGTGGTTGAAAAGGAGGTCATAGAGGAGGTCATGGAGGCTAATAATGAAGTGGAAGAATCCACGGTGGATGATGAATCAGTCGAGTTACAATCTCAGGTAGCTGCTATCGAAGAGGCTAAGGAGCATATGGAAGAGGTGAAACCGACATGGGAGGATGACAATTGGGATACTAAGATCTGGAATGACTCAGAAGAAGAAGATGATGTTGAAGCTTGGAGTAACCTATTTTGAATCAAGGGGGAGTGTTGAAAGTTGATTCAAAATTAACACACCTAATTAAGATGGCTGCCAAAGTTAGTGGGTTATAATTTCTCCAAAATTAGAAGTCCGTATTTGTCATGTGTTCTAGAGTTAGTATTTCTATATTTAGTTGAGTTAGTGGAGAACATGGTTTGAGTTAGTATTTCTATATTTAGTTGAGTTAGTGGAGAACATGGTTTCCTTATTTACACTAGGCAGAAATAGCATGTAGTAGGGTTAGTAGATTCCTTATTTAGATTAATGTTTAGCTATAAATTCAGATGTATTTTGTATCCGAAAAATTAAGCAATAGAAGTTAATTTCAGCAGAAAATTTCTTCTCTCTGTTTCGTTGTATCCCTCTGAAATTTCCAACAGCTTATAGATCTTTTATATTAATAACTTGACATTGTTTTGTTATTATGATAGAAAAGTGCACCACATCAGGTTGAAGAGACAAATTAACTATCATACCTTTGACAAGCACATCAAAGATTACTATTGATAAATTCTTTACAAATGGACTTTTACAAGGTATAGTGTATCCAAATTTTTGAGGCATGTGATATCTACTCTCTTGCTATTATGTTGTTTAACTTCTATAAATTTGTATTTATTTCACCATTTTACATCCTCCTTGCTCTTTTTCAGAGAAGAAAGATTAAGTTGATAAAGCTAGTAGGATTACAGTTTGTAGAAGCCTCTTATCAGAATTAAAAGTATGCACCATTTTCTCCAGTTGAGGTATCACCGGAGATGTGCAGCATGGCAATAGTTGAATCAAAGAAATGGATAAGAGGAGAAGAAAAAAAACGCCCTTCAAACCCTAAGACCACTGATTTGGGTCCTCATAAATTTAATACTGACATGCCCCACTGTAAGCATCTCTCTCTAGCTCATCTATTTATTTCTCCCGGATTCATTTTTTATCTAAGTTTTTACTATTGCATAGGAAATAGAAAGTGAAATTGGGTCATCAGTAGATGTATCAAAATCATACATGCTATCCAAGCCGCCATGGCAGTCTCCTTTCTTGACGACCCAGCTGCTCAGGTCCAGTAGCGATACTGGTCGTTTCACTTTTCCCTAATATGCATTTATGTCTCAATAAGTTTCTTCTGGTTCTAACATGAATTATAGACAAATATTTTTAAGCTTGTCTGTCTGTGCTGGTACAGTGTTGTGTATAATTTTAAACATTTATTACAATAAATTTGGTTTGTAATTTAACTAACTTTTATTACATTAAGAGCACCGAGCCTGTGTTGTTCAATCTTATTTTCAATTGTTGTTTCCAGTTGCCATTTAATTTTACCTACATTAGTATCGGCTGTTTCTTTTCCGATCTTAATAATTAATACCTACGTTACATTCAGCAAAAAAAAATTAAAAAAAAAAATTAAAACAGTATCGGCTGTTTGCAAAAATCCAATTTTGACAGTGAGAATTAGTGTCGGTTATTTAAAAATAACTGATACAGATAGTAGTATTTGTGTCGCTTAATTGCAAACAACCGATACATATAGTAGTATCTGTATCGCCTAATTATAAACAACCGATACAGATACTATTATCTGTATCGGTTAAAAAAGAACCGATACTGATTCTTATTTTCAGTATCGGTTGTTTAACCGATACAAATAACTTTAGGTATTTGTGTCGCCTCGATTAGTGCGCCTCTAGGTCCGACACAGATATGCGTTAATAACTGATACAAAAAGTGTTTTTTCCACTAGTGGTATATAGAAAATGCACACAAACACACAACATAGCGGGAACAAAAATTAAGACGTCCATAATCATCAGAAACATATAGACTCAACACAACAAGGTTGGTATTTAATATACAAGATTAATTTTCATGATCATCACAATATCTCCACAGAACGGAAAAAGAAATGCCAAAGACATTTTTGCCCCCCCTCAGCCCCCGCCCTACACCCCCGTCGAACCAAAACTCGACAAGCGCACACATCTCCTAGCCACTAGTACTCAATGAGGTTGAATAAAGCATATATCCCATTCGTGAAAAGTATTTTACCTAGTACAAAGATGCATAGTAAGATCCACCCATTGTACGTAGTTAAGCTCCTGTCGCGTATAGGCGTGTCCATTTCTTGGCTGTAACATTAAAAAATAACTTAGAAGAAAGTATGAATTATTGGATGGTTAAGAATGAGTTGGAGATGAGACCTCTGAGGTACCTCAAATTTTTTGTTTAGATCTGGATAGGATGAAATGCACAATTTTCTTTAATACTCGTGTCAAATCACATCGGACGGTGAAGATATAGAATCAAAATTTGAGTTACCTTAGCTGAATGGAATTACAGATTGGATCGGGTCTGGTCTTATGGTCCAATTACATCGTGTATGCATGAAAACTGATCAGATCTTGATCAAATGCAGTGGCGGAACCAGGAATGAAAACTAGGAGGGGCTGAATTAATTTCATTTTCACTGCTTCTTGATGTAGATTTGTAATACTTCTCCATTCCTACAGTTTTATAAAAAAAAATGAGATAGAAGCACAATACAATTTTCCTAAAAAAATAAGGTACCTGCTAAACCACAAAAAGAGATAGAACTCATAGAAGCACAATAGGAACCAATGTCTGGAGCCATTTTTACAAGTTCCCTTTATACAATTTTCTTTTCTTTTCTTCCCAATAGATGGTATATCACACCTCAACTTTAAAATATGAAAATAAATTTGAAAGTTCTTTTCTTCCCAATATAAGAAGACTTTGTATATTAAAGTTTCTCTTTCCATGTATATTTACTTCATTCTAATTTGGTTCTATGATTAGGAAAAAGAACGATAGCCAGATAACTGTGATGAGTTCAAGAATATCACTGGATATGATTTGACATCTTTTAGAGAATTGATAGATCCCGTAACTATTAATACACATCAAATTGATTTATTAATTAGATTGCTAAAAACTGAGTCAATACTTTATTGGGCCATCCAAGCTACCTGAAGCAAATTGCAAAAAATAAAAATACAACGTCTCACATAAATCATATCTGGTACCACTGTACCAGATTCATAAACCATATGTGGTACCAGATTTCAAACCATTAACAATATATGGTACCAGATTTTAAAGAAATTCAGCAAACCCTAGTTTCAAATTTTCAATTACACCCTAATTTCAGCAAACCTTACTAAATTGCTATTAAAAGACAGTAAGACACGAAATTAGAGATAACATGGGAGAGGGAGAGACCAGGGGGCAGGGGCGGCCGGGCAGGACTTCTATCTAGTGCAGATGGTGCTTCAGTGCTTCAGTCTGGTGGCTGGTGCGTTGCCGCGCTGTGCGACCAGAGAGGCAGAGAGACCAAGGTGCAGCCGTCAGCCCTGCAGGGGGCGGGACTTCACTCCAGCGCAGAGGAAGGCGAACTGGCGGGACTTCACTCCAGCGAAGAGGAAGGTGAACTGGCGAAGGTCAAAAATCGGGAAAAAAACGGGAAGAATTGAGAAGTTCCTTCTCTCCAGGCTCCAGCGATAGGCTGAGGTGCCAACGGCCAACTGCCAAGGCCCATAATAATTATTTAGGGGGTGCCAAGTAAAATTTTTTTGAAAAATTTCTGGGCTAAGGTATATGTATGGAGATATGATGGTATTTTTTGTATTTTTAATATAGCAAAACGGATCTTGATAAATCTGAATCATAAATGGAGATATGATATGGACAGTACAGATTGAAATTCCATAAATGGATATATACACATATATAAATATTATGTAGACCATGAAATTATATTTGTTAGAATCTCATTAAATTCATCACACCTCTTGCGTCCAATCATTTATGTGATCATAAATAAATGACGATCTTTAATAGATGTACTTTACATGTACCTACACGAAAATGTTTAATTGGTGACACCACTAGATCCAAGTGCAACACCACTAGATTATTTCGCATTGGGTTTAGTATGGCCTTTCTGTTTACTATATTCTCTGTTTAAAATACATAGCCCAAAACAATAACCTGTAAACTTAAACTGCATATATAAATCCACAAAAATATATTATATTCTAGTTACTTTTTCAGACACAAACTTTAAAAAGTTTGGACCGACTTAAGATAAACTAAAAATTTGAAATTCCACAAAAGGATACAGACTCATGGTTTTGTTCCAGTAACCATTTTGACAGGTCTTATTTTTCTTTCACTACAGCAAAATGATGTATCTGTGACTGGCATCTGTGACCGATTGGATCGCTGGTCGCTGAAGACCAATTAAAAAAATTGAAAAATTAAAAATAAAAATCTTCAGCGACCGGCGTCCAAGGCTTCTGTGACCCATTTTGACCGGTCGCTGAAGGGTATCACCTCAAAAAGCCCCGCATAACCCTTTTTTTTTCTATCTCCGCACGTTTTAGGTTTAGACACAGTGCCGCCGGACCCCAGCCGACGCCGAGCCTCCGACGCAGTGCCGCCCGAAGGGTATCTCCTCTCTCTCTCGCTCTCCCACTTCTCCCTGACCCCAGCACAGATCGCCTCTGGCCTAAGCCTCATCTCCATCACCAGAACAGATGCCTATCCCGTTCTCTCTTCTACACTTTGGCGGTACTCTTTCTATCTCTCTGGAACTATGATTTTTTTTGCTCTCTAGATTTGTTATCATGGATTAGCATGGTTGCAGTGACAATGATACCAGATTTTTTTTTTGTTGGTGACAGTGATACCAGATTTATAATTTTAAAACTAAAATTAAGCTCTCAAATCCAGAATGAATTTTGTCCGTATCAACAGATTTGCATAGGTACATATTGTTGGAACTTAAGTTCTAAAAACTCAAAATTCTTTATTCAATAAATTTGCTTAAAATCTCCATTTGTAATATTTATAAACTTGAGGGAATAAATTGAATTTTTGAATCTAATTCAAGAGGTGCCAATTAAGCTAACCACTTTATTGTCCTTTTATTTTATTAATGATTTTTACCGTTACACTTCTTCATATATCTTTATGGTGCATTTCTTTTCATTCCATAATCATCATTAATCAATAATAAGTTTTTTTTGTCGGATCTATATCATTACATATGTCTTCCCTCTGTTGGAGATGGAGAAGAGAAATATAAATAGATAATCTTAACCATTCTCATTTTGACACAATCCTGAGTTTATCTCTCCTTTATTTGTTTGCATATGACTCCACTGAAAAGATAAAAGCTTTATATGCGACTACATGAGATTCTGATTCTCATTGATAAATCTCAATCCTCATATAATTAATCCAATAATCCCCCACAGAACTCAAAATTTAAGAATTTAAAACGGTAAACTTTATAGAAACAAATTGCTGGATATTAATATTGTGCATCGATGAAGTAGTTTAGAAACTTTGAACTTCATCTAGTTATCGATAGCTTTAATTTGAAGGAAACAGAGTGAACTATGTCTTGAACTCGTTCCTTTGATCCAAATTCATCCACCAAACACACAATATGGAGATTCTCGTTACAGCACGCGCATTAATGGCCTTACGCAAATCTTAGATTTTTCATGAGAGTCTTAAAGGCTTACCCATGCCTCGCACCGCGGCCATATACAGACACTCTCATATAGGTGAGTTTCCTACCAAGGATATGTGTAGAGGCATATCCTGCGGAAAATACCGTCTTGGTTCTCATTAAGAGCTAAATTGCTTATCCTACCATCTACATAGAGCACACTCACTATAGGGACGGGGTTGGAGTTAATGCTCCTAAAAGTGTGCGCTCTTTTGGTCAACTTATCGACTTGTTATTACCCATTGAATCTCTATCAAGGGATTGCCTATCAGAGATTAGGTTGCCACCGCAAGAAGACCCATTAGGGCTAAAACCCATCTCCCTCGATGAAATTTATTTATGGACTTTAATTTAGTCTATCAATATTTTCATATCAATGAATAATCACTCATCGCTTGAGTTTATAAGTAATTTCATTTAATTGTGATTATTAATAATATGTGAAAGTTTATTAATAAATTTATGAATAATAAATTCATACTTCGGAATTTTGTTAAGAACTTTAAGATTCTTTATATCTTTATGATATTTCTTTAATTTCGAACAATAATCCTTTATTATTATAATAAATTGTTGAGATCTAATTTGTTTTATTTAACAGTAGGTGTTCAAATTACACTAGAATCGATAGAATAAAATAATTTCTGTCAACCATATTCACATAATTAACCTAAATAATTAGGTATGTACATTTTTTAATAAAATTTGATGTATGTAAGTGTTCATTCAATAGAAATATATGATAAAAGTAATAAATATTATCAGATCAAATTTGTGGGTTTTTTTTTCTAATACAGGATCATATTTTCAAAGTTACAAGTATAATACATTCGCACCCTTTCACATGCATATGATCTGGTAGTATGATTTATATTGACAATACTTCCGATCAGATCGATCTACATAATTTATATTTCTGAACTTCTAAGATTTTTATTAAATAATTGACTATCTATTGTATTTCTAGCAGAAAAAACTACAGCCACTAATATTAAACTATAGTACTAACGCCAAGTACAATTTAAATAAACTATCTCTGTCTTTGATCTTAACTAAAATAAATTAGAATTATGTCATGGTTAACTATAATTTCAGAATTAATTTTAAATAAAAATTGTCAACCAGAAGGCAAATCGGTACAAAAAATAATTATGACAAATTATTACCGATGCACCTTTTGAAGGATCAGAAAATTCTGAAACCATATTAATATAAGATTTCTTGTTCAAATAAAAATTATTGAAATTTTCTACTTAGTTTCTCCAATCATAACTTAACTAGAATTTTACGAAATTTAATTTCAGAGAATTAAATAATAACCTATAAGATTTCTATCCGAATTACGGAATTCGCTTAAGATTGTTGGTATAAATTTTCATATAATATTCGGATAGTTAGAAATTAATTGAAATAAATCAAATTGAAATAGAGTTACCCGGATCGTGCGAAGCACTATTCTTAAGCGTGTTCCGTTTCATCGTGCAAGATGGAACCGCAACCAAGATAATCCAGATTTGTTGCTCCTTAGGCACGCCATGGAAGCAACTAACGATAACTCCGCAATATCCAGCATAGATCAGAGATCGAAAAGAAAGCATGGGATTATTGGAATAATTATATGAGGATTGAGATTTATCAATGAGAATCAGAATCTCATGTAGTCGCATATAAAGCTTTTATCTTTTCAGTGGAGTCATATGCAAACAAACAAAGGAGAGATAAACTCAGGATTGTGTCAAAATGAGAAAGATTAAGAGTATCTATTTATATTTCTCTTCTCCATCTCCAATATAGTGAACAAACAGTCTAAAAACACTTTACTAGGTAATAATTGATTTGATTGTTTTTTTAATATTGATTCCTAATTACAAAATTTACATTAATTTAATACAAAATTTTAACCGAAATAGTCAATTTTTTATACTTTAACTTGAGCAAATCAATATTTTATCTAAATAGATCATTAGATCTATTGTTTCTGAATTGCATATCGATCAATACTTGATTTGATTTACTGTAGATTATATATGATCATAAACTCTTTGGTTAGCAATAATTATTCTTAGGCCACATACAATTTTAATTGAAAATTAAATCTTTGCAATGGTATATACTTGATGCTTCGCACGATCCGGGTAACTCTATTTCAATTTGATTTATTTCAATTAATTTCTAACTATCCGAATATTATATGAAAATTTATACCAACACATATGATTTGGTCTAGGGTACTTTAGTCATTCTCCAAAAACTTGAACCTTTTAAATGCTGGGTGTTCTTTGCAACTTGCAAGAATGAGAAATGTTAGATTTATTTCTTATTGAGTCATATTTTTCACAATTTATGTTTAATAGGGCTAAATTAGGTTCATTCAAGGCATGCATGCACCTTGATAACTTATTTATTTGCTCAATTTTTTTTGTTGAAAAGGCGGCATTTGTACCAATAATTCCACTGATAATTGTACAATTGAGTTCATTTGAGGGAAAATTTCAAATAATTGAGGCTCAATTGCACAATTTCAAACTTGGACATCCGATTGGTCAATCAAACTTTTTATTTAATTTTTTGTGTTGTGATGACAGGGACCAATTTTAAGAGGCTAACTTGTTAATTTCCATGATCGATTAAGATAATAGATGATTGTTATACTATTGGTGATACTTTGATAATTTTGATGATCTATTTGCTCATGCCTCAAGGCCATCAGGTCAGTACCTTTCTCTTGACAAGTTGGGATTTTTAATCCTCGATCAAGTCTCAAACCATGCACAAAAATTTATTTAAGCACTAAACCGGGATGTGCTTGTTAATTATTTATGTAGCTTTCATAATACTATTTCATATCCTGTGATGATTTTAATGAGGGGGTAATTGCAAAGGTTCTTGTATCTCAAATTCGTATAGCTCTTGTCATTTTTGTTGATCAACTTATAATGTTGGCTATGTACTAATTGTTGATAACATTTGCTTTATTGGTAGTATTACAGTGGCTAATACTGATTCTAAACACTTTACAAGTCTAGTATGGTAGTGTTATATTAAGGTAGGGGTATGGTTACCAGATCACTTCAATTCAACCCTTCTTTTAATAAATTTATGGTATTTGAATGAATTGAGGTTTTTAAATTTAGTTGGTCTGTAGTCGTAGTATTTGCAGCCAAAGAAGACATTAATTGAGAGAGTTATGTGATATGCTGTTGGCTTTTAAAAAAATATTCTTTATTTTGTGCAGTATTATGAAAAGTTGCTTACAGAGGCAAAGAACCAAAAGGAACACTTCTCTAATTCCCTGGAAAGTGAAGTGAACATGAATCTACATGAGATTCAGCAAAAGAATGAAAATGTAAATAAACAGAATAAGGATAGAAAATGTAAGCAAAATTTCTCTCTTTGAATTATTTTTTTAATATTGAATGCTTGTTTTTGCTTTCGGATGAATAATGATCTAACAAAGAATCAGAATATATGGCGTGAAAAAATCAAGGAAATTGAAGAGATGTACTTAATTCCTAAAGGAAAAGAGAATCAGAATAATAAATGCATGCCATGCATGTATTTCACTATGTTTTTTGATATTTTTTACATCATGAGTAATAGTGGATTGTTTGTGTTCTTCTAAAGAGAAAGATAATATTGTTAAATAAATTTTTTCAATGATTTATTTTTGTATGAAAATTTATTTTTGTTATCTTATAATATATTCCGTTGCAATGTAGGGACACGATTCGTACCAATTGGGCTGGGAAAAATTAATGAACATAATGCCTATATTTGTTTGGCACATACAGTACCAATTCGTCAAAAGAAAAAAAAAATTACAAAAAAAAAATCCTTTTGTGATCGATTTTTAACCCTTCAGCGACCGATGACATCAGCAGGGAGGGCATCAGTGATGGAGCAACTACGACCGGTCCTTCTGCAACCGATTTCAGGCTTCTGCGACCGATTAACCCTTCTGTGATCGGCGCCTTATCCTTTTGTGACCGATTTGGCCTGTCGCAGAAGGGTCATTTTGCTGTAGTGTTTAATGGAATTAATTATCATTTAAAAATGCAATTTTTGCAAATCACGAAATATACCATTGACTATCTTCTTAAAAAGAGGTATTTATAGCATACAATGATCTTCATATGAATCATTTTAGTGATGCAAATTAATCATTGTTTCGTTTATCTTCAAATGTCATCATGCAACTAATTTCCAAAAAAAAGTCATCACACTAACCACAAAAGAGAATAAAAAAATTAAGTACAAAAATATATAACTAGCGTGAGATATGTTGTTGAAAATTGTAAACAAAATGGTTACATAGTATGAGATACAAAATCATCAACATACTCCATTTACATATACTATAACAATAAAAAAAATACCAACTAATGGAAAAAAAAATGGTTCATATAAATAAAGATTGTAGATTCAAGGTATGATGGGAGCAATTAATGTTTATTATATATTAATTATACTAATAATGAAGAATGAAGTCCATTGTTTACATTTTATGCGAACTGCCAATTGCAACCTGTTAAATTATAAACTTATTTTAAGGTGTGAAAAGGAAAATTGCCTAGTTAAATGTTGTGAGCTATAAGAGTTCAAATAGGATTTGTGTAGTCCAAAAGTTTAGGCTATAGAATTCAAATTGAAATTGTCTTTGTAAGTTCATGAAAGGCTTAGAAACATACATAGGCGAATTATAAATAGGTTAGATGTCCTTCTGTATGGAGTATGCATATGAAGAGATGTACATGTAATGAGAAAAATAAAACAATCCTCTCTTGAACTCTTGTATAATATAAGAAAGATATAGTTTGAGTAATTTCTTATTCTCTGTTCTCTCCACCAAAGTTATAATTTTCCTCTAACAAAGGCCTGGTCCACCATAAAAAAAGTGGCGTTGTGCCTCATGCTTAGTATGGTACCATTCTGAGACACTGTAACAAGCTGGCTTGTCTGTTTTGGCAAGAGCTTTATAATCTTTCACCTCAAAACCATTACCCTCTCCATCAAATCCAAAGCAATCACTGAAGGAAGCTGCTCTATTATTGAGCGTACTGGCGAAATACCCACTGCCCATCGAAGGTAGCTTCTCCGGCTCGCCGTCGTAGTTGACAGATCCTATCCATGCGATTCTCTCTGCATGGTTGAACTGAGAGTTGAAGATTGTCTTTGGCCACCATCCTAGCAATGTCATGCCACCGATAGGGCCACCTTTATCTTCTCTGTACAATGACCAATCTCCAGTTCTTTCATCCTACACTTCCAATAAAGAAGTTGATCAGAATGATATTGGTCATGCAAATACGCTTTGTTGAATCAAGGGCAAAGTAGTTAGTAAGATAACATTTCAAATTAACATCAAGAATTAATCCTAAATCATTGCAATGCACACTATGCATGATAAAAGTTGATACAAACCCAATAGTCCTATTGTACTTCTATGTTATCTATACTTAGTATGGCAGATAGTAACATAGACTATTATACAATTTCATGTGTTTCATTATTTCTTTAGTTTAGGAGGTAGCACAACAAAGTAGCAAACCTTTTTTATTCTGAGTATAATTCGTATCTCTTCTTGGCCGTAAGTTGATAATGGAGGACCCAAGGGTTCTCCCGGATGAAGATTGTTACCATCCGCTACTACAAAACCTTGGCATAATGTATTGTAGCAGCCTGTCGAGTGCATTTTACCCTGCAACAGAGATAAATTATGGATTACATATTAAATTCAGAGATTGATCTAAATTACCAATGTGAGCCCATATATAGGTTATTTGTTATTTTTTTTCTCTATTAAACGAAGACGGCTAACCAGTCTCACTTCGTATATTGCTGCCAATGGGCCATGGCCATGGAAATTGACTCCATGACATGTATGAACTTATCATTTGAGCTATACAAGACCATTTTCATACTAGCTAGTGTCTTTTTCCAGTGCTTAATTTACCTGATTGAAAGATGAGGACATCCAGTATGTGAAGAAATGCAATTTATTATCACCATAAAGACTAGGATTTACCTGTCAAAAAAAATATGTTCAACAGAACATAGTTGCTACTGGTTAGAAACTTAGAATTAATCAAAGTTAATAAAAAAACTTGGTTAGTCAAAGTTAATATGCAGTGATAAAGAAATGAAAATTGTAATTTCTTAGTCATTGCTTAGTTTTGATAAATTTAAGAACTAGAATTCCATACTTGTATAATTGGTTTGGTTTCTTTTAGCTTTTTGCCTTGTTTTCTTAAAATTTGTTGAGGAGTGTTACAAATTTAATTTGAAAGAGAATTTATGTTGTATTGTTATATCTTAACAAACATGTCGATATATATGGATTTGCAATGGTAGTCTTTATGTATGATATAAACATGCATGCCTGTTTGTACTCACATAATTATATATGGAGGAAAAGAAAGGTGTATTATTACTAATTTATTCTTTCATAAATGAACTAATTTATGTCAAAAATATAAATATATTATTACTAATTTAAAATGATGTCAATTTCTTAATAGATGGATGGTAATGAATCTGAAAGAAAGAATGACGAGCAAAATGCAATGTCGACATACATGAACTCCAGCTGCAATTATTTCTGCCCCTGGTGTATCATTGATTGCTGCTATGTAAGACCCGGAACTTGTACCATTTTGCACATCTGGTATATCCCAAATACCAATTCTTGATTTGACTCCATGCCAATCTGTAGCCATACTGGTGTAACCTGCTTCAATGGTATATTTACTAGGTAATGATGTACACCCTACCTGCAGGATCAAGAGATCCAATTATTTGTTATGACATTTCAAGATTAAAAACATAATCATTCCCTGAATACTTAAATAAATCCACAAGAACAGGAATTCAATTAATTTATTCACGTCCTTTTCTCAATTTATCGTTTTTCTTTTGTAGTGGGTACTGCAATATATAAATCATAAGATCCAATTATTTACTAAAAATTAATAGTGGATACCTTAATTTGGCCGAATCTTTCACATGGTATTAAACGTACTATACAAAACTGATATATTTCATATTTAATAAAGAATCAGATTTTGATTTAGAGGACAAAACATCATGAGTTTCTGTTGGCGGGCCTCAAAATAAAAAGGAAATATTCATGTTACGTACCTTAAAAAGACAATAGAGCATAGTGACAAAAACTAACATCCTCATGGAAGCCATGGATCGATAAGAATAATAATTTCTGATACACAAAATGATTGTGCTTTTATAAGAAGATTCTAAAATTCAACAAATGAACACAAATTCAAAGCAGAAATTTATATAGCAACGCTTTCTCATTTTTAGGATGAAAATAGAGATTGGCCTCGCAGCATGGCTGGCACACACCCACGGGCCACGGCCAACCATAGAGAAGTGCATTGTTAAATTGAAATTTTTAGCCAGTATTATTTTGTTACTTTAATTTTATTTTATGTTAACTATTGAACTTACTCATCGGAAAATAGATGAATGTGAATATCTTATTTTTATCATGCTTTGAAGGTTCAAAATTGCGGAGTATGAAATGAACCATTAAATTTACAATGAGGAGGGCTCAAATGCCCCATTGCTTCCCGCTCCAATCGTACCCCAACATCTTTATCTTCGCTCTCAAAGTCCAAATAAAATATCACAATTGCTCAACATGATATCCATATTATAATGTGTTTCAAAGATAAGATTTTATATTTTTAGGAATTTTTATACTAATTCTTAAGATAGATACAAAAATCACTGTTTTTAGATGGTCCACAATTTCCTGAAAAACTGTTTCATTTCGTAAAATGGAGATGTGAAAATTTCTCTTTAAATTAGAAATATATGGAAATTTTCAAGAATAAATCATACTTTCTAATAGATAATTAAGTGAGGTAGTTAAAATATTCCATATTTCGTGACAGAAGATCGTGTCATTGAAAATTATTTGACAGAAATAAATCTATATATTGTCAATTTAATAGCTTCAAATTAATTATAATTAATAATTAATAGGGATCCACCTGGAATATTAAAAACGGGTAATGACTTGCATGTAATAAACTATATATATATATATATATATATATATTTCAAGGGTGATATGTAAAAATATTACCAATCTCTTGCGTTGGCACTCTCTAGCTAGTTTTCTAGCCGATGAAAGAGATGCTGACTAAGCATCATAACCATGCCCTCTATTTTATGTTACTTCTCTTGTTCTAAATAAAATTACACTAAGTTTCTCAATTTCATTCTTATCGTTTTGACTAGAGGATTTTCTTTCTTTCTTTCACCCACGTCAATTACACTCCTCTATATGAAAATTGAAATATAATTTTAGAAAAGGGAAAGGGTGAAGCTCGGTGAAGGGCTGCAGATGGTGGTGAACCTTATTTTCCTTCTTGCGTCTGTGTATGCTTGGAACCTTTTAATATTTGATCCTTGAGTTGTAGTACTTTCTATTTATCACACTTGTATTTGTCTAGTTATAGTTAATGGAAATAGTTATTAATATCTCTAATCATGTCATCTACTTATCCTTCGGTTATAATCTGAAAATTAAAGTGAGCTTATTTGCAAACTATGGTGAACCTTTTTCTCAAATTTATGCCTATTTAATTGTTCACTTCATATATACTATTCATGCTTAGAGCTATTTTTAAACATATTAGTTATTAGGTCTAATATAATATGTTCACTGTTGGACCTTAAACCAAGAACTCAAACAAAATGTGTTACTACCATGTTTAATCAGATCGTTGTTTTGTACTATATATGATGTAGAATATCATTATCTAGCTTCATATTACTTTATATTGATTTGCATATCTATAAAATAGTTATCATATTTTACTTATTTCTACACAGTATTATTGATTGAACTTTTGAGATTTATATGTGATTGAACTATATAAATTTATACATATGCATTCATTTAGCTGTGTAATTCTATTAAAAATATGAAGACATCATTCTGATTTCTAATTGTATGATGGTTTTTAAACACACACAAAAAAAAAAAGCTAAAGAAATCACTCTTATTTTTTCTAACCTCAATTGGGGGTTAACTGGTAAAATACGCAATTTGGTCTAATTACCAATGTATGACCTGAGTCTTGTTTTATTTATTTATTAATTTAAAATTGGAAATTCTTCTAGATGTTGATGTGAATTCGACCATTCGCATTGAACTGGCTCCGAAATTTTCATAAATATACAAAATTCTAAATTAATTACACAATCTATACATTTTTTATATAAATTTCGAATTCTATCTATACCGCTCACTAGGGGAGCGGTTTCAGAACCTCAAACCGCTTACAGGCTCAGCGGTTCCACCCATCCAGAACCGCTTACACAGCTAGCGGTTGTTGTGGATACCAATGCAAGGTAGTTTCTTAAATATACTCGCTGAATGTGGGTGGTATTTCGAATGTTGTTGTGGATACCAATGTTGTGGTATTTCGAAGTTGTTCAGCGGTTGGGATTATATCAATATTTCGAATGTATTGTAATATACCGCTTACACAGCTAGCGGTTGTTGTGGTATTTCGAAGTTGTTCAGCGGTTCTAAACACTTACCAATAGTATTTCAGGTCAGATTTATATCAATCCAGAACCACTGACTAGGGGAGCGGCTACACAGCCTAAAATCGCTGAGTTTGTAAGCGGTTCCAGGAAGGGTGAGTGGTTTTGGATCCTGGAACCGCTGGCAGGGTAAGCGGTTTTGGGTTATGGAACCGCTGAGAAAGTGAGCGGTATAGATAGATGTGGAATTCCAACCAAAAAATGTATATATTGTTTAATTAATTTCAAATTTTGTATATTTATAAAAATTTTGGCTTGTCTAATGTGGTTACCGAATGGTAACTTCACTTGAAATCACATCATACCCTAAGTTATAAGGTGCGAGGTTACAAGACTTGTTTGATATTACATTTTTAGAATTAAATTATTATTCGTTTTTCATGTTGAACGAATGATTGTTGCATTATTTGATATGTGTGAATCATGTGCATAGTCCAATCAAATTATAATTGAATTTCGTGTGATGCTGTTGGCCTACCATTTTGTACGGTTTACAATTTGTTTGAATCTCCTATTCTGAATTATGGTTGAGTCACAATAAGTTTATGTTTATGAAAATCTGTTGAGCTCTGCAAAGTCTAGGGGTTACAGACTAGACTTTGGCTACGGAATCCTTATGGGCATATGGTGAACGGCCCTCGCTAATCCCAGTACCAGTTGGGACGGGGAATCTGATTCTGATTCTGACGGTGACTATGGATGACTCTAAATAAATGTCTAACTTATGTCATATCCAGTCTGAGACCGGAATGACAATTTTGTTTAATGTATTGAGAATTACGAATTATGAGTTTATTGCATACAGAATATTATCTGACTATGAACTGACCTTAATGAATGGTATAAGCCTAAACACATCAAATGAGGGTCAATGGAGGGTACTGAGTACCGACAGGTGTTGGTTTATCATGGCTACCTGCGTGACAAGTTGGTGGGTCATATGTATGTGTTACCAGACCTGATAATCTGATGTTGAGCATTTGCATTCATTTGTATATATAAATTGAACTGTAACATCCCGAAAATTCTGACTCATTATTATAGAGGAGGGTTCAAATGCACCATAGTTTTGTACTCCAATAATGCTCTACATCTTTATCTCCGTTTTCAAAATCCGAACAGTCGATCCGAACCGCTCAAATTAATTATTACAATAAAATATGCTTGGAGACCAAATTTTACATTTTTTGGAATTTGTTTACTATTTTTTTGGTAAGTATAAAATCTCAGTTTTCAGGAGATCCTGGACCATTCAAAAAAGCAATATTGTACCTACAAAAAAAAATAGTAAACAAATTCTAAAAAATGTAAAATTTGGTCTCCAAGCATATTTTATTGTAATAATTAATTTGAGCGGTTCGGATCAACTATTCGGATTTTGAAAACAGAGATAAAGATGTGGAGCATTATTGGAGCACAAAACTATGGTGCATTTGAACCCTAACAATGTTTTCGTAGTAAATAGAAATTATAGATTTTTCATAAAAGTTTGTTTATAAAAATAGAATTAATAGCACATTTTAAAATAAAGTTCCTCACAAATATAATTATTAATATAAATAAATAAAATATTAGAAGTACTAATCTCAAAATTTATGATGTGTAACAGTAATTATTTTCATTCTTAATAAAAACTTTCTTAATTTTCATTTGATGCCAGTAACGTTCTCATGTTTATTTATTTTTATTGTCAAGCATTAATTATTCATAACTGACCTTTTAAATTTTATTATAAGGCCTGAATCAATTGCGTAAAAAAAAATAAAAAGATGAAACGACGCCTTGTAAAAGGCAGTTATGCATATGCTAACTTCCCTATTTGTTTCGCTCAGTCTATAAATTAATATCCCGGCCCTCTGTTTTAATTGAAACCATTCCATCTCTGTTTAATATTAAAATAACCACCTCCTTCATTTAATTCTCTCTCATTTTGCACTGCTTTTGTCGCAACCTCATGAGCAATTTATCAAATTATTCGACTAGGTATAATTTGTATCTATCTCCTATTTTCACTTACTGACAAATTATAATTCTACTTATATTACTTTCATGACTTGTCGTAAGTTCTTTATACGTAATGCACATCTTAACACTCTGATGAATATTCTAATTATTGACTATTATTCGATTTTATTTTTGACTACGTCGCAGTGATTCTAACTTGTTGTTGCAATCCGATCTGAAATTCTGAATACCTCGCTATCAGGTAACCGGACTTCTCTATAATCTTTGTTTTTCGTATTGTATGGTTGATTTGAATATGGGTATTGCATATTGAATTATAATGACATATTTAACGGAATAGCGGGTCTGAAGTTAGAATTTGATATGTGATTGTAGTCTCTCGTTGTTGGATGAATTTCCCACCGGGTTGGCGACCTTCCAGTGTTGGATGGATTTCTCACTGGATTCGCGGTTTTGTGGAATTGTGTTATGTGGAAGTTGGGAATCGCCTGTGTGATGGGATTCTAACTGTGTGAATATGATGTGACTTGTTTTACAGACAACCTAGACCGATGTGCTATCCCGGTTAAATATGTGTGCATAATTTTATGTTTATTTGTGTGGATTAATCTGGCTTGTTTGAATGGTTGTTAAATTAAGCCAATTATAGAGAAGCGCGTCGTTAAATAACCGGTTGCTGAGTTTTGTAGCGGACTCTGTTTTGTCATTTTGTTTTCTTTTCTGTTGGCGACGTAGGTTCATGGACCAAGGAAAGGTGTGAAGGTGCTTATATAATCATGCTCTGGATGGTAAAAAATCTGGGGTGTGACATGAACTGATAATGTCAAGATGCGAGAATTTAATTATGTATATGAATTGATTGCAAGTCCAGTTGCCTGATTGTGGAAAATTATCAGTGGGAGAAATATTATTATTATTTCTCACCTCAACTCTTTGGATTATTTTCAGGTTTATTACACGGATACAGAAAGACAGTTTTGGATTGCATTTGACAGCATAACCACATGAAATTGGGGATTTGGGTTGTTGAAACTGATATGATGCGGGAGATATTTCTAAAACATAGTTTGTCATATTCTGTCAGATAGTATTTTTAAGAAATATTGGGATGTGATTAATATGTAAAGAAGTTATTGGTAATGCATATAAAAAGTTCACTGCCTAGCGTATGTGTTTTAGTTGGTTGTAATAAATGTTACATTTTGCAAACCTATTAATTGTATTGCAACAAATTAATTGGATACTCGAAAATTCCTTTTTAAATTCATCGCTCTAATGCTTGTAGCATTTCTACATAAAAAGATCATTATTGTGCAAACACTTCATCTGCTCATTTTAATTTATTTTCTAGGCCGAGGAGGGTTTGTCATGACACGTTTTCCCAGTCTGATTGCTGAAACAGTGGAGATGACAAAGTAAATTTGCAATTTCTAATTTACTAATGAAAAAAATAGGGCAGATATCTCTCTCAATTTATCTATTAAGAAAAATTTCAACATACCATTTAATTAGTTGGGTGTATTTAAATTAAAAGATAAGGGTTCAAGTTTCATTGAATTATCATGTCAATTAAAGTTTCACTACTAACTTGCTTAAAAAAAATCAAAGAATTAAAGTTTAAATGTACACCAGCTGAGATTGCTTACCATCAGCCTTGCACTCTTCCATGGTTCGAGCAGCCTCGGCACAAGGCAATATGAGCGAGCTAGTGAAAAATAGGAAGAGAATGCAGAGAACTGGGAGAGCTTTCGTTGTTGACATTATTGGGATTTATTTTATCCTGCCTTTGTTTTATGATACAGCTAGCTGGTACCTTCCAAGGATTCATTCCTATATATAGACTTTCAAAGGCAATGCAACTATCCGATATGTGGACACCTATAGGCCTAACTACTGTGATATATTTTCCGTTGACCACAGGTCAATGCAATTATCCAGCACAAGGTGCATTTTTCATTTTTTGGCGATGCATGTACAAGTTGGTGTACTTTGACAACGATTGTGTAACATACTGAAATTTAACACTTGACTTCATTAATAGTTAAGTTTCATTTTTACAAGAGAAGAGGCATATGTGCACATTGGCATTAAAATATCTTAGTCACCCACGTTAAAAATTTTATGGGCTGGAGCATTTTAATATTCTTTGGACCTTACCCACTTGACTTAATTTTATTTTGGGCCAAGCCCCTCTCTTTGGGAATTAACAAAAATGGATACCTTGGAATTAACTAAATTGGATTAAAACTTTGGAATTAAAGTGAGAGTGGGGGATAACTTTTCTGGGTTGACTTCTCTTTGAAGGGGAAGAAACAGAAAGGAAAAATCTCTATTCCTTGCAATCAACGAAGAGAGGAGGAGAGGAAGGATGTTGTGTTTCTAGCCTTGAAACAGGAAACGATAAGAGGGAGGTAGTAGTGCTGGCAGCTAAAGTGACTAAGCAACGACAAACAGAAAAAGATGTTGGAAAAACAAATAAAATATGTGGCTAACCTAACAGATATTGAATTTTCGGTGGATAAAAAAACAGAGACAAGACAAGAGAATTTCAGCTTTCAACAAGTTTCTTATTTTCTGGAAAATCTTTATTTCCGAATACACTGAATTCTATTACAAGTGCTGTATTTAAGCACTACAGAAATCTAATTTTGGAAACAACTAACCCACGTCAGCCACTAACCTATTACAAGTACTTCCCATATTTAAAACACTCACTAACATTAAATAACTACCCACGTCTCAATAACTTTAAATAACTAGCAGCTCTTCTATTTTTAGCTCTGCTGCAACCAATCTAATTATAACTCAAAAACGTCTAAAAACATATCTAATCTAATTTTGAATTAACCTGTTGACAGTTTGTGTTTCAACACTCCCCCTCAGCGGTAAAACGATTACATCTGGGATACACCTATGTGTTCCCTGTTGAGTTCAAACTTCTCCTTTGTTAGTACCTTCGTAAAGATGTCGGCAAACTGTTCGTCAGATCGACAAAACTTCAGCTGCACTTCTTGTTTCTCGACTGCATCTCTAGTGCAGTGATACTTGATGGCAATGTGCTTGGTTCTGTCATGGCTTATTGGATTCTCGCTGATTGCTATGGCAGATTTGCTGTCACTATAGATGGTGACTGGTTCCTCCATTTTGCTGTTGACATCTTCTAGTATTCTTTTGAGCCAAATGGCCTGTGCAACGGCTCTTGCTGCTGCCACGTATTCTGCCTCGGCTGATGACAAGGCGACCACCGTCTGTTTCTTGGATGACCATGAGCAAATACCTGATCCAAGTGAGAACGCATAGCCCGAAGTACTCTTCATGTCGTCTTGGCATCCCGCCCAGTCGCTATCGGTATAACCAATCAGCTTTGAGCTCTTGACCGGTTTGTACCATATGCCATATGCAACAGTACCTTTGATGTATCTTAGAACTCGTTTTGCCGCTGTAACATGCTTTTGAGTAGGACAATCCATATACCTTGATAAAAGGCTTGAGCTGAACATGATGTCCGGCCTTGTTGCAGTCAAGTACAATAAACTTCCAACCAAACTGCGGTATTCAGTTGGATCTGCTTTTGCCGAACCATCTTCCTTGCTAAATTTTTCATTAGGAATGAGTGGTGTTGTGACACTCTTGCAATCTTGCAGCCTATTCTTTTTCAGTATGCCTTCTGCATATTTCTTCTGAGATATGAAGATCCCATTTTCAGCTTGAACCACTTCTATGCCTAAGAAGTATTTCATCAATCCAAGATCACTCATTTCATAAGTGTTCATCATGTCTTCTTTAAACCTTTGCATCATTTCTTCACTGTTGCCCGTGTAGATTAAATCATCTACATATAGAGCAACGATTAAAATCTGAATACCTCTTTTCTTGACATAGAGAGTAGGTTCAGACTTGCTCTTTACAAACTCGTTTTGCAGAAAATATTTGTCAATTTGACTGTACCACGCTCTTGGAGCCTGTTTCAGTCCATAGAGCGCCTTCCTTAATTTGTACACTTTGTTATCTCCCCCTTGAACTGAAAACCCTTCGGGTTGCTCAACGAAAATTTCTTCATTAAGTTCTCCATTTAAAAACACTGAATTGACATCAAGTTGAAAAATGCGCCATTTTTGTTGTGCTGCTAGGGCGATTACTGTACGGATTGTTTCTAACCGTGCAACTGGTGCATATGTCTCAAAGTAGTCGATACCAGGTTTTTGCTTGAACCCCTTTGCAACGAGCCTTGCCTTAAACTTTTGAACTGAACCATCTGGATTCAACTTGGTTTTGTAGATCCATTTAACACCAATGATACTTCTATTAATTGGTCTGTCCACTAACTCCCATGTTTTATTTTTTTCAATCATCCCAATTTCTTGCTCCATGGCTTCTCTCCAATTTTCATGGTGTTGGGCTTGCTCAAACGATTGTGGTTCAACCACTGAGAAATTGCATCTTTCTGTCCTTTCATAAATTTCTGCCAAGGTCCTAACTCTATTTGGAGGAACTTCCATGGTAACATCAGGACGTTTTAAATTGGAATCAATTGATTGCGTATTAGAAGCATCTGGTTGTGAATTTGAACTAGGTTGTATAGCTGAACTACTACTCGGTTCTTGGCTGGGTATTGTTTGTGGTGTTTGACTTGGAGATGTTATATTTGGAATGTCTTGGACATCTTGGTTTTGAAATATGATGATTGGTGTTTGTTGGCCTGTGGGTACTTGGTTATTTTCCCAATTGTAGACTTCTTTCTCATCAAAAATAACATCTCTACTAACAACCAATTTTTTCTTCTCAAGATTATACAATCTATACCCTTTGGTGCCATCCGAATATCCCATAAAAATACACCGTTCACTTTTGTCATCGAGTTTAGATCTATTTTCTTTTGGCACATGTGCATAGCATACCGAACCAAAAATTTTCAAATGGCTAATATTCGGAGTTGTTCCACTCCATGCTTCAATTGGGGTTTTATTTGGTACAGCTATTGTTGGACTTCTATTTTGGATATAGACAGCCAAGGAGACTGCTTCTGCCCAGAATTTTAATGGCATACCCTTGTCTTTGGTTCTCAACTAGAGCTTTAAACTTTTTGAATGTATCAAGTGCTTGTGACTTTTCTTTGAGGAAATAAACCCAAGTCATTCTTGTAAAATCATCAACAAAGATAAGAAAGTACCAATTTTGTCCTTCTGATGGTGTTTGCATTTTGCCACAGATATCGGTGTGAATTAAATCCAATGGTGAGCTTGCCCTCCATGCACCCTTTTTTGGAAAAGAGTTTCTATGTTGCTTGCCTAGAATGCATCCTTTGCAGGTTTGACAATTTGTGTTTATTTCAGGTAGCCCTTGCACCATCTCTTTTGCTTGTAGCAGTTTGAGTGCTCTATAGTTGAGATGACCGAACCTTTTGTGCCAAAGAACTGATTCATCTACAGTTTTGGTTTGAAGAACTAGATGTGGAGTATGCTTTAATTGTAACACAAAGTTTCTATTGTCTTCCATCCCAATACTTGCCAGCACTTGGCCATGTTGATCAATTATCTTGCAGCCATGCTTCTCAAAATACACTGCATAACCATTTTGAACCAATTGCCCCACACTGAGAAGGTTCTGCTTCAAATCGGGTACTAGTAGCACGTCTCTTATCAAACGTGAACCCATCTTAGTGTGTACTGCAATGTTGCCCTTGCCCTTGGCTTGAACCAATGCACCATTTCCCATTCGTACATTTGTTTCAAATGAGGTGTTGATTTCATGGAAGATCTGATGGTTGCCGGTCATATGACTTGTACATCCGCTATCTAGATACCAGATGTCGCCTTTTTCTTCACTTGCAGAGTGACATGCATAGAAGATGGTTTCTGAATTTTCCCTCTGTTCTGTGAAGTTGACTTGAGCAGGAGGTGGTTGTGCTTGATTTGTGGCTTCGTTGGTTTGTTGAGAATTGTTTGTTCTGCAGAGCCGAGCTATATAGCCTTTCTTTTTGCATTTGTTGCACTGTTTGGTAGACCAACAATATTTGGTATCGTGGGTATCCTTCTTGCATATTTCACACCATCTGTTGGCCTTACGAGATTCTGCATCCTCATCTGTTTTGGTTTTTTCTAGATTTTATGTTTTTCGAAAAATTCCAGATTTGAAGGCTGGACTTGCTTTGAATGCGTTTTCATTAGACATGTGTCTTAGCAATTTTCTCTCTTCATGGGCTTCAAGAGAACTAATCAACTGTTGTATGGGTAAGGTTTCAAGGTCTTTGGACTCCTCTATAGCCGTGACTATAGAGTCAAAACTCTCAGGAAGGCTAATCAACATCTTTTCTACAAGCTTCTGTTCGGTAATATCTTTATCACCAAGCGAACGCATCTGATTTACTAAATCCATAACTTGTGAAAAATACTCCTTTACCTTCTCTGAATCTTTCATTTGCATGTTTTGGTATTGCCTTCGTAAGGTTTGTAATTTGACAACTTGCACCTTAGCCGATCCTTTGAACTCTTGTTGCAGCATGTCCCAAGCATCCTTTGATTTGGTTGCGTTGATGATGCGTGAGAAGATGTTTTCTGCTACCCCTTGTTGAATAAGGAATAGTGCTCGTGCATCTTTCATCGTCTTCCTTCAACTGCTTTGCTTCTTCTTCTGTTGGTTTTTGTCCGGCGGCATACGTGGTATACCCATCTTGAACGATATCCCACAAACCTTGTGAGAGTAGTAGAGTCTCCATCTTTACTTTCCATATGCCATAGTTGTTACCGGTAAGCATAGGAGCAGGGAATTGCGCCATGTTTGCGCCTGAAGACATCGCTTCGATGCTTCGTCGATGGGAGATTTTCTTCTACTCTTTGGATTGCGCCCTTTATGGCTCTGATACCAATTGTTGGAAAAACAAATAAAATATGTGGCTAACCTAACAGATATTGAATTTTCGGTGGATAAAAAAACAGAGACAAGACAAGAGAATTTCAGCTTTCAACAAGTTTCTTATTTTCTGGAAAATCTTTATTTCCGAATACACTGAATTCTATTACAAGTGCTGTATTTAAGCACTACAGAAATCTAATTTTGGAAACAACTAACCCACGTCAGCCACTAACCTATTACAAGCACTTCCCATATTTAAAACACTCACTAACATTAAATAACTACCCACGTCTCAATAACTTTAAATAACTAGTAGCTCTTCTATTTTTAGCTCTGCTGCAACCAATCTAATTATAACTCAAAAACGTCTAAAAACATATCTAATCTAATTTTGAATTAACCTGTTGACAGTTTGTGTTTCAACAAAAGAGGGCATTGACGCTGAAGGTGAGGCCCGACCCTAAACAGAGGTAAATAAGTGACAAGACAGCGTGATCGTCTCAGGTGCGGGTTTTGATTGTTCCTTAGCTCCTTACAATACATTTAAACTGTTGGTGTTCTCTTGTCAGGTTCTTGGAATTTTTGATGTTATTTATTTCTGTGAATTGTTGCTTGCTGAATTCTTAATTTGGTTTTCAATTACCTTACTTGAATGAATGGTTCAAATTTTCTGAAGTTGAAATGTGAAATCAGCATAGTGATCTTCTGAAATTGAAATTTGAATTTAGTTTAGTGATTAATTGGTAACCTTATATTGTGTTAGTAACTTGAATGCATGAGTTAAATTTTCTGAAATTTGAATGTGAAATCAGTGTAGTGATTGCTTAGCGACACCATATTACATTATGGGCTGGGAATCTATAATCTTTAAGTGTTGTCCCGAACCTGACCACTATGTGACTTACCATAGTGCGGATTGTTGCTGTAAAGAAATTGTGCTTGAATTTAGTGAACTCTGATCACATGTTGCATTAGAAATTGTTTGCTGATACGGTTGGTATAATGGGAAATTCTTCAAGCATGTAGGCGCTGTTATGTGTAGCGCATGCTTGAACCTAAATTCTGAAATAAACCGATCACGTAGGCGCTGTTATGTGTAGCGCGTGATTGAGGTCATGTAGGCGCTGTTATGTGTAGCGAATGACTTAAAACCAAATATGAATTTCAGTCGATCACATAGGCGCTGTTATGTGTAGCACGTGATCGGATCATGTAGGCGCTGTAATGTGTAGCGCATGATCGAGGCACAGAGCGCTCCGTGTGAATTTTCCCATTATACTATGGAAACCACCGACCTTGATAACTTGTTACATTAAGCATTAATCAGAAATTGAGAATTTACAATTGAACTAAACTATACTCTAATTATTATTGAATTAGAACGTGCTTGTCGTGTTGTATGATCAATTGATAGGGAGAACTTAGGTATGCAAGCTGGTTGTCTATTTAGTATGATACATGTATATTGATGCTAAATGATTATCATGGGTTGTGAATTGTTTTTTTTTTAAAGCTGTTGGTTATGTTATATTTTTTTTTTCAATAAACTATACTTAGTGTTATTTTGGTTATATTGGTTGGATCCGAGAATCTCTCACCCGAAATAAATACCGCACTGAGAATTATAATTTCTCACCTTCTCTTTTGTGGGTTCCAGGTACTAGTAGCACGGCGGATAATCAGAATAAGTAAACGACAAGGAAGGAGGTTGCTAGACTAGACGGTGTATTTTGGTATAGTCTCTATAATCATGTATGTATATATATATGGCAGTGCAGTCTCTTAATATCCAGCTTGTTGTATTTTGATGCTCTCGTGCATATATTATCTTTTTGTTCATATTGCACGAAAAGCTACCTTGTAAATATTATGAACAAAGACTGTATCACATGTTTATATATGTATATATAGTTAGTGGCTTCCAAACTATGTTGAAAATCTAGCTGTGTTGGACATTGACATAATTCATAACCTTACTCATTATTATTTATTTATTTTATTTTTTGCCTAGTGACATCTAGTTGAGTGGCTGTTGTATGTCACTTGAATAGGTGTTACGGCAAGTTGTCTCTTCTATGCGGGTTGTGACAGATTGTGATTTTAATTTGTTTGATTAGTTGACTGAAATATTTTAAGGAGCCCAAAGAAGCACATATTAATTCATTTTCATAGAGCCTACCATTCTTGGAATCCAAATCGGTCCCATGCCCGCTTGGAACCATCCGATTCGTTTCAAGATCCAAAAATTGAATTTTAATTAAACAGTTTATGTCTTTCTATTATTTTTTTTTCTTCAAGTTTTGGTTTTAATTGAATTTACTGTTCGGCCAACCAAAAGGAATGAGCATGGGTATAGGAATTGAACTGAAATTTTATGTTTATGTGGGAAAAAAATTCAATTGAATTTTTTTTCCCACGTGAATAATAAGAAGGCCGAACAGGGCCTAGTTTTTCCTTTTTAGAAGTTGTTAGTAGGTACTGTTTCCTGGCTCTGATGAATTGACGATGGAAGTTGATGGTGTTACATTTTAGCTTGCTGGTATCACATATCTCCGATCCCATATCAAAACATGGCTGGGATACAAATTCCAAATGATGCAAAAGAATCTTCAAATTAATTCACACCATAAAAATAGCTCCATAGTTGACACCTCTCGGCATTTTGAAAATTTATACAAAATATTCAAGCCTTCAAAATCTTCTTTTATGATAATTTTGATATTGAAAGTTTGTTCTTTTTCTTTTTAGTATGAATTTAGCTCTTTCTTCTATTTTTGGTTATAAATTAAGCACCAAAAAAATGGCATATAACTGATAATTATAACGAAAGAGAACAAGAAAAAAATTCTCTTTTTTTTTCTAAATCGGGCAGAGTAAGAAAAAAAAAAATTTCTAATTGCTCACAATTGCTGCAAGAAGTCAATTAATGAATGGGTAAAATCTGATCTGGATAAAAAGATCCGCCGGAACTCAATTCGACCAGAATCACCAGAATCCAAAAACTTTGAATACCAAGACGACCCAAAACTATATGATCTGAAGCACAATACAACACCTAAATGACCCAAAATAACAAGACAACTAAAAAATAACGACCTTGATGTTCACAAACTAGTAACAACAGGTCCCAGTATCTTAATATCACTTTAAAAGGAATAAGCCTTATGTTTCTTAAATTATCTTATTGGTACGAAAACAAAAAAAAGAAGAAGGCGATATCTTGGGCGATCATGAAGACCATCCCTTCAGGCGACGGCTGGCACACTGTGGTTTCACGTCATCATAACCATCACCATTACCTCTCCAACAAGCAACAACAGCAACCCAGTACAGCAGGCTGGAGGTGTCGCCAGCTCAGGTCCTCAAGGTCTCTCCACAGCAACGGCTACAAAAATGGAGACTGCTCAACATCAGCAAAGCCACATCACGCAGGCCACTTCCCAAGAAGGAATACTCAAGTGCACCATCTGTCAGCCATCAGGTAAGTTCCCTTCAAACTGGAACTTTTACAAAAAACCACTGCTCAATGCAGCTACCATTAATTGCATGAGTACTATAGATGCTTTAATCCCAATACCATCACTTCATGCATTTATGAGCATTAATGGCCATCCCACTACAAAAACGCTTCATCCAGTTCATTTATCCCCCTCAGTTAATTCCTTTGTCCCAACCACCAGAGATAATTTAATGGCTACCAACAAAAATCCCCCATGCACCAATTCAATGCAGTCAAACATACTCCCACCTGCCATCAATACCAACTCACCCAGCGCCATAACACCCCACAAAACCTACTCTCAAGCTGCAACACCCACCCAGCTACACTCAAACTCTACCCAACACTATAATTAGAAACAACACCTCAACCCGGCTCATTCCCAAAGGTTCCAATCCCCTCCTTGGCACCACTTCACCGACAGCTACCCATGGCCTCTGCCAACCATCCAACCAAACACCCCCCCTCCTCAAGCCATTCCACAGCCTTTACCCTTGCCACCCAACCCTGCCAGCCCCTGCTGGAAAGGCCGGTGCTACAATTGTCTGAAATTTGGCCACGACCAAAACGAATGTAAGAGCGAGGATAGAACTTGTGCGAAGTGCTGGGGTAAGGGACACGAAGCCAAGCAATGTGCAGCTGGAACCTATTCCAGTAGTTCACGTTTCGATCCTCTTTTACCTCGAGGGAATTTGGGTGAGGACAAGCTCCCACTGAATAGGCCCCGCAAGGCAACCGTCTTCATACCCGAAACTAATCAAATGCGGCACGACATACTCGAACTAAACCGCGCAATAGTTATTGTTGTACCCTAAAATATTGCTAAATTTGAATTAGCAGTGTTTTAATGCTTGGAAAATACCAAGGGTACTTGAAATTCTTTAAAATTGGATCAAGAGCAATGAATTGGAGTTCATATAATGATTCCCCATGAAATAACATGAATTTTGATATGCCATGCAATTTCTAACTCAAAATATTCAAAGAGTTATGAAATTTTGAATAAATATGCTGATGTGGCATGTTTTGATTGGTGCCACGCAAGCAACAGGGGCTGACAAATCATCTAGGATCTCTCTGGGTACAAATTTTGGGCTCACAAGCAAAACCTTACGACCCGGTCCCACCTGTCATTGATTTAAGTCAAATTTCGCTGAGTCTCTAAGATAGATGGACTCAGTTCATTGGGATATAACTTGGTGCACCGGACTAACAGTGTCTCGGCTCATGATGCGCCGAGAGCACCCAAGACTTGAGATAAGTCGCTGAATTTAAATCTGGCGCTCGCGACCCCTTCAGCCCCCGTGCACCCGGCGCTTATGAACCAAGGTTGTGCGTGCTACGTGGTGCACTAACACTGGGTTCAGACGAAAGAAGGATAAGAGAGAGACGCCGATTGGCTGAGGTTTGAGAGGTTGACAAGAGGGACAGCCCTCCTCCTTCTTCTTCTTCCTTTCTCTAGCGATTTTGACCGAATTGAAATGTTAAAATTCGCACTATGTATTGAAGCATTGTCTGAGCCTTTACCTGGATTCAATAGAGCTTGGTATGCTTCCCCTTTTAAGCTAGAACCGAGTATTCAATTCCTTCTTCACACAAGCAATTTCGGCCGAGAATGGAGGAACAGTAATGGTGGAAACTCGAGTTATACTTAAAATTGGATCCTCAACTCTGGAGGAGAGCTTGTTTATGTTTGTACGATGCTCTAGGCTCATCAATTGGACTTGAAACGCATCCGAGTTAGTGGTTCACTCAAATAGCACGAACCCGGTTCATGGCATAACGGGATGCATCAAATTGGTTCATGAAATGATGTGATAAGCTCTGGAACATGATAAGGGATCTAATACGATGCTACTTGGCCTCTTCTGCGTGATTGAAGTGCAATAATCGAGAATGGTATATGTTAAGCCTCGGTTCACCACCGGTACAGTGCAATTAGATGCTTAGAGTCGTTGCTGGCGCCAGTGGTCCCATGGACACGTGTCCTGTGACCCCTATGTGATGACAAAAATGGGAACATATCTCCCAGGGGCGCAGAGTCACGCCTACCTGAGCCCGATTCAGCCGGCTGCCAAGGGCCCAGATGCGGCCTCATGCATTGGAGCCCGATTCAAGGGCTGGGATACATTCAAATCATTAAAATATTTGATATGCAACCTTTAAAGCATGATCTCCTGCCAGGTGGCACTTGAATGAACATGGAATAGCTTGAACCAGTGATCAAACAGCTGAGGTGCATGATGAACCAAGCCCAGCTGTTGCAGAGCTATGCTCTAGCGCCCTGCCCTATATAAGGCACCCCATACTCATGAAATATAGGGAGTAAGAGAGCAATATACAGAAATTAGAGAGAGAATAGACAGATACATTGAGAGAGCTCTTTAGGCTAGTTTATTTCTCAAGTTCATAGTGAAAAGCTTGTTGCTTTCTTCTCCCTTCTGCAATCTGATAGGTATAGCATAGTTTTGAGAGTCTTTTAGACTATTTGATGTAACAATTCCAGAGGTGAATGAATTTATTTGGAAATTTTATATTTTCTTGTTGATTTTGTTATATTTCTTGTTGTTTCTTTGATCCTTTCTTTCCAGATCTCTTCTCTATCATAATTAGCTATTTTGAAGCTCAAATGAGAGAGCTCTGTGCTTAGGCACAGAGCTTGATGATCAAAATCTCTCTTTTCCCTTTCTTCTTCACTGTTTTTCAAACAAAACATGCATATATAGTAGCTTATAATAAAGCATAGCTTAGGATCTGTCTTTTTAAGCTTAAATATGATATATTTGATGTTTGATCTTGATTTTATACAAAAATATACATAGTTAGTGCATATATGCATGTATATTTTGATTTTCATGCATTTTTCTTCTTCTTTTCCTTTTCTACCTCCCTTGAAAGCTTGATCTAAGCAAATATATGCTAAGATGTGAGTAGTTGAGCCAGCTAGTATCCTTGCACATCAGATCCTTTAGATGCTTTGATTAATCTTTCATTTAAGGGAATAAAGTGACTTAATCAAAAAATTAACAACAAGGGCTGTTAAAGTTGAGCCAGCTGACATCCTTTGCAGTTCATCAACCCAATGATCACTTGATAGGCCTAATGGCAATGAAAGGATTCAAGAAAATATAAGGGGTTATGCTGTCCAAATGCTAACTCACAATTTCTTGAGGACTTAATTGTCATTAGTGAGAAACTGAGGTTTAAAATGCAAATAGACAAGGTGTTATGCTGCCAAAATGTCATTTGCACTTTTAAATCTATGAAGTTTTGATGATTTGCCTATTATTAATCAAGTGTGAGGACACAAAAATGAGATTTTCATAAAACCAGGACCTCCCTGTGATTTTCCATGTTCATAGCATTTTAAATACTCAAATCTTGATGAATGTTGCTTTTATGGAGCTTTGATCTTATATTTTTGTTGTTTCATACCAAAACAGTGGCCATATGCCTTTGAAAACCTGTTCTGATGTGAACCAGACCTTTAACCATGTCCAAATCATGTTTAACAGACCTCTGGTACTGTACCAAGTCCAAACTCAGCAGCCAAGCTCAAAGCAAAGCCCACTAGTACAGTATTATACCTTGAAATGCACTAATTTGACCTCTGCTGGTAAATCAGCAAGTCTGGACCAAACCAGGGACCAAATTGAAAATGTAAAAACACAGCTTGATAGAGGACTCAAAAACAAACACTTTCCTCACAAATTTTCCATTTATTAGATTTTTCTGCAATTTTTAATAATTTCCCAAAGTTCAACTTTCTGAAAAATATAAACTGCACAGTGCACAGTTCTGGAAATCTGGTACCAGTTCACTGTTTTGAACTTTTCATGCACCAAATGATCCCTAAAAATTTAATAAAAAATATATTCATGATCTACATCTCTGTACATGAATTTAGATTCCAATTTTGCTCAAATCCGAGTTGTATAACTCTCTGAATTAAATCTTGAATTAAATACAAAATTCTGTGCCCTGTTGGACCATTATACCCCTGTCAATTTTGAGAAAATCCTTGAAAATGCAAATAAATTCTTAAAAATTATAAAAATGATCCTGGATGTTCATGATATACCAAATTATGTGACTTTGATCTTATCCAACATGTTCTTTCATCAAAATTCGAATTACGATAATGAAATCTGATTTTGTTCAAATATCAAATCATATGGATATATGCATTTCATGCTCAAACACCAAATCATGTACTCCTGAGCTTCTGACATGTTCAAATGTGACTTAAAACGATAAAATAAGAACTCAATGTTGATAAATAGCTTCTGTACCACTGACTGGTACCAAGTCCATACCAAACCGAGAGCTCCAAGTTCAAATCGCGCTCATTAGGTGTTTAAATCTCAAATTAACGCTCTTGTGAGCTTCTATACCCTTAAACGACGTTATGCAATCAATCAATTGAACAAATATCATGAAAAATCGGATTTAAATCCCAACCGGTACCGAAATACAAATGTCAGACCGAGAATGGTGTCTCCGATGATCGTCGGCCGCCGACAACAGTGCCAATGAACTCCTGGAGTCATGGCGATGCAGACTGCACCGGCCCGAGGCCTGGCATGGCCGGAGAAACGCCGGAGAACGAAACCCTAGATCGGACTGGAGGGTCCAGTCTCCTCGGCTGAGAAGAAGACCCCGATCAAGCCGCACGATTATTGATGCAATGAGAAACGTCTGATGGAGGCGCCAAATCAAAAGTTCAAATAGATATCCGGATCTTGATGCACAAGCCCAAATCCAAAGGCCCATATTCCCCTTTGCTTAAATTAAATGAACTCTGACAGATGGAGCCCACATATCATGTTTAATGAGACTCATATCTCTGCAGAAATCTTAAAGCCCAATCCAAAGGCCCATAAGCCTTTGCACACATCTTGAAATCCAAATACGCATCTCAAAGGCCCAGAATTTAAATCCAAAGGCCCAGATTCAATCTCAAATTAAATTAAATTAAATCAAATAAATAAATATGTTTTACAAATAGGTCCTTCTAACAATTTAAATTTGGAGCGCAGTCCCTAAAAATTTACAAATAAGTCCCTGCCTGTATAAAATTTTCTCAAATAGGTCCCTGGAAGTCTAAATTTCATTCCAAATCTCATCAAAAGCCTAAATTGCATTCCCAAGTCCTTCCAGAATTTATAAACAAGTCCCTGGAATATAAAAATATTTACAAATCAGTCCTTTTTTATCATAACTTGTTCATTTCAAGTCCAAATTGACTCAAACCAAAGTCAAATGAATCCAAATTCAATTATCTATCATTTTAAATCAAAATTAAATATGTTTAAACTTCAGCCATAACCTGAAATGACTAGAATACCCTTCTTTTGAATCAAGTGCAATATTTTGTAAACAAATTATGAATTTTATAAAACATGACACATGCTTTTCTTGAATATAATCAAATTATAAATATACACACAAGTCTTTCATGATCAAAAGAGTCATGTCCCATGACCAATGTCTATACAGGTACCATGATTGAATTGAATATTTAAAGCAGTCGAGAACCCCAAATATATGTTCAAATAACAATACATGAGCCCCTTTTAGCCCCATTACTTAGTTCAAACCAAATAGGCACAAATTCTGGAATGAACGAGGTGTTCAGTCAGACCTGAAAAGTCTTTCTGATGTAATTAACGGCTGGGGCTTGCACCCGTCGGGAGTTAAACGTCTCCACAATCAAACAATAAAATCCTGGCTGGCTGATCATGAACGTAGGTCTGGCTAAGGGTGAACCGGAAGGCATGCAAAAAGATGTCCAGCAATGCCCCGAGTTCGGTGCCCGCTCATGTCTGCCTAAGAGACTGGAGCACTGAACCCATGCGAGAGCATTCCCCCACCAATATAACAGCATCGTTAGCTAACCTAACCTTGCGACTTTTTGCGCCCTACAGTTATCGATGCGAGACTTCGCTCGACGCACTCAACAAACAAGTTGCAATCTGCCTTGATGGCCATATGCAAGTCTGACTTCCCTTTCGCGCTCACTCACATGACGGGATCGCAATATTTCCTCCTCTTGCCTTCCAACTCGGACCGCCACCGTTTCCTACAAACCTATGCAAAATCCCTGCAAGAATTCGAGTATGTTTCCTTTCCTTGGAACCCGGCAGTGAACGGGTACCCTATGCAGCTGAATTTCAAGGTATGGATTGAACTCCGACACGTATCGCCCCAAGCGTGGCGCATAGAACATCTTATTGCAGGGATTAGCTCTTTTGGAATAGTGCTCGACCATGCGCCAATGAACAGGGCCGAGTCCTTAGAAAGCCTAAAAGCGGTCATAGCTGTGATATTGATCTAGTGGTCAATGGGTGGATTAAAGAGCCACTGCCATTCACTCCCCCATTAGACCCCACCCCTACTGCACAAGTCTTCGACCGAATTCACGAAGAAAATGTCATGGCGATGGCCGGATATGCGAAACAGCCTGATGGTAAAGAAGTTATCACAATAGATGTCCAAGTCCTATTATCCATCTGGGAGAATCTCCAAGAAGGAGAAGAGAAGGACAAGATCGCAAATACACTAAGGGAAAGTCCGGTGTTTCAAGCCTATCGCAAAGATCATTCTTCCAGAGCAGCGGCACAGCCACCAGCTGCCGGAGCTCGGCCGGTCGCCGGAGCCCAGCCGGACATCAAGGGTAAACGTAAGCTGTACAGGAACGTACTGGAGAGCACAATCCAGATTCCGACTGGAGGTTGTGCCACAGCAGGGATACCTAGGTCAGGTACAGTGCAGCCGGCTACTCTGACTGAAGTACAGGTAGGCAACAATTATTCCTGTACCTTGCTGAAGAAAGATGGGACGGTTTTAAGTGGGATGGCATTTCAAAATTTGAATTTTTTGGAACAACCTAATTTGGGCCTCACTAATTTGGGCCTGTCTGACATTTCAACTACTAAAGAACCTCATCCCTCTCTATTCTCACCCACAGCCCAAGACAGAAATAATTTTCTCACAACAACACTAGGCAACAAAGAAAATCCAATAAATATCTCATCCCCAAACGAACCTTTAATTGAGCCTGCTATGTGTGATTACTTTGGCAACATTACAAACATCTCCAGACCCAATATCTCATCCCCACCCCACGCATCAGAACCCAGAGACCAAACCAAGCCGAAATCAGAACCCACTAACCCAGTAGCGATCCCTAAACCCGTGAATGAAGACACTCCTCACCCCTTCACCGTTGTCATCCCACTGTCCGAAATCAGTCTGGTAGAAGAACCCATGGAGGAAGAGCCCATGGAAGAAGAACCCATGGAGGAAGAACCAACAGAATCTGATCAAACAGAACCTGAACCAACCGAGGAGATGCCGGAACTTGAAATTAATCAGGATGATGACCTCACACCAATAAACACTCAAGAGGAAGAAGAAATTGAGCCAGAAAACGAACTCAACATAGCAGACTACATCCATACTGACCTACACCTCCAATATCACCCGGACGGCAGCAACTCTTGCTCTGACAACTCGGATTCACATTGCAGCTTTGACCCAAGAGCCACCCCTTCGGACCTGTTGCCAGACGACTTAGAAGCCGAATTGAGAGACTGTGAGGAACAATTACGGCTTCAAGATGAGCAAGATGCTTACCTCAGTGAAAGAGGAGAGACAAAAACTTACACAGATTCAAGGGCCAAAGCAAGAAAATGTGATGCCACCGAGGAAGAAACACTAGAACTAGATCCGATTCAGAAGGGGGCGCTTCTTCAAGCTCTCCGGGATGAAATCGTTGCCGCCACACCACTGCAGCATCGCATGGCTGACTGTGCTGACATCCACTGTGGAATGATAAAATCTGCTGCAGCCTCTGCTCAAGAAGAGCCGCTGGCAGACTCGGACTTGGAGACACAGCCCTTCGGAGATGGGGCAGCGATGCAGACGGACCACGACCCTGATAATGAAGATGAGTTTCTGGCTAATGAAGAGAGTGACTGGGCCCCTGACAAAGAAGACAGAAATGAATCGGTCCTTGATGCATTTGACACCGATTCTGAACTAGACCTGTCAGAAGAGGATGTGGATGAGGCCACTTCTTAGATTAAAGTTTAATAAGTATTTATATTTTAAAGTTTCTGCTTTTGTGGTAGTAATGCATTAGTTAGATGTTTGATTTTGTAATCACCGTCAAATAGCGGCTGACATGTAACACTGCTAAGTGCCTTTTGAGTACTGCCAATTATTATGATGATTGAATTTATATCTCCTTTGTGTTTTTTCAGGTGCCTTTTGAGTACTAGTAATTATGTGATGAATGAACTTATATCTCCTTGGTGCGTTTTAAATTGGAACACTACTAAGTGTTTTTTGAGAACTAACCAATTTTTATGATGAATGAATTTACATCTCCTTTGTGTTTTTTAAATTGGAATGTGCGAGGTCTAGGGGATTCTAAAAAATGCGATGTAATTAAAGAATTGGTAACGGATTGCAATCCTGATTTAATTTGTTTTCAAGAAACCAAGTGGAGCCATTGCAACTTATTTGGAGTAAGGCAAGCATGCCCCTCTAAGTACAAGCAATTTTTTGAACTTAATGCGGACGGAACGAGAGGAGGAATTTTGCTCACGTGGAGTAAAAAATTTTCCCTTCTTGCTTCCTATAGATTTAATTTTTCAATAACTGTTATTTTAAAAACGAGAGGCTTTTCTTTTATGTGCACTGGGGTATATGGGCCACAAGATGATCCTAATAAAAGACTTTTTCTTGAGGAACTAACCATGATTAGGCCTTTGAACCAACTACCCTGGATTGTGATATGTGATTTCAATCTATTACGATCAGAAGAGGACACAACGGGAGAGATCAGGAATCTGGGCACTCTCAGGGACTTCAATAGTTTTATTGATGGCTCACGTCTGCTGGAAGTGCCTCTTCACGGTCGCGCTTTCACCTGGTCGAACAAGCGTCCTAGACCCACATTCTCTAGACTCGACAGAGCCCTACTCTCAGGTGACTGGAATGATTTAGGTGCTTCATATGACCTAACTGACTGGCCAGCAACAGCTTCAGATCACGTTCCTTTAGTCTTGACACTAAAACCGCACCAGAATTCGGCTAAAAGGCAATTCAAGTTTGAGACCTACTGGCTCAAATATAGAGACATAGACCAAGTCGTCGCCAGAGCATGGGCATCAGTTAGAGCAGTTAACCCGGTAATCAGATTCCAGAGGATAATCAGGGCGGTACAGAAGGAGCTCACGAGATGGGCACAGGAAAAATTTTCTAAAAGAGAAACTTTCCTCACAAGATCCAAATGGATACTCCAAGTATTAGATAGGGTTGAGGAGGTCAGAGAACTCAACTCAGTGGAATTCAGGCTCAGAATTAGACTACGAGAGCATATCTTCCGGTTGGCGGCGGAAAAAGAAGAAAGATGGAGGCAACGATCAGGCTACACTTGGCTGAAACTGGGGGACAAAAACACAAATTTTTTCCATGCGGTAGCCAACGGTCGCAAGAACACCAATTCGGTTGAAGCACTGACAACACTGGAAGGTAACACTATTTACTTGCAGGCTATGCGAAATTATCTAAGAGAGCATTACAAAGTGTTACTAGGTAAGAGCAACCACCATTGCCGGCCTTTTAATTTGTCGGGGAGGGTTGGTCCATCCCTGGCAACCGACCTCCACATCCTTGATTCACATATCACAGTCACAGAAGTTTTGCGAGCGGTACATGACCTACCCTCAGGAAAAGCAAGTGGCCCGGACGGCCTGCCGATTGAATTTTATAAAGCTTTTTGGGAGACAATCAAAGAGGATTTAATGGAGCTATTGCGGGAATTTTTGCAAAATAACGTTACCATTCGGGCACTGAATAAGCCGGCGATCACACTCATTCCCAAGAAAACAAACCCAGAAACAGTCTCTGACTACAGACCGATTAGTGTAATCAATACAATTGCGAAAATTGTCACCAAGGTCATGGCAAACAAACTACAGCCACATCTCTGCAACCTCATCTCTCATCACCAAACGGCCTTTGTCAAGGGTAGGTCATTGATGGAGTCCTTCTTATCTGCTAGAGAATTCTTCAATTTCGCACATAAAAGCAAACTACCAGCAATTCTATATAAGGTGGATTTTGAAAAGGCATTTGACACTGTGGACTGGTGTTTTCTAGTGAACTTGTTAGTCGAGAGGGGTTTCCCACCTGGGTGGACCTCATCGGTGCTGGGGATCCTTAACACGGCCTCTTCAACCATCCGGGTCAACGGTACTCAAACGAGGTTTTTTAAACATGCGAGGGGCCTACGACAGGGTGACCCACTGTCTCCTATGTTATTTATTCTGGTGGCCGATACCTTGAGTACCTTTCTCAATAGTGTTACCAGTATAATGCCTCCGCAGCTCAGAATATCACCACAAACCATTCAGTATGCAGACGACACACTCATCATATGTGAGGCACACCCCACTTCCCTTAAAGTCATTTCCAGAGTTTTGGAGGTCTACACAGACCTGACAGGTCTTAAAATAAACAAGGAAAAGAGCTCATTCGTTCCAATTGACATACCAAACAACCTCATCAGTGTCATAAGGAAATTATTCAGGCACCGGCGGTGAGCCTTCCAATCAGGTATTTGGGCCTGCCCCTTACTATTAAAAAACCAAGAAAAATAGACTTTCAACCGATGCTACAGGCGGTACAGCAAAGAATGGAAGGATGGACCTCCAACTTACTATCTTATGGGGGTCGCATAACCTTGGTCAAAGCGGTTCTCTCGGCAATGCCATTGCATTATATGCAGGCCTTCAAGCTGCCGATAGGGGTTATTAAACACATTGACAAAATGAGGCGGAGTTTCCTATGGAAAGGGAACGACACATGCAAGGCGATCAATTGCTTAGTCAACTGGGAGAGGGTTTGTACAATGAAATCGAATGGTGGCCTGGGAATCATCGATTTGGCCTGTCAAAATAATGCCCTGCTAACCAAGTGGTTGTGGACGTTGGAAAACGTATCGCAAGGCCTTTGGGCGAGGACGGTTGGATATATGTATGCCATGGGTGGGGTGGCTCCGGTTAATCTGCTCATGTCTGGGACATCATTCTTTCTCAAAGATCTGGACGCTCTGCGTGGCTTCTACAAATGCTCAGTGGAAAGGTCAGCCGGCCAAAACAGATGGAGATGGACCGCGTCAGGCATGTTCACTTGTGCCTCGGCTTATAGAACCATGCATAATGGAGGCATCACATCACATTTTCAGCAAGCTCTGTGGAAAATAAAGGTGCCTTTAAAGGTAAGGATATTCATATGGCTAATGCTTGATGAGAAGATTCTAACACAACAGACCCTTCTGACGAGAGGCTGTGCCATCCAAACGGGCTGCCACCTATGTCATGCAGATCTAATGGAATCAAGGGATCATCTCATGTGGGATTGCGGTTACTCTGTCAGGTTCTGGCAGGGATTGTTGGCGCACTACAATATCCACATCAGAGGAGGGACACATATCATGACGGTTTGGCTCGAAACGGCCAAGGCATTACCACCGCAGGGGAGATCGCTGTGGGGAATTATTTGGGCGGCAGGAACATGGGCACTATGGAGAGAAAGAAACAAGAGACTATTTTCTAATAAGGAGAGAACGATTCCTCTCCTCATCAATGCCACGGCTTTAGAAATTGAGACATGGAGAAACAATTGTTAGAGACTTCCAAATTTTAATATTGCTTCATTTCTGAGATTTTGTAACTAGAGATGCTCACTTCTTTGTATAGCTCCAGAGGTGGGCTTAATTTACTCTATTTTTGTAATTAAACTTTTTTTATCAATATATATGTTGTCGGCAATTTCCGACAACCATCAAAAAAAAAAAAAAAAAGGAATAAGCCTTATAGTAGGGACCGCATTGTCAGCGACACAAACACTTTTAAATCAGGCAGCTAAGTCATCGATCGAGCCCACTGAAAGCAGCTCAATAGATATCCATGAGGGCCCTTCATATTAGCCCAAAGAAGCCCTTATTAATTTATTTTACAAGAAACCAACGTTCTGACCTAAGTCTGTACTTAGTAGTCCAACTATAAAATATGCAATTAATTATTTTTTTTTTGTGTTTTTCGAATTTCAAATACCCATCGGCTTTTAATCCATTAACTTAATTTCTCCTTTTGATGAAAAGCTGATATACCAATATTACGAGCAGAAATTAAATTTCAGGTCTACAAATGTTTTTGTATGTTATTAAAAAAGTAATATTGCAGATAATTAGGGAATTTCACTAATTAATATTCGATCTTTTCTTTCTTTATTTCAAAAAAATATCATAGTTCAAGACAGCTAATTAGCAGATAGGGGTTCAAATTGGGAGAAAATTTTGGATCTAGTCAGAAGTTAATAAAGGAATTGTAATTATTTTTTTAAATTTGATCTGAACTTGTTAATTGATGATGATACTCTTAAAGTTTGGATTAATACTTATTCATTAAATACTTGAAAAATTAAATAATATTTTAAAATTTGGCAGTTAATTTGGATTACTTTATTCCATTATAAACTGAGAAACAGGGAAGAGACCCCAAAGAGTTAGTTTAAACTAATTTTTACAATTTCTAAATTGATTCTAAGTTTTGCAACTTTTTTGTTTGTCAGATGGAGCTTTGGAATCGAATTAGTCAATTTCCTTTTATTAACTCAAATTGTTGGTTAATTTCTCTCTTTGGGATAGGGATGGGGTAACAAGGGATTGTTATACGTATTTTTCTTTTTCTCAAAAAGTTGTCTCAGGCTCTGAGTTTCTGCAATTTTTCCTCAATTATATATCATGGCTTAGTAGCATAAATTAGCAGATAGGAGGTTGACTTTGGAAAGAAGTTTGGATCCAGCCAGAAGTTAATAATTTAATGAATAATAGTTCACTTAAATTTGTTTTTACATCATAAATTGAGAAACTGGGGAACATATCTTTATAATGAATTTGTTTTAACAAATATATACTATTTCAAAATTGTTTGTTGTAAAGAATCACTCACAGAGGCCAGGTGCAGCAGAGTCTATGATACTTCACAATTATTTATTTCACAAAACATAATTACTTAAGGATAACAAAATTAGATGAACATAATTAGATGGCATTGGCATATTTATTGATGAATACAAGTTTTTGGCACAATCCTATGTAACTATTAATTGTACCCATTGCAATATATATGAAATCCCCTCAGCACACATATATAATTATCACTTATTATTTATACAAGGACATAAATATGTTGTTGCATTCTTCTTGCTCTTAAACTTTCATGTAACCAACTAGGCATCACTCTTCTAGGGCTTTTCTTCAGGAGGACAATTTATTTTATGATAGTAATTGCACCTTGGTCTAGTGTAAGGCTGTCCTCGTGATGGGTAAGGATGGCCGCGTGATGGATTCAATGCCTTTGGCCCTATTGTTGCTGAAATGACAAAGTAGAATTGTAATTTTAAATTTAATTACTAATAGAAAAAAAAAATTATATAGAACCCCCCATTCTCATCCCCTCTTCATCTCCGCAGCTCTTAAAAAGAAAGTTGCCAACTAACTTTTTGTCTTTTAGTGGAGGAATAATAATTTTTGCTGTTGGACACCAATAGTTAATACTACAATGAGCAAAGTTAAATACTAAAACGATGTACGGTAAATACATTAAAGACTGAAGTTAAATACTGCAGGAAATTTAAATCATCAAATTGTCGGTAACTAATTTTTTTTGTCTTTTAGTAGGGGGATATGAGGGGATGGTGGTGCGGGGACAATAATTACATATTGATAGACATTAATACCACTATCTCTAATTGTTAAGAATAATTATATAGAACCCCACATTCCCATCCCCTCTTAAATACTAACTCCTCTAAAATTAAATACTAATATGTATAAAGTTAAATACTAATATGTATAAAGTTAAATACTAAGATATAGGATGCTAAATATAATCTATGCAACTTATTTATAATTTTAGAGATTAATACTTTTGACTTTAAAGATAAATAATAACATTCATAATGTTAAATACTAACATTCATAAATTTAAATACTGATGTGCGGGATGTGGGAACATTAGTTTGTCATTTTTTGCGGGGACAGATTGTGTCGCTGTTGGACGCGGACGGTTAATACTCCAATGAGTAGAGTTAAATACTTCTTCGATGCACTATTAATACTCTAATGAATAGAGTTAAATACTGTACGAAATTTAAACATCAAATGTCGGAACCTAATTTTTTTTTGTCTTTTACTGCGGGGACGCAAATGTCGGAATCTAATTTTTTGTCTTTTAGTGCGGGGATGAGGGGATAGATATGTTAAATTTTTGTGGGGACATATATTGTTTCGCTGTTGAGCAGACAGTTAATACTCCAATGAATAGAGTTAAATACTTGTTGGATGCACCGTAAATACATTACATATAGATGTTAATACTACGCGGAACCATATTTTTTTTGTCTTTTAGTGCGGACTTTTTTGTCTTTTAGTGCGGGGATAGAGAGCTCTCTTCCAGGGAACGAGCAGCCTCAGTACAAGGCAATATGAGCGAGCTAGTGAAAAATATGAAGAGAATGCAGAGAACTGGGAGAGCTTTTGTTGTTGACAATTTTGGAAATTTATTTTATCCTGCTTTGTTTTATGATGCAGCTGGTACCCTCCTAGGATTCATTCCTATATATAGACTTTCCAAGGCAATTATTTCAATTATCTATCCGTATCAGATCTTTTTACAGCTCTAGACCTTTCTACTATGATATCTCTTCCGTTGACCTCAGGTCAATGCAACTTTTCAAAACACTTGTCGTTTTGGTTATGGTGTACTTTTCAAATTTTGACGATACACGAACAAGTCCAGATCTTTCACAGTTTGACAACGATCGCGATTTTAATGTGTTGTAATAGTTGCCTCAAGACATTTCTCTCCTTCACATAAGGTGGCAAGGGTTTGGCTCCTGTTTTTCTCTCTTAGAAGTAAAATTGGTTGGACCATCTTTTTTTTCTTTTCAATTAAAAATGGTCCACACGGTATACATACACAATTGTTTTTATCTACTTCCACTTCCAGTGTTCATCTCCTAGTTTGGTTTCTGATTTTAAAGTAAATCATATGAAGCAGATGTGGTTGATCAGCTGGGCCTGACCCATAATTTGAAGAGTTAGTGCACCCGACCCAACCTAACTCTTCAAATTAAGTCAGACTTTCCTTACAGCTAATTCGTTCATATATACAACCAATCACTTGATTAAAGTTTCCACAAAACTTTGATGCAGATTTGTTCATCTAGTCATCGGCTTTTTATTTATTCCTTTTTTTTTCTTAGGCTAGCATTTATTACTCTGTTAATCTGAAACAAAATGACTTGTTAGTTTGTCATTTAGGCTGTACAATTTCTTATTTTTCGGTAAAACATAAAGAATATGTTTGAACTTTTTATAGTTTGAAAGCGTGAATTTTGTTCGGTTAATTAACTGAAAATTGAATTCCCCTTACGTCAACTGCATTTAATGGGTTATTATTACAAACACACTGAATTTTAAATCAACTTATTCAATTATATATGCTTATGTTTCATGTTTTATTAAATTTTGACGTTTATTAATTTGTAATAATGATAATTAGTGATTACTTTTTGAGTTTTTTCGTTAATATATAACTTTTATTATGATTATCTAATTAAGGCCAATAAGTTCAATCATTTCATTTAGTTATGTCTCCAATGAGGGAATTAATTTTTAATAAATTTGTATCAATTTAGTTTTGGAACTTTGAGAAGATTTCTGCATATAATGGCTGGTTCAAAGTTTTGCAGTGCTGATAAAAATTCTATTTTATTGTATTTGTCAGTACCATCTTTCGTTATTTTCTTCAATGTTTTCATTTCTTTGTTACCTCTGGTCAAAGTGAAGTTTCAGTACGATTGTCCTTTTGGCAATATATCAACAAGTTTATTTGGATGTTTTTGTAGCTTAACAGCGAGATTTTAGATTGTTGGATTAATTGACTCCAATTGTTGGTCTGCGTTTTTTCTCAAAATTAAGTATTCTGAGAATATGAGCCTCTGAGCAAGGCATTTTTTTTCCTCAATTACATATCATGGCTCAGTAGGATATATTAGAAGATAGGGAGTAAAAAAAAAAAATGGATATAGTCAGAAGTTAATAATTTAAGGATTTTTAGATTATATACTTAAATTTGTTTTTACATATTATAGACAGAGAAACAGGGGAACATACCCGGAATAATTAGTTTTAACTAATTTTTACTATTTCAATAGTCTGTTTTTATACTAATTTATATCCATCGAAATAATTTATTTAAACCAACATAATTACTTAAGGGTCAAGTGGGGTTGCTTGTTACTCTGCATGCATGCAGATGGCATTCGAAGATTTATTTAGGTGAATTAACACTATTTTTCAACACAAATCTATATAAATATAATAATTAATTGCACAATTTACAATATTAATATATGAAATTCCTTAATTTCCACCGATCACATATATAAAAATCTCACTTTTTTATTTATACAAGTACATGAATACGGTGATTACATGAATACGGTGATCACATATGTAAAAATCTCACTAATGACAGAAATATGGAATATATATTTCTCACTATCAGCCTTGCTAAAAATTATTAAGAAAGACATAGATTACTAACCATCAGCCTTGCTCTCTTCCAGGATTCGAGCAGCCTCGGCACAGGGCAATATGAGAGAGCTAGTGAAAAATAAAAAGAGAATGCAAAGAACTGGAAGAGCTCTTGCTGTAGACATTTTTGAAACTGTGGTTTCTATTATAATGCAGTTGGTACTTCCTCCAAGGATTCATTCCTATATATAGACTTTTCAAGACAATTGCAATTAATTAATAATAGATGTGGATACGATTTACCTATTATTTGTCCGTATAAAATCTGTTTACACTCTTAGCTAGTGTATTGCAAAAGCATAGCGTGATGGGTACACGTGCTGGCACGTACGGCTAAATACACGGCACAACGTGTAACGTCTTATTAAACGTGTCGAGTCCTTATGTGTTGTGTCCTAATTTTTCTGAAATCGTTTAGACACTGGTATGACATGATAGGTCTAAGTACTGGCATGGCATGTCGAGACATTGATACGGCACAACACAATTGAAAAAAAAATCATTTTTTAACTCATTAATATTTTCTCAAATTATACCAAAACAAATATAATTTAAAAAAACAAAAAAAATTATTTAATTTATTTATGATTTTTTCGACAACTTTCAGATTTTTTTTTTTAACTTTATAACACATTTTTAACGTTACAAATTATCAGGATCTAAAAAATAAATAAAAAAACAGCATGGCTGGTACGTCTAAGTGCCAGCACGGCACACCAAAGTATGTCGTACTAAACTGTGTTGTGCTGTTAAACATATTGTGTTCATCTCCAGTACTGTGCAGCATGGCATGGCCTCGTTCCGGACATGCCAAAACACGGTACGCCGAAACACAGTTTGGTACGGCCGCAATACCCTACTCTTACCTTTTCAAGTATGATATCTTTTCAGTTTACCTGTGGTCAATGCAACTTTTCAGCATGCTTGTCGTTAGTTATGGTGCATTTTTCAATTTTTGGCAATGCATAAATGAATTTTCAACATGTGGGGTTGTTTGGTTGTTTGATAATGATTGTGATCTTAATTTGTTTGAATAGTTGACTGAAGATATTTCTCTCCTTCAGATAGGGTGGCAAGGGATTGGCCTATGTTTTTTTTCTCTAAAAAGTAAATTTGGTTGGACCATCTTTTTTTCTTTCCAATTAGATATGGTAGATTTACGCAAAATATTTGTATGGACTTCCAGTATTTAAGTCCAAGTGTGGCGTCTGAATTAAAAGTAAATGATATCAAGCAGATGCAGGTTAGCTGGGAATGAACAAATTTTTCATTATTGAAGGATGGAGGCTTTGTTCCAACATTTGTATACATAAGAAATATTAAGTTTTTAAAGAAGCCTAGACGGTCGGCGCTCCTGCACTATATATACACATAAATACTATTGTATTTACAATTTTCCCCCATAGGAAGAAAGAGCCTGGGCAGAAGCTGTAATTGAGAGGAACAAATTGGTGACTAGAGAGGGCAAGAGGTTCTCAAATTCCCTGCCATTTTGCATGGAACAACTGTGTGACTCTGTCTATGCTCTGTTTTTCAGATTTGAGTTGTGAAAATGAGATATGAGTGGGAGGAAAGAACAACACAATGTCGTCAGATCTGAGGGGTAACCTATAGTCAACGTTCTGCGTCAAGGCCAACAAGATGTTTGCAGTTTGCACGTCTCCAATGTTCAAAGTGGATTCTGACTTCTTAATTAATGCATTAATTATTCGGATAGTACTTAAAAATAGTACTTGAAATATGAGTGTGTAATATTTGAATTGTAAATGAAAAAAATTAATATTTTTTAGATAGTACTTAAAATAGTGTAAACTTTATTATTTAGAAGAATGAAAACATTATTTGTTCAATAGTTAGTTGGAATAATACAACACTGTAATGCACAACAACAATAATAATGTATTTTTATTATTGTTATTATTATTATTATTATTTTTAATATATAGGCTTCCATTAATTCCGCCATGTATTTTTTCATATTTAAATAATGAATAATATATATATAAGTAAAGGGTGGCGTTCAAGCCATCCAACTACTTAATATCCACATGGAATTTCTCCATCTGGATTTCAAACTGCAACATTTAACATAGTGAACATTGCCTTAATTTGCTACAAACCCAAAAACTGGTTCTGAATGGATAATATATTTTTACTTCGATTTTATTTTAAACAAATTTAATTTATTAATTAGTAATTATCTTCGATGTAAATATAAAATTTGCTAGTCTCTGCCAACAATGATGGAAAGGTCTTTTGCGGAGATTTGTGGAAACTATAATGTGTTGTGCATATATCTATCTCTTATTCTAATTGGAAATAATTTAGTTCACAATGTGATTTTTAATTCGTGTCTAGCTAGCTGTATATCACGCTAATAGATTAATGTAGGTTGGGCGTTTAATTTATCAGCTAATTAACGAAATTAACAATTTGCAACTATTAATTATCATCAACAATTTGTTTGAGTGGTTGCAACTATTCTTATATTAATCAATTGTGAAGTACCACAATAATTTGATCTACTACAACATTTGTGTATATTTTAGCTTAGTAAAATTTGTTATTCTCAGCAATTTTACTTTTTGGGTAACATAAAAAGAATATTTATTAAACTGTAATTCAATTTCTTCTACATAAAGTAGGTATATTAGCTCAAAAGAAACAAAAAAATAATGGATTGAATATTCTATCGTCAAGACTATTAACTTAGGTCAGAACACTAGGAGTAGGGCGCGTCTGATGGGAATCAGACCCAAATCAGTCTGATACCCGCTCATAACAGTCCAATTTGCGTCATGATCCATGCGTTCTACTTCAATATCCGTGCGTACCGCTTCAATATTCATGCATATCAAGCAAACACGTATCATAAAGCGAATGGGATGGTTCCAAGCGGATATGGGACCGATTTGGGTTCCAAGAATGCTAGGCTCTTGGGAAATGAATTAATATGGGCTTCTCTGGGCGAATATGAAAGAGTAGTAAGTGTTTGGTGGGCCCGATGAACACTAATTGGGCTGCTCTCAGTGGGCTGGATCAGATGCCAAACTTGGAGATAAGCACTGGAATTCCATACAAACAACTTGTATAAATATATCATGTCTTATTGAAAAGAAAAAAAAAAAGATGGTCCAATCAATTTTACTTTTAAGAGAAAAAAATTTAGGCCAATCCCTTGCCACCCTTATCTGAAGGATAGAAATGTCTTCAGTCAACTAATCCAATAAATTAATATCACAATCGTTGTCAAACTACAAAAGATCCGGACTTGTTCATGCATTGCCAATAATTGAAAAATGCACCATAACTAACGACAAGCGTGCTGAAAAGTTGCATTGACCAGAGTTAAACGGAAGAGAAATCATATCAATTTTTAATTAATTGTAATAATTGCCTTGGAAAGTCTATATATAGGAATGAATTGTTGGCGGGTACCAGCTGCATCATAAAACAAAGCAGGTTAAAATAAGTCCCAAAAATGTCAACAACAAAGGCTCTCCCAGTTCTCTGCATTCTCTTCCTATTTTTCACTAGCTCTCTCCTATTGCCTAGTTCCGATGCTGCTCGGACCCTGGAAGAGAGCGAGGATGGTAGTAAGTAATCTCCCACTTTTCAAATTAATAGCCAGTGTATTATTTTTTAAATTAAGGAAGTATTCAGACTTAGGTTGACTAATAATTCAATGAAACTTGAACCAGTATCCTTTAATTTGGTCCTAATTAATTATTCAAGTGTCAAGTTTAAATTTTTAGTAATTGATAATGTGAAAGAGAACTCTTCTGTGTTTCTTTCATTAGTAATCAAATTTAAAATTACAAATCTACTTTGTCATTTCAGCACTGATCACCCCGAGAGTATTAGAGCCAAAGCCTTCGGTTCCATCAGGCATTCCCCGAGGCAAGCCTTACACTAGAAGGTGCACCAAGTTCTATAGAACAAATTGTCTTCCTTAAGCAAAGCCCTAGAAGAATGATGCCTGGTTACGTGAAAGATTAAGAGCAAGAAGAATGCAACAACGTATATATGTACATGTATAAATAATAAGTGAGAATTATATATATGTGGTGAGAAGGGGATGTCATACTTAATATTGGAATGGGTACAATTAATAGTTTTCATAGGTTTGTGCCAATGCCATCTACATTGTTTGCATACAGTAACAAGGATAGAAGTCAAGCAGCCCCACTTGACTATAATTTTGGTATACTTGAGTAATTATGTTGGTTAAAATAAATAATTGTGATGTATCATAGATTCTGCTGCAGCTGACCTCTTTGAATGATTATCTACAACATAGTAAAATAGTAAAATTTAATTCTCTACAGGAATTTTGAAATAGTAAAAATTAGTTAAACTAATTATTTATAGGGTCCGTTCCTCAGTTTCTAAATTTATGATGTAAAAACAAATTTAAGTAAACTACAATTCATCAAATTATATAAATATTAACTTCTGTCTAGATCCAAATTTATTATAAAGTTGATGCACTAAGTGATATGGAGTCATGAAATATAATTGAGGAAAAAAATGCTCAAGCTCAGAGGCACAGAGAGGCACATATTCTCAGACTAATTTTTGAAAAAAAACAAAGACCATTCCCTTGCCACCTTATCCAAAAGATAGAGATCGCATCGACTTGAGTCGACTAATCCAACAATGTTTAAATCTCTCTCTTAATCTACAACAATCCAAATAAACTTGTTGCTATATTGAGAAAATGACAATTTTAAAGAAATCATTGAACAAAATAACAACAGTACAAACCATGTTGATGGAGAACAATTGTTTTTGTATTTTGTAGTTGTAGATCACTAAGATATATAAAGATATATATGGGACGAATAACAAATGTGCAACTACAACAAAAAAAAGCATTTCACAATGATAACATAAAAATAAAAAATATAAATTACAAACAATTAGTATTAATAAATCTCTATATTCTGTTTGATAATCCTTAATTCTAATAAAACTAAAAAGAAATTGTCAAATTCGATTCAGAAGCCGTATGTCTCCAAAAGAACGAAACTTTGGCTGCTAGATCATAAATATAAAAACTCAAAGAATCATGTCCATTAATTTAAATTTATACAAAAAATAAAACATGGATAGAGAACCGATTACAAAACATTTGGCCTAGTGCAAGCAGTGATTCCTATATTTTTGCAAACAGTACCAAATCTTCAACTAAACAGTTAACTGAAGTTAGTAGTACAATTTTGCTTTTCTCCGAGTTATTCAATGTAACCCAAAATGATAAATGATACGGTGGCCGACGTCCATTTCTGGGCTAGGTCTAGACATCGGTAGATAGGTTAGGATTAAAAGGGTCTTTACATTAATAGTAATGACACTATGGAGACAAATTGTAAATAAAGAGGGTTCTAAATACAGTAGAATTCATATGTGTGCATAGGGCAGGAGGGCTGGGCCGTCTAGGCTAATGTAAAAACTTTTTTTTAAACGATTGTGGGTAAGAAAGAGCGAAAAAAAAAAGAAGACAAGCTTTGGACGATTAGGTCAGCCGTCTCAGCCCCAAATCCCTCATCCCCCACATCTCTCCACTCTCTTCCATTCAAACTTCTATTTTTACTTCTTGTAGATGTCATTCTCGACATAACACCTTCCCTCTCTCTCGGTACCTCCTCGAGCAAAGAGGAGAATGAGATAGAGGGAAGGAACCGGAGCCGACCGGAGGATAGAGCGTAAAATCCCATCTCGGTCGGAGCGCGGTGGTGAGTAGATCTAGTTGTCGTCGGAGTGCGGCGGCAATTGAAGAAGCGGATCCGGTCGTGAAGCGAGATTGAAAATAAATTTTAAAATTGAGTCTGATTGTAAATATTTTATTTTTGCCGGTGGTAATTTTAACCACGAACCATCAAAAAAAAAAATTCTTATCTATACAAGTCTACCAAAGCCTCGAACCTTAAAAAATGAAAAAAGTGATAAGTCCCAGCTGAACTGCATCTGCTTGATATCATTTACTGTTAAATCATACGCCAAACTTGGACTGAAACACTGGATGTCCATACAAACATTTTGTGTAAATCTACCATATATAATTGGAAAGAAAAAAAGATGGTCCAACCAAATTTTCTTTTTAGAGAAAAAAACATAGGCCAATCCCTGACCACCCTATCTGAAGGAGAGAAATGTCTTCAGTCTACTATTCCAACAAATTAAGATCACAATCGTTGTCAAACAACAAAAGATCCTGACTTGTTGAAAAGTCATTTATGCATTACCAAAAATTGAAAAATGTATCATAAGTAACGACAAGCAAGCTGTAAAGTTGCATTGACCAGAGGTAAACTGAAAATATATCATACTTGAAAGGCAAAGAGTAGGGTATTGCGGCCGTACAAAATTATGTTTCGGCGTACCATGCTAACACATCGAAGTTTCTAAACATTCTGCACAAGACTGGAGATGAACACAACACATTTAACGGCACAACAGAGTTTGGTACAGCCTGCTTTGACGTGTGGTAATTAGACGTACCATGCTGGTTTATCTTTTATTTTTTAAAAAAATATTGACAATTTGCTACTTTAAAAATGTGTGCTTATGTTAAAAAAATCTGAAAAAATTAAATTATATTTCTTTTTGTAAATTTTAGGTTTTTTTCAATATAAATATTTTGTAGTATTTTTGTTTTGGCATAATTTGAGAAATTACTGAGATATATATATATATATATATATAGATTGGCTAATATCAAATCAGTTGTTCCTGAGATTCCGTGCAACCAAGTGGTTTTTCAATTTTCAAAGTCCAAAACGTCGATCCAAACCGTTAGATGTGTTCTCTATATTAAAATATGCTTGGAGACCAAATCTTATATTTTTTGGAATTTTTTTATTATTTATTAAGCCACTTTGAAAATCGCTGATCCAACGGTGGCTTCTGTTTTTACTGTTTGGTTAAGCCACCGTTGGATCAGCGATTTTCAAAGTGACTTAATAAATAGTACAAAAAATTCAAAAAATGTAAAATTTGGTCTCCAAGCACATTTTAATATAGATAACACATCTAACGGTTTGGATCGACGTTTTGCACTTCAAAAATTGAAAAACCACTTGGTTGCACGGGATCTCAGGAACAACTGATTTGATATTAGCCAACCTCTATATATATATATATATATATATATATATATATATATATATATATATAGTAAATCTAGGGTGTGACGTGCTCACCAAGAGGATTTGGTGAGTATAACTCCAAAAGTGCATCGGATCGGCTTCAAAAACCTTTGAAATTCATGTACTTCATGAGCGATGCATGTATATGCAATATTTTAGAAGTTTGGAATTTATTTGCTATGAGGTCAAGCGGTCAAAGTAATGAATATTTTTAATAAGTTATTCTATTAGTTGTTTTATATATTTATTTTTCATCATTACTTTGACCGCTTGACATCGTAACAAATGAATTCGAAACTTCCAAAATTTTGCATGTACATGCATCACTCACAAAGTACTGGATTTCAACAGTTTGAATTTGTCATTTGAAGCCGATCCGATGTACTTTTCGAGTTGTGCTCACCAAATCCTCTTGGTGAGCACGTCACACCCTAGATTTACTCTATATATATATATATATATTTTAGAAGTGTTGTGCCTTATCCGTGTCTAGACGTGCTGTGCCAGTACTTAGATGTGTTGTGTTGTACCTTTGTCTATACATGCCATGGTAATTAATGTGCCGATTTAGAAAAAATAGGACACAGCACATGTAAGGACACAACACATCTAATAAGACGTGCCACGTTGTGCCATGTTCTTAGCCATGCGTGCCAGCAAGTGTGCCCGGCATGCCGTGTTTTTGCAATACACTAGCTAAGAGGTGTAAACAGATTGGATACGGACGGAGATAATAGCTAAATCCTATCCATATATTTTTCCTTGAAAAGTCTATTTATAGGAATGAATCCATTGAGGGTTCCAAATGCATCATAATAGAAAACACAGTTTCAGAAATGTCAACAACAGGTGCTCTTCCAGTTCTCTGCATTCTCTTCCTATTTTTCACTAGCTCGCTCGTATTGCCTAGTACCGAGGCTGCTCGAACCCTGGAAGAGAGCAAGGATGGTAGTAAGTAATCTCTCTCTTTCTTAATTAATTGCTGGTGTATTCTTTTTTAAATTAAGGAAGTAACAGACTTTAATTAAGGAACTCTTGAACCACTACGTTTTTATTTGCTCCTAATTATTTAAGCGGCAAGTTAGAAATTTTTAGTAATAGATAAAATGAGATAGATATCTTCCGTAATTTTCTTATTATTAGGAAATTAATATTTTCAAATCTACTTTGTCATCTCCTCATTTTCAGCAATCAACTATCAGCCTACTGTAAGGCCAGCACGAGGCAGCCCTTACACTCGACCCTGCATTAAGTATTATCAAAATTGTCATAGGTATCCTCCTCCTGAAGCAATTCCCTAGAAGAATGATGTCTCGTTACATGAAAGAGTCAGAGTAAGAAAAATACAACAACGTATATATGCACGTGTATAAATAAAAAGTGAGATTTATGTATGTGTGCGGTGAAATCCCCAATAAGGATGAATTTCATATATTAATATTGTAAAGTGTGCAACTAATTAATATATTTATATAGATTTGTGCCAAAAAATAGCATTCATATAAATAAATCTTCCAATGCCATCTACATTGCATGCATGAAGTAACAAGGAGAGAGGTCAAGCAGCACCACTTGACTCTAGCTAATTTTTTTATCCTTAAGTAATTATGTTGGTTATGATAAATAATTGTGATTGATCATAGACTCTTCTGCAGCTGGCCTCTGTGAATGATTCTCTACAACACACAGAACTTTGAAATAGTAAAAATTAGTTGGAACTAATTCTCTATAGTGGTATGTTCCCCTGTTTCTCAAGTTATGATGTAAAAACAAATTTAAGTAAACTACAATTCATTAAATTATTAAATCTTAACTTCTGGCTAGATCCAAATTTATTAATTATAATGAGTCATGTTTTATAATTGAGGAAAAAAAAATGCCCATGCTCATAAGCACAGATTCTGAGACTAATTTTTGAGAAAAAAACACAGACAAATCCCTTGCCACCAAAGAGAGAGACCAACGACTTGCGTCAACTAACCCAACAATCTAAAATACCGCTGTCAAGCTACAAAAACATCGAAATAAACTTATTGATATATTGAAAAAAGGACAATTTAAAAATACTGAAACTTCACTTTGACTAGAGGGCAACAGTCAAAATGAAATCATTAAAAAAACCTTATCGTTGAACCAACAGTACGAACCTTACTGTGGGACTACAATTGTATTTGTATTTTGTATTTGTAGATCACTACAGATATATAAAGGTATATATGGAACAAATTGTTGGGATAAACTCAAAAGTACTGCACTGCTTTGTGCTAGTATGCAAAAGATTGAAGAGAAAAAAATATTTTTCTGAACATAAACAACTCTTTATTTTCTTTCTCTCTTACTCAATTTCATAGAGTTCTGCAGTATTTAAAGCAATACAATGTGTAGGGCGCATAAAGTTGCACTGGCTTGATGATTTAACTAATCAGAGTGTGGGGGGAATTTTTAAAGTGAATATTCCCATAGTTCAGTGTTCTTATAATCATTTGGGAAGAAGGCACTAAACCTAGGAGCATTCCTGATTTTCTTCTATATTCCTTTGGGTTCATCCTCGATGGACCTACTGTTCATGATCAGCACATTGAGGATTTTATTGTTTGATTGTGAGGACGTTGAACTCCTGACAGGTGCAAACTCTTGCCGATAATTACATCTGTAGACCTTTTGAGTCAAACTGAACCTCTCATTCATTCTAGAATTTGTACCTACTTTTACGTGAACTAAGTAATGGGCCTAAAATAGGGACTCATGTAATGTTCTTTGGTCACTTGGTTGGTTCTCACTGCTTGAACATGTGTCTTTGTGTCATTGTGTGTATGTATGCATGTTAAAAATTATGCAAGCCTCTTAGTTATACTTGGCACATCATTTGCACTTTTAGGGAACATATTTATTATTATTTTATGTCACTTATGAGAGATATGAAGAAAGGGGTAATTTAGTCATTTTGAAGAATTGATCAAAAGTTTGGACATATTTAATTATCATTTAAAAAGATACAAGATTTAATTTGGATTTGATTTGGTGCAAAATGACTTGAATTTTAATTTAAAATTAGACTTAATGTCATAAGAGGGGTATTTTGGTGATTTAGAGCATTGTTTAGAAGTTAGAATTTTATGTTTTATTATAGTTTAGAAAGGTACAAAATTCAATTTAAATTAAAATTAGGTTTAACTTCATTAAGAAGGGAATTTTTGTCATTTTAGGTTTTGACTAAAGTTTGGACATACTTGGATTTAATTTAGAAATGTAGAGAATTTGATTTGGATTCATTTGGAGTTGATTTGAGTTGATTTGGATTCATTTGGAGTTGATTTGAGTTGATTTGGACTTGAAATGAACAAGTTCGAGCCAAAAGGGGCTTGTTTGTGAAGTTTTTAGGTCTGCAGGGACTTATTTCTAAATTCTGAAGGAGCAAGAATAGTGATTAGTATATTTAATGGGGGTTGGATTGAATATTGGGCCTCCAACGGTTTATTTGAGAAGAATTTGTGCTCCCAGGGGTATATTTATAATTTTTAAGGATGATGCTATAAATTCAACTTATTAGAGGGACTGACTTATAATAAGGTCTTTTATTTAGTTATTTCTGGGCTCTAAGATTGTTATCAGGTGTTGAGATGTGTGTAATAGGCCTTAATATTATTGCAGGGTTCTCATCTGGACTTTAAGATTCGTGTTGCGCATTTGGAGCTTTCGATTTTGCTCTGAGCTCTGGGCCTTCTTTAATTTATTTTGTGTTTTGGGCTTCCCGGCTTCAAAGCCCATTCGCTTTCATAATTGTGCTGACAAGGGGGTCCCGACAGTCAGAAGCCGTTAAGGCTAATTGGACGGGTGTATTTGAAAGTGGCTTTGAGATTTGCGTGCTTGTTGGGTTTTCTTAACGGGAAGCACCATTAACCTGATAACGGCGGGTGATCTTGCTCCGGCATGATTCCGACCACCATTGGCTTTGGGACCGGCATGGTTAAGATTGCCTTGATGTAAGGAGTTGAAAGCGCCTCTTGTCGGCATCGTGAGATCACAGGAAGTGGCCATACTCCAGTACCGGTAGGAGCGTCGGTACCGAATAACATTCTTGCAATTCAGGTGATCTATTGCATGGATCTGATCGATTCCTTCACTATCGCGCTTGATTTGATGATGGAAACACGATTAAAGCATCAATTTGAACTTTAATTTGGATTTGAGCATGATCCAAGTTCTTAGCTTTTGATTCGGTATCAGGTGCCTTGCTGTTCACATCAAACTTTGGTTTTAATTGAAATTGGGCACCAAGAATTATTTGTTATACCATATAGATCATTCATGATTGATTTTGTAAAATTTACAGGTGTTTCATTTGATGACCTGAACTTTTTTTTTTTTTTTTTGAAAGCTTGGTAGAGACTACCAAGAATGACCTCGACTTGTAACTTCATGATGTTGAGTGTTCCATCGACGGGTGCTTTTGAGCAGGAATTTGATCAAGTGAAAGTGGTTATTTTATTATTTCAAGCTAATGAATAGATCTTCTACATGTTATACTATGACTTGGTGTGTTTTGGAGGTTTTGGAGGTTTTGGAGAAGCTTTAATATGCTATAATCTATGTTTCAAATTGAACTTTCGCAAGAGTTTTGTACTTGACCATTTTCTGCACATGCCATTTCCTACTTTTAATTTTTTTTTATTTTCCTATATATAAAAATTTCGGAATCAATCTAATATCCTATATTATTTACAAATTTGTATAAAAATAATATAGAGTATTATATAAATTGTGGTGGAATTTTGAATCAATAGAAGGAACCGAATCAGCGCTGATTCCTTTGAAAATAACTAAAGAAACTGCACCATGCGGCTCCTATATTATTTTTACTGCAATCCATCTAATATCATATATTCCTAAACAGAGGAGGTGGTTTCTTAAAAAGAGCAAGACAGAGGAATCCATACCCTCTGAGGTACCAGAATATTTCTGTTTAGATCACAACTGTCTGATCGGAATCCAGGCAAATCCTGTCTAAAGTAGAATGCAAACGGGCCACTTAATTTAATAGTCTTGTGGATTTTAATCGGACGGTCTAGATCTAAAGAGAATTGTTCAGTTACCTTAGGTGATACGAATTCAACATAGTGACCCCACTCCACCGAAAATACACCACTCTGGTCAGAAAAGCAATGACTTGTGTTTTGTCTAGTCAAGTGTTAAGTCTTCTAAAGGGCTTACTTTACCTCCTTAGATCTCAACACTATCTTGCTCTCTGCTCATTTCTCATTTCCCATTTTCATAATTCAGATCTAAGGTTCTTTCCTCTCTGTTCACAGAAATCTACAGAGAAAAATGGCAGAGAATTTGATAGCCACTCTGCTATCTCTAGGCACCAAATTGCTCCTCTCAATTGCAGCCTCTGAAGTGGAACAAGACTATGTTGTATGATGATGAGTACAGAGAGATCAGAGATTTCTCCATCAATTTGTTGCTCAAGGAGCTGAAGAAGGTCGCTTATGATGTCAAGGATGTACTTTTCAAATTTTGGCGATACACGAACACGTCCAGATCTTTCATAGTTTGACAACGATCGCGATTTTAATGTGCTGTAATAGTTGCCTCAAGATATTTCTCTCCTTCAGATAGGGTGACAAGGGTTTGGCTCCTGTTTTTTCTCTTAGAAATAAAATTGGTTGGACCATCTTTTTTTTCTTTTCAATTAAAAATGGGCCACACGGTATACATACACAATTGTTTTTATCTACTTCCACTTCCAGTGTTCATCTCCTAGTTCGGCTTCTGATTTTAAAGCAAATCATTTGAAGCAGATGTGGGTCAGCTGGGCCTGACGCATAATATATTAGTGCACCCGACGCAACCTAACTCTTCAAATTAAGTATTTACTTTCCTTACAGCTAATTCGTTCATATATACAACCAATCACTTGATTAAATTTTCGATAAAACTTTGAGAGTAGAACTAGGGTGCTCCTAAGTTCACCCAACTTCTTGTGAACTTCACTCTAAAATATATCGAATCGACTTTAAACGATGAATCCAAACTGTTGAAATCCTTCTACCTAATGATTGATGCGTTTGCATGTGAAAATTTTAAAGTTTTGAATTAATTTAATATAGAGTCAAGTGGTCAAAGGAGTCCAGAAAATGAATGCATTAAAATTAATTTATAAACCTTAAACTTTTGACCACTTGACTCTATATTAAATTAATTCGAAATTTTAAAATTTTCACATGTAGACGCATCACTCTTTAGGTAGAAGGGTTTTAACGGCATGGATTCATCGTTTAAAGTCGATTCGATATATTTTAAAATCAAATTCACAAGAGGTTTGGTGAACTTAGGAGCACCCTAGGTCTACTCAAACTTTGATGCCGATTTGTTCATCTAATCATAGGCTTTTTTACTTATTATTTTTTTATTTCTTAGGCTAGCTTTTATTACTCTGTTAATTTCAAACAAAATAACTTGTTAGGTTTGTCATTTAGGCTGTACAATTTCTTAGTTTTGGCAACACATAAAGAATATGTTTGAACTTTTTATAGTTTGAAAGCGTGAATTTTGTTGGGTTAATTAATTAACTGAAAAATTTAATTACCCTTACGTCAACTGCATTTAATGGATTATTATTACAAACACACTGAATTTTAAATCTACTTATTCAATTATATATGCTTATGTTTCATGTTTTATTAAATTTTAACTCTTATTAATTTGTAATAATGATAATTAGTGATTAATTTTTTCGTTAATATATAGTTTTTTAACTTATAATTTTGTTATGAACATGTTATTTAGTTCATTTTTACTAATTTATATGTAATGTATGTATCTTTGGATTTGTATCCGTAATTCTTTAGTATTCAAGCCGCATTTTTAAGTGTAACTATTTGTCTCCAAAAATTGAAAATAGATACAAATACGATTTAGGTAATAAAATATATCCCTATCTTACACTTCTAGGCCTTTCTACTGTGATTTATCTTTCGTTTACCTCAGGCGTCAATGCAACTTTTCAAAACACTTGTCATTTTGGTTAATATATCAAGTGTCAATCCACAAGAAATAAGATCTACAGTCTTGAGCGATTAAATCACAATCCTTCGAAGGGCTAGAGAAAATATGAGAATTCGAGTTTGAGATCTAGTTAATTATCAAAATTATTAGTTAAAAGTAAGCAAAGTGGACAGTGATGTGAATTCCTAGGGTTTTGGCATACTGTTGTTACTTCTATCCGTTTTGAATGTTATATCCCGTTTGATATAGGTTTTCAGTTGTTGTATGAGGGTTTCTAATTCATACTAGTGGATTCCGCTATCGCCGCACAGTCCCACCATCAACCGAGACTTCCTCTGTAGGGTTTGATTCGATTAGTGCAAGGAGATCTGTGATTAGCCCAAAGTCACATCATTCGCTTCATCAGATTCCTTGATTGATCCTATAGGGTGTCCCCATGGTAAGGCAAGACAATAAGACATTCGTCTGCGAATGTCAAGACTACCATGTATACTTTTATTATTCTAGTTAAAGGCCTTTCCCGCTAAGGGCTCCACTGATAATCTAGTATTTTTATCTTTTCTTATCCAGGCCCAACTAGCGTAATCATGACTAAACTAAGATAATTCAAAAATATATATATCAAGAAAGATCGAACATAAAGCACAAAAGCAATTGAACAACAATGACTAAACTAAGATCATTCAAAAATATATATATCAAAATATCAAGAGTAACAAGGTTTACATGCAACCCTAGAAATATAAACTCAGCTGCAAAACATGTTTTCAAAGAAATAAGATAGAGATAGAACCATGCAAGGAGTATCATTCTTCGTATTCTATTCACTTGTCTCTTCTTACTATAATAAAAACACTAAATGATCAAAGACAAATTCTTCAATAGGCCAGGGGGTCATATATGGGAGTAAGGGGCGTATGGAGATGAGTGGAGTCCAAGAAATCTAATCTGGAGACAATTGTAACAGTTATTCTCAAAGGGGAACCTCGGATACAGTCTGTATAGAGCCATACCTACCGTACTGCTATTGTGCTGCTCCTGGATTATTGTGTACTTGGCTATAGAGCCATACCTACGTAACAGTGACTTAAAAATGATTCTTGCTCCATATGATGTAAAATGGCTCCAAAATATGGTTCTTGCATTAAAAAACAAAGTTGGATAATAGTAAACTGTTTCTCATAATAATTAAATATAAAAGTGAGAAAATAAGAAAAATCTATTCCAAAAACCTTACGTAATTCACTCACACTTTGAGTGTAATCAATAAGACAAAAAAACAAACGGGTGCTGCGAACTGGTTTTGGGTTTAGTTTTAGTAGAACTAGCAGTATAATATTGAATATTATTATTATGGCGAATGTAAAAATTAGCATTATATATAGTACTATTTTTATACGTGTCTAAATTGAACCTCAGAGCAGAGAATTGAAAGGTATAAAAGCAGATGATAAATTGCACAAAATTATAATTAAATTAATAATTTAGGCTGTTGGAAACCAAATTTAGTATTAGTTTAGGAAAATATTTTTATATATGTCAATACTAACTATTGTGTATTTATTTTTTTTAAAAATGTGTCGTTACATCCTTCTCCACATAAAATTTTGTTTAGTCCTCTGAACAAACTCACCTATAAATTTTGTCTCCAAAAATCCTTTAAACTGCATTTATTTGTTCCTAATTTGGGTAGGACCGAACACGAAAGTCATAGCATTTTACATTAAGATTCGAGTTTGATTTTATATATTTATTCAGTTATTCATATCATATCTATATTTGCACATAATGTTACACTATATATGTTATTCAAAAAGTACTATTTCTGATAATTAATAAATTTAACTATGCTAAATTGTAGAAAAATGTTCCACTACATGAAATCTCGTGGATGGCAATTAATAAATTATTCGGATGGCTATGAAAAAAAATATTTGTTAATTGAAAATCGATTGCTAAGGATAGTTGTAACAATTTACATAATCAATAGTTGTGTTGTAATAGTTTAGTTAAAGCAATTGTTTTGTTTGCCAATCGGTTCAACGCTCCACCTACCTATACATAGGGGTGTCAACGGGTACGGTAAGGGTCGGGTGGAAGCATTTTCATACCCGTACCCGTTACAAATTGTTCTTACCCGTACCCTACCCTTACCGGTTACAAATTGCCTTACCCGTACCCTACCCTTACCCGTTATGGTTGTCGGATAACGAAACGGTAACGGATAAATAACGGATAATACTTGTATAATAATTATTTTTATTATTTATTAAATAAAATACTAAAACACATTTATTCCTCGCATATATAATCACTTTACTAATATGAAAATTAATTTCAACTAAATTGTTTTTTACCAAAACAAAAAAATTCAAAAACACAAATATCTTCGTTCTTTAATTAAAAAAAACAAGCATGCAAATAATAAAAGTAAAATTACAACAATATATGAATGGCAATTAAAAAAAAATGAAATATACATAATATCAATGGCAATTAAAAAAAATTGAAATATACAGAATATCAATGGCAATTAAAAAAAATTGAAATATAAAGAAGATTTTCATTCTTACTCGTCATCATGATCTATGCTATTGTATGACTCTATATCTTACTCGACAATGTCAAAATCTTTTGTAGATGACATCTTTCTAATAAACTTTAAGAGAGATATTATTTTTGTGCTTAAAGGGATAATGTCTTTCTTCTAAACCATTCTTCTAAACCATTCAGACTTTAGAGTAAGAGAGCTAGTTAAAAGAAATATTTTGTGCTTCCAAACTATTAAGTTCAATAGGCTATAAATTATTAAACTTTATTGGGAATTTGGAATTTGCTGGAAGTGGTGGAACTTATTTAAGTGCTTTAATGAAGAAATATGTTTAACACAGTTACATAGATAGATGGTATCAATTGTTCAAGCTAGAAAATTTAATAAATTTTATTTTCCAAAACCAAGAGTAGTTGGCTGTTGGAGATTGATAATAATTCAATGCTTATTCAGAATTTAAGATATATAATTTACATTTTTTATATATAATTATCCGACCGGGTAACGGGTACGAAATAGGCTTTACCCGTACCCTTACCAGTTTTGATAACGAAAATAAATCTTTACCCGTACCCATACCCGATAAGTTTACGAAAAAAAAATCTTACCCATACCCGTCTTATCGAATACGGTACGGGTCGGATAAACAGATAAAAGGGTGTCATTGACACCCCTACCTATACATTATCTATTGATAAGGATAAACGTACAGCTGTACACGAATAAAAAATCACTTTGTCAACTAATTGAATTCTTCGAAAGTAAAATAAGATATAGATATATGCACCACATTACACATCAATAACTAAATGAACGAGACACGCTTGATGCCTATAGAAATTTTGAAGAGGCGATTTTTTGTAATAGTTTCCACAAAAAGGCTTTCTGATTCTCGCTTTTAGAGAATATATCAATTTATTTTTATATTTACATTCATGGTAATTACTATTAAATTTAATAAGTTTGTAAAAGCCATAACTTTAAAAATACTTGGCTCGTTTAGTGAAAGCCTTTAAATTCTAAAATTATTATTGTTGTCGTTGTTGTACTTTTAGGTTTTCTAGCAAGTAATGGTTTATGCTTTAGGTTTTACTTAGCCGTCATTTATGTGGAAATGATTTTACTTAGTCGTTTAGTGCTTTAGGTTTTATGAATGCAAAGGACATGGAGATTAGTATCAAATACTTGGTACCATGTATCTTTGTAATAATAGTTTCTATGAATGAAATCGGTGAGGTCATGACCACACTTTGATTCAAAAGAATTTGTAGTTGTTGATATTATACAATATCGTAACAGTTTTCAAACACTGTTTTAATTATTGTAAATAATAAAGTTTACACTTTTTTAAGTACTATCCGAATAATATGTTAATTCAGAAATCAGGGTCCACTTGGAATTTATAAATGTTGTTTAGTTTGCAGAGGGCAAGAACATAGGAGACATGCATTGCATCTTGTTATCCACCCGATTAGGGACAACTTCAAATTGCTAATATTTTACTAGGAAGATTTTGATTAGGATATTCTTACTGGTTCAAATCCGGAAAACAAAGCCTCTATACAGAACGTTGACTTTTGCTTACCCCTCAGATCAGAACAGTTTGTGTTGTTCTTTCCTCCATCTCATTTCTCATATTCAAAACTCAGATCTTAAAAACCAAAGCATAAGCAGACTCACACACTTATTTTGTGCAAAATGGCGTCCAGTTTGGTAACCTCTCTGCTCTCTCTAGCCTCCAATTTGCTCCAATCAATTAGAGCCTCTGCGCAGGCTCCTTCTTCCTCTTCCTTAAATTCTAATAACTCACAAATGGGACGTGCTTGTGCTGCTGAGAATGAGCTGGAGAAGCTCTTACCAACTCTCAAGCAGATCAAGGCCACGCTGTATGATGCTGAGGAGAGGGAGATCAGGGACCTTTCCATCAAGCTCTGGCTCAAGGAGCTAAAAAAAGTCGCTTATGATGCCGAGGATGTGCTCAGCGAGTACCGGTATGAGGTTGCACGTCTCAAAGTAGAGTCAAGAAAGTTTTATGAGGCTTCCAGTTCACACAAGGGAAAGAAGATGAAGGTTAGTACCCTGTGCATATAGATATATATATATAACAAGAGTCTTACTTGTGCTAGATATTGTGTGTTTGTGTATGTGTGTATTTTTTTTTCATTCTCTGGTATTAAAAGCAAACAGGGAATGCTTTAAGTTTCATTTTATTTTCTTTTGTCTGATTGCATACACTAGAGTGGTAGAATGTTTTAATTACCAGCCTTCCAAATCTAACATATGAGTGGTCACTTGATCTCTCAATTATTATTTTCAATAAAAAATTGAAGTTTGGCATACTAACGAAACCCATTTCTTTTGGACAGTCCATTGAGTATATTGTTCCAATTCCTAAAGATATGGTAGATCGGCTGAACGACATAAGAACTCGATTTGATGACATAGCGAAGGATCGTGAGATTCTCCAATTAAGGGAGAGTGACAGGATGAGAAGTCCCAACAGCAAAATTGTACGACATCCAATGGGTCACATGGTGAATGAGGCAAGTATTTTTGATAGAGGAGCTGAAATAACAAAGATAATTAATTTCTTGGTAAAGAAAAAGAAAAAAGAAAAGTCATTTTCGGTCATTTCAATTGTTGGCAAAGGTGGCATTGGAAAGACCACAATGGCCCAACTCATCTACAAAGATGGGAGGGTTTCCGAATGCTTTGATTTAGTTGGGTGGGTATGTGTCACAAAAGATTTTGATGTCACGAGACTCATGAAAGCAACCATTGAATCAGTCTCCTATATTAATAAAGATGAGAGTTTAGAAGAAAGGCTTGCAAAAATTGTGAAGTATAACACAATATTGCTTATTTTGGATGATGTGTGGAACGAGAATCAAAGTCTTTGGGAGTCGTTTCGTATTTCTTTTAAAGAAGCAAAAATGGTCAAAATTCTCGTTACAACAAGAAATAATATGGTTGCGAAGGTCATGCAAACAACAATGGTTTTTAGGCCAAATAACTTGCCTGAAAGTTCGTGTTGGCAGTTGTTTCAACATTATGCATTTAGTGGTACAAGTGATAATGTGCCAACACACATGGCAGATATGGGAAGAGAGATTATGAGAAAATGTGGCGGATTGCCATTAGCCGTGAAGTTGATTGCAAGCCTCCTCAGGTATGAAACATATGAAGAACGTTGGAGAGAGATTCTAGAAAGCGATCTTTGGGAATCCGATCCATCAAATAATATATTACCAGCACTTCAAATCAGTTATGCTTATCTACCTGCTTACCTTAAGCCGTGTTTTTTATTTTGTTCAATGTACCCAAAAAATTACTCATTAGAAAAGATGCATTTGGTACAATTATGGATCTCTAATGGGTACATTGAGTCCAAGGGCAAACGGAGAATCACAGAAATTGGTGTTGAATATTATGAGGAATTAAAACAAAGGTCCTTTCTCAGTGATTTTACAAGTGGTGAACGTGATGAAAGTTGTAAGTTGCATGATGTAATCCATGATCTTGGCCGACTTAATTTTGAAAAGGAACATTATTCGGTGGATATCGATCTGCCGCTTAATATTAATGAGGTAAAAGTTTTGCGCAAAGCTTACCATTTATATGTAGGAGATTTCATTAAATATGTAAATCAAATTCAACAAAAAAATCTGAAGAGTTTAAAAACTCTTTCTATGGATATTAGACGCTGCTCCGGAGATTTGGAGCACAATTATTGTATAAACAATACAGAGAGAATATACCTCAATAAATTTGAAACACTCAAGGTATTGGAATTGAAAGGCAATTGTTTCAGGACAATTCCCGATACCATTTCTAATTTGAAACATCTTGTCCATCTTGGTATTACTTCTTCTTTTCTTACAATGTTGCCATTATCCATTGGCCTCCTTTACAACCTACGGACCTTAATTCTTTGCTGTTACACCCTTGAAAATCTACCTGAAGATATTGGTGATTTGGTAAACTTGCAGTTTTTGTATATTGAATCCAATAAAATTAGGAACCTACCTAAATCACTATGTTCACTTGGTAAGTTGCAGACATTATTTATTAGAAGTGGTCGCTATTTGCTATTTTTGCCATATGGTTTTGTTATTTTTCCGACAATAAAGACAATGATAGCAAGGTTGAATGTTAGAACTATCGCCTGGTTAAAGAATAAGAAAGACCTTGAAGGCAAACTCTCTATCGAAGGATTACAAGAAATGAATAACTTAGAAGATGCCCAACATGCTAACTTTAGAAATAAGTGCAAACTTGAAGCTTTGGATTTATGCTGGGATAATGGTAGAGAGTACGATGATCGTAAAGTCAGGACACCAGATCTTAGATTAAGAATAAAACCAGAGACTTGTCAGGGCAGGTTAATAGGTGAAAATGATGTAGATTTTGCTTTGTTAGAATGCCTCCAGCCACATTCTAACCTCAAGACACTTCTACTAAGATATTATCCATCTGCCACACTACCAGAATGGATGGGGAATCCATTTTCTTTGCAGTCAATTCAAGAAATCACAATAGAAAGATGTAACCAGATTCAATATCTTCCATTCAGAAATCTTCACACTCTCAAGAACCTCTTCATTACAGATTGTTCTAGTATCCGAGTTATGCACCTGGAGCAACTCTCCTCCCAGCTTAAAGAACTGCAGATTTCAAGGTGTGACCAACTACAGTTGATTACTGGACTCGGGAATCTGATTATGTTGGTTGTACTGCATATCTCTTTCTGCTGGAACCTGAAATCACTAACGATGGATGAACTGCAGTTGGTGGACAAGCCACATATAGGCCAACAAAGCATTCCATCACTAAAAAAGTTGGAAATTGAATGCTGTAAATTGCTTCATGTATTGCCAAATGGATTGATTCCCCCCGGGCCTTCGTGTTATGTTCGTGTTTTTTATTGCGGCTGCCCTGACTTTAAAAGAAATTAAATATCAGCAATAAATTATAGCAGGTTTGTAATCATTATTATCTGATTATTTTGATTTTAGATCAGTGATTTTTTTTTCTTTTTTAGATACGATTTGACAACTGATTGAACTGCTCCAGGTTTCACAAATGAACATTTCGTTTTTATATTACTTGTTGTCTATCGTACACCCACAAGGTACATTTAGTTACCGCCTTATAGGTCCCTCGATAGAAATGAATTTACTAATCAATTTATTGTATGATTGGTAAAAGAAGGAAACAAAAACAAAAAAAATCTTTGCTTATGGGGCCTCATTTTCATTAAAAAAAATTCTATTTTCTTTCTTTCTTCAATTCTTTTCTACTTAAGAATGATTAACTAAGCCAACAGTAAATTAATTTATTATTTATGTTGTTAGCCAATTTTTCAGGTTGTCTGGATCTCACCTATTTTTTTTTCTCTATTTCCGAATAATGTGCTATTTTTCTTTTGTAGGCCTAAAACAAAATGATGTTGAATATTGTACATTCGAGATTGCTACAACCCTCTATAACACTCCATCGTAAACAATTTACTATTGAATTTATTATATGATTTGTAATAAATGGGGAGTATTTTTTTTACGGGGAATCATTTTTATGGTTTTTGTATTTTTTGTCTATACTCTTTTTTTTATGGGGCCACAGTCAAGTTTTGTCCTTGGCCGATTTTGGCTCATTGTTTGAATCTGCCCTGCTATTTATCTGTGTTCAATTTTTGGTTGTCTCCTAAGGTTTTTTTTTTTTTTCCTTTTCAATGTATATAAAGAATGATTAAATAGCGTTTCAATAATCAACTGTGTTCCTATCGGATGACAAAATATTTGTGGATTGTGATCCAACATTATTTGTGGATTGTAGATTTCCATGTACAAGATTTTGTAATTATTTTTTAGAACCAATGATGAAAAAGCATTTTATTATATTCTTATGTGAGTTCTTTCACAATTATTGTATAATTTTATTATATTCTTCAATTTTTGGTTGTCTCCTAAGGTTTTTTTTTTTTTTCCTTTTCAATGTATAAAATAATGATTAAATAGCGTTTCAATAATCATGAACTGTGTTCCTATCGGGTGACAAAATATTTGTGGATTGTGATCCAACATTATTTGTGGATTGTAGATTTCCATGTACAAGATTTTGTAATTATTTTTTTAGAAGTAATAAACTAGACCAGGTATCATTGAATTATCATGTCAATTAAAGTTAGAATACAACAGAGATTACTTACCATCAGCATTGCTCTCTTCCAGGGAACGAGCAGCCTCAGTACAAGGCAATATGAGCGAGCTAGTGAAAATTATGAAGAGAATGCAGAGAACTGGCACTACTACAAAAAAACGTCTTCCTACACTGTACCTTATACACGGATTTGCCCCATTTTTTAAAAAAACGTGTATAAAATCGGATTCATCCGGTGCCCAAGGAATTATACACGGATAATAACACCCCAATCGGACTCCGTGTGTTAATTAATTCTTTATACACGGATATTAGAGAAAATAACCGTGTATAATACTTGAGAGAGCTACACGGATTATTACTTTTATATCCGTGTAGGAAACATTTTTTACACACGGTTTTCAATTATAATATCCGTGTACATAATTTAAGAGAGCTACACGGATTTGTACCTATAAATCCGTGTAGGAAAGTTCTTTTTAGGGTTTTAATGCGGTAAGCCTCCCCTTCCAGCGCCGTTTTGATCACTCTCTCTCCTCTGGATTGGCTGGAAGCTGATTTGTGCGCCGCTGGAATCTGAGATAGCTGATTTTGGTGTGATTTTCTTCTCTCTCTCTTACTCAAGTTAGTAATTGCTCTCTCTCTCTTAATTACTCAAGTTATTAGTAATTGTTTTTTTTTTCTGTTATTTTCTGATTATATTATTGCACATTTATGATTTAGGGTTTGATTAATTGATGCATGCATGGTTGTTTTAATTTGTTAATTAGAATAATTAGTGTATTGTTGTCCAATAACCGACCTATTAATATGATTTTAGGTCCATGCCCGTTCAAAATTATTCCAATAGGGATTAATTTTGAATAGTCCCCAGTTTGCGACTGCTCTTTGAATATTGTGTCTCGTTTAGGATGTGAACACATGTTAGCGGGGTTTAATTAGTATTTGAGAAAAGTTCGACAGTATTTCTCCTTATTACTCCTACGAGTATGTGGTATTTACGCATACTTGGGGAGTTAAGGGGAAATGCTGCCGAATTTTTCTCAAATACTAATTAAATTCCGCTAACATGTGTTCACATATGAGGCACAATATTCAAAGGGTGGGTTAGGATTGTAAACCGGCCCTTTGTAAGCTAATAATTAATTCGTCCAAAGCTATATATATGTCGAACATGCACCATGATTAATTAATTGAAATCATTTTTTAAATTTAATTTACAGATGGATCGAAGTTAGATGTATGAATTGCGACGAGATAGTGAAGAATATTTGGTTCGCGTTGAAGAGTTTTTACAATTTGCGGAGAGTTATAGAGTGGATAAAAGGGATGCCAACATTTTGTGTCCTTGTAGGGATTGTAAAAATTGTGTAGGATTTGGGAACTCGGAAGTAATTAGAGCTCATTTGATTTGTCGGAGATTTAAGGAAAGATATACATGTTGGTTCATGCATGGCGAGAAAATTGGAGAAAGTAGTGGTACCAATAGAAATTGTGAAGATAATGATGAGAATGTAGGAATTTTTGATAATTATGAACTTGATTGCAACGATGATAATAATTATGAGAATCTCAAAAATTTTGATAATTTTGATAATGTTGGATTCAAATGCAGCGACGATGACGAGATAACAGTGAATATTGATGAAAATGTAGAACACGAGTACGATGACAATCTAGAGGAAATGTTGCGTGATGTGGGAGATGAAATTGGTGATAAATATTATGGTAAATTTGAGTATTTGAAAAATGAATCCAAAAAGCCGTTGTATCCTGAGTGTACGAAATTTACGAAATTGTCAGCTGTGTTGAAATTATTGAAATTAAAAGCAGAGCATGGTTGGAGCGATAAGAGTTTCACGTCCTATTACAGCTTTTACGAGAAATGCTCCCGGATAACAACGAGTTACCCTGTACAATTTATCGGGCCAAAAAATTAATCTGTCCAGTGGGTTTGAAGATCGAAAGAATACATGCATGTCCAAATGACTGTGTATTATATCGTAAAGAGTACGAGGCCATGCATGCATGTCCTAAATGCGGTGTTTCACGGTATAAACGTAAGGGCGGTGACACTGATGAATTTAACGATGAAGAAAAAAAGAGCCGGCCTCCGGCAAAGGTGCTGTGGTACTTGCCGATAATTCCGAGATTCAAACGGCTTTTTGCAAATACCAAAGATGCCAAATTATTGCGCTGGCATGAAGAAGAGCGTAAAAAGAACGGAAAACTAAGACACCCGGCTGATTCTCTCCAATGGAGGAACATCGATAGACACTTCAAAAAATTTGGTTCCGACCCGAGAAACCTCAGGATTGTGGTAAGCACAGACGGAATGAGTCCATTTGGAAGCATGAGTAGTCGGCACAGTACTTGGCCAGTTCTATTATCTATCTACAATCTGCCTCCATGGTTGTGCATGAAACGCAAGTATATAATGATGTCATTACTGATCCAAGGACCCAGACAGCCCGGGAATGACATAGATGTGTATCTCGCACCATTAATTGAGGACCTCCAAAAATTATGGAAGGATGGCGTCTCGATGTGGGATGCGTACAGTAAAGAGGTATTTAAATTGCGGGCTATGGTATTTTGCACCGTAAATGATTTCCCCGCATACGGAAATTTGTCGGGTTATAGTACTAAAGGGGCAAAAGCGTGCCCTATCTGTGAAGATGACACGCAGGTGCTGAGGCTGAAGCATTCTAAAAAGAATGTTTTTATGGGCCATCGTAGGTTTCTCCCTGTGAATCACCCATACCGTAAGCAGAAGAAGGTATTCAACGGGAAAAATGAGCTAGGAGTGGCACGTCATCCATTGGACGGGAAGAGTGTCTTTAAGCGGGTTGAAAACCTTGATGTTGTCTTCGGAAAATGTGCCAAAGCATCACCGAAAAATATTTGGAAAAAGAAGTCCATATTTTGGGAGCTACCGTACTGGGAATTTTTAGAAGTGAGACACTGCCTTGATGTCATGCATGTTGAAAAAGATGTGTGTGACAGTTTGATTGGCACATTGCTGAACATCCCGACCAAGACTAAAGACGGTATTAAAGCTCGAAAAGACCTGGTGGAAATGGGAATACGACAAAAGCTTGCACCGCAGGATAAAGGGAAGCGGGCATACCTACCCCCCGCAATGTGCACAATGTCGAAGATCGAGAAAGAAAGCTTTTGTAAATGCCTTCACAGTATTAAAGTCCCATCAGGGTATTCTTCGAATATTAAGAAGCCGGTGTCAATGAAGAACCTAAAATTGATTGGTATGAAATCCCACGACTGTCATGTTTTAATGACACATATGATTCCCGTTGCAATTCGGGGTATTTTACCAAAGGCTGTTCGGCAAACCATTACGAAGCTTTGTTTTTTCTTCAATGCAATTAATTCGAAGGTGATAGACCCGCTAAAATTAGACGCTTTGCAAAAGGAGGTCGTCGTTACTCTTTGCCATCTTGAGATGTATTTTCCACCATCTTTTTTCGATGTTATGGTTCACCTTGTTGTTCACCTTGTGAGAGAAATTAAGATTTGTGGTCCTGTTTTCCTACGGTATATGTATCCATTCGAGAGATACATGGACATTTTGAAAAAATATGTAAGGAACCGATATCGGCCCGAAGGTAGCATTGTCGAAGGATATTCCACGGAAGAGGTGGTCGAGTTTTGCACGAACTACCTGACCGGTGTGTGTCCTATTGGTGTTCCACAATCTTGATACGAGGGACAGCTCCAAGGAGTTGGGACAATCGGTTTGAAAGCCATAGTTGCTGACCAAGATGAACTAGAAAGGGCACATTTTATTGTACTACAGCACATTGCAGATGTCGCTCCCTATATAGATGAGCACATGACAATCCTTCGTCAAGGGAACTACACAAGAAGTCAGAAGTGGATTAATAACGAGCACAATCATTCTTTTGTAGGATGGCTGAAAGAAAGAGTGAAATCACACCCCGTAAATGAAATTGTTAGGCTGCTGGGCCAAGGACCCCAAACTGTGGTCAGAACATTTCAAGGATACGAGATTAACGGATATACATTTTACACTAAAGTCCAAAGTGATAAGAGCGCGACGGAAAATAGCGGGGTGACGTTGGTGGTGGCCGCTCAAGAATTCAATAGATCCGGGGATGCCCGGCCTATAATAGCATCAAAGTCATATTACGGTGTTATTGAAGAAATATGGGAGCTCATTTACAGCCCTCGCCTAAGCATTCCCGTGTTTCGGTGTCGATGGGTCGAAGACCGGGGTGTTAAGGTTGATAACAATGGGTTCACACTCGTTGATTTCAACAAAGTCGGGTATGTTGATGATTCGTTTATACTCGCCAAGCAAGGCACACAGGTCTTCTATGTCACTGACCCGAGTGATGCTAGGTGGAGCATTGTGCTCTCGGGGAAAAGAAGGATTGTTGGGGTCGAAAACGTCGTCGACGAAGAAGAGTACGACCAGTTCGAAGAGATACCTCCATTTTGTGCCGACATGCCAACTGAGGCACCAACAATTGAAGAACAAGACGAAGCGAACTACATGAGATCTGACCACAACGAAGGATTATGGGCCGATGTTCAAAAAGTGAAAAAAAAAAGAGAAAAAGAAAGAAAAAAGCCAATGTGTAATATTTTTATTTTAAACTTGAGACCTTTAATATTTTTTTTATGTAATAGTTTTTAATGTAATATTTACTGGTAATATTGTTTTAAACTTTACATCTTTAATATGTTACATTTAATTGGATTTAATTTTTTAATATTGTTACATTTAATTTTGAAAGCATATATTTACATTAATTGGATTTAATTTCTTAATATTGTTACATTTAATTTTGAAAGCATATATTTACATTTAATTAGATTTAATTTTTTAATATTGTTACATTTAATTTTGAAAGCCTATATTTACATTTAATTAGATTTAATTTTGAAAAAAAATAAGTTATTAGATTTATATTTATATTTATTTTTAAATTTGTTACATTTTATTTTTAAATAAGTTATTATATATATTTTAAACATTAGTTAGATTGGAAAAAATATAGATTTTGAAAATTAATAAGATTACATAAAAATATAGATTACATAAAAATACATTCAATTTAAAAAATTTGAAGGTAATTTCAAAAATTTGAAGTTATTACATTCAATTTCAATGATATATATAAATTTCATTCAATTTCAGATTGAAAATTTCATATACATTTCAAATTTCAGAAATGATATATATGTATTTTAAAATTTCAAATACAATTTAAAAATTAATTAAATTATAAAAAAATTAAGATTTTATTTCAATTTCAATGCAGAAGTTATATATTATACATTTTAAACATTATTTCAATTTCCTACACGGTTTTTAAAACCAAAATCCGTGTACAATAACTATCCTACACGGTTTTTACGTTAATATCCGTGTAGCTCTCCTCTATTCCTACACGGATATTAACTTAAAAACCGTGTAGCTCCCCTCTATTCCTACACGGATTTGTGAGTTAATATCCGTGTAGGATTAAGTATTGCACACGGATTGTGATACTTATCCGTGTAGGATTACTCGTTCCACTTCAAAACCAAATTTTGGGAGCCAAATTTTTACAAGTCCGATCAGTTCTCTTCTTCCTCCTGCTCTCTGATTTTGAAATTTTCACTAAGTCCGGCTGAGTTCAATACCCTCACCTCTGGTCCACCGTCCTCCCTCTTCGCCGCCTCTCCTGGTGCTTGTGTTCTTCACTTGGTAATATATTTCTCTTCTCTCTTTCTCTTTTGTTTTTCAAACAAAATTGGTTCACTTACCTTAAATTCTGATTTGTTAGGGTTTTGGTCTACTTCATTGCTGCCTCTCTCTCTCTTCTGGTCTGCCATTGCTCCCTGTTTTACTGTCTAAGGTAATCACTCTATTTAATTCGGGTTTAGTTAGGGTTTAAAGAAGGATTCGGGTTTATATGTACATTGATATGCAAATGGATTATAATTAGTGTAAATTGATATGCAAATTGATTAAAAATGCTTGTCCTTGTTTGGTTTTATATGTAAATTTTGTTTTATATGCAAATATGGGTTTATATGTAACTTTTCAAATTGATCCAAATTGATTAAAAATGCTTGTGCTTGTGCTTGTGCTTGTGCTTGTGCTTGCTTGTGCTTGTTTGGAATTGTTTTAGACCAAATTGGAATCGTTTTACAACAAATTGAACCAAATTTAGTGTAATTTAAAAGGAGGTCTATTGAATCAAATTGAACCAATTGGAAATTAGTGTAATTAGTGCTTGGAACCAAATTGGGTAGTGCTTGGAACAAAATTGGACCAAATTGAACCAAATTGAACCAAGTTCGGGTTTAGGTTAAATTAATAAATTGATTAGTGTAATTAGTGCAATTGATTATTGTGAAATTGATTGGACCAAAAAATATAATATTTTTTTGTAGTTTGGCAATTTTAAGGAAATTTTGTACCAAACTGCAAATTATTGTACCAAAATTCGGGGGTAACTAATAGGGTTTGGCAATTATGTTTAGTAATTTAAAATTAAATTTGATAATTTAAAATTGATTTGGAATGTTAATATTAACTTGCTAATTTTTTTTTTGCAGAATCATGTCACATTCGGGTGATCACTTCGACAATCCTGAAGACGAGGACATGCAAGGTCCATCACAGTTAGCCTCGTCACAAAGAAGGAAGCGAGGCCCGACCAAGTGCAAAAACACAATAGAGGCGAAGGAATTTGTCATTGAGTTCACTGAAGAAGGCTATCCGACGGGGCCAAACCGATTGCCGTACTCAAATTGGGTGAACAACCTCGTGAAGGAGAAGGCGGACATTATGATAGATAACTGGAAGAAGGTTAAAAAGGAAGATAAGGAAGAATGGTGGCAGCAGATTAAGGTAATCAGATTATATTTAAATATTTCAATTTGATTGTTGTTAATCAGGCTCTGACACTGATAATTGTTTGCTGTCAATCAGGCTCAATGGAACATCAAGGATGACACACCGAAGCAGAACACCTTGAGGATAATGAGCGAGGGGTGGAAGCAACATAAGAGCACCCTCGTGACGGAATGGATGAATAAAGGGAGGTGTCCAGTCGGGTACTATCAAAATGTGACTCAACCAATATGGGACAAGTTTGTTGCTTTGAAGCAAACACCCGAGTTCAAGGTAACTAAATTTATAAAGTTTTAACTCTTTTTTTCTCGATCGGTTGTTATATTTGAACTAACGGTTTGATTTGCTTTTATTCTTGAAGGAAAAAAGCGAAAGGGGCAGGAGGACTGTTGCTAAGAACTTGTACCCGCACCATTTAGGATCAGGCGGGTACGAGGGTAAGTCAAAGGAATGGAAGTCCGTGCTTGAGTCAAACAAAGATTCTGACTCACCCGTGGTAAAGATCGCCAATCCCCGGGGCACGAATTGGCTCATGGCAAGGTCTGAGATTACTGCCGACGGGAAGATCTGACTGCCTCAAGAGTTGCAGCCCGTGGCTCATAAAATGGTAAGTCATTCTTTTTATAACCCTGAGTCATTCAAAAAAAATTATAGCTCACTCACTTGACTTATTCTTTTGTTGCATTCAATTTTTTTATTAACAGTTGCAAGTGGAGGAGGAGGTCACATCGGGTGTCCGGACCTGTTCCAGGGAGAATGACTCTCTCTCTCAAACGCTTGACAATCCGGAGCACCCGGGTCGGGTAAGGGGTGTAGGCGTCTACAAGGGTTTCAAGGATGTTTTCTGTTCAGAGAAACCCAAGTGAAGATCGCGCGCCAAAGTCACCGACGAAGAGAGAGATGTGCGGCTCCTCCGGGAAATCCAACAAGAGTACGAGACGAGGATGGTGGAGAGGATGGCAGAGATGGAAGCAAGGATTGTAAACCGCATGACATCTTATCAGTTTACACACCCATCCGAGCAAGGACCTCCCATTTCGCCGGGAATTCGGCGAAGCAGTCAAGCATCAGGGACCTGGGAGGATGAGTTCGATAATCTCAAGGTAATACCTACTATTAATAATCTAAATGCAATTAATGTTGGTTCGTAAACTTGGTATCAAATATGGTAATCTTAATAATAATTGCAGGTGGCCACCAAATGCGACTTGATCATTTGGAGCGGTGCGGTGCCTGTCACCGTTGCCAAGGGTCTCGTAATTCCGGGCCAAACATTGGTGCACCATGCTCCGGTCGGGCACGGCTTTGCATGCGTCCAGATCGACTCTGTTGTGTCAGAATGGCGTAGGATACCTCTTCCTGTCCCGACCAAGGACATGCTAGTTGTGGATGACATCCGTGAGTCATTTATCCAATGGCCCAAGAATCAGATCATTATTCATCAAGTAATCTCTAAATTATCAACATATCTTGTTACATTCAAAACCGCTCTTTTTAAATACTTGAAATTTTTAAAATTTGATGCATGCATAGGAGGCCCATTTATCACTGGTACGGGGGGAGAGTGGGATGGTCCGCACGACCGATGTCGTAGGAGAGACTGATGCTGGAGTCCAGCCTGAGGCGCCGGACCACCGTCTGATCAGTCCAGAAGAATACAATGCTTTGCCTCTCGATTGTCAGCGTCTTCATGACCGCTTGATGAAGGCACCCGAAGGCATGACCAGCATCATGATCGAGACGCCACCCGGCATGTTCCTGCATGACGGATGGCCATGCATGCTCTCTTTCGACGACTTCAAGGACTTTCTATATGCCAAGGGTCGCGATAGATGGCTCGATTGCTCATTCCTTACCATTTTCTGCATGTAAGTGACCTTACTTTATTTATATATTGTATATCACTCAAATATATATTCAAAATGGAAAGCATTTTCAGGAAGCTGCTCCGAACTTGCGAATCATGGTCGCCCGAAGATAAGGTAAACAACACTGCAATTCTGGACCCGGCAAACTCAATTTCACCGTGCTACAAGGTCAGGGTCAGCAGTGTGTCGACTATATGTGCTATGCGATGCACCGTTGCTCCGAGGATAGCAAGAAATTTATTCTTCTGCCATACCACCAGAGGTACGATTCTAACCTTCAATTTTTCTCGATGTTTTGAATTCAATAATTATAAAAAAGAAATTAAATTTGATTATAATTGTGTTAATATTTCTCATGCCACAGGACACACTGGTGTTTGTTTATCATCATTCTGACTGCAAATAGGGCTTTTATCATGGATTCTGCAAGGCCAAAAGACGTCACACCTGAAGAGAGCAGAGAGATCTGTCCCTTTTTGACACAGTAAGCAATAATTTTTCACTAGGTTTGATTTTTTTTTCAATTGTAATTAAATTGTGGATCGAAATTGCTAATTACAGTCGCTTAATTTTGTAAGGGCTTGGACCAAATATGTTAAAGAGGGAGGACTGCAAGGAAGAGCTAGAGGGACCGTGAAAGATAAATTCAGAATTGAGTGGTTGCCAGTTAGCACACATGCAATAATTTTTTAACTTAAATATTATAGTCCAAAAATTATTTTCATTGTAATATAACCCGAAAAATATAAATTTCAGTGCACGCGACAGAAGGCGTCTTGGGAGTGCGCTTATTACACGATGATTTTCATGTTTAATTAGATCAAAAGGACTCAATTTTCCTTTCCAAATGACGTAAGTAATTCACATTAATTTTCATTTTAAAAATATCAATAATTCGATCTGTTTCTCGTTACTAACTTAAATTATAATTGCAGTATAGCCGGAGCCAAGCCCCTTTGTCAGACGAACAAATCAACGAAATTAGAGCGATGTGGGCAAGGTGGTTTGTATCCGAATTTTGTAAAGAACAAGATGGATTTGTATAACTTAATTAGTGTAATTATCAATTTTGAATTGTTATGTTATGTTTTGGCAATTTATATTCTGTTTTGGGCAAAAAAAACATTCTGATTATATATAATTTAATGGCTAGCAAAAGTGGAGGCTAGCCAGAAACAAAAAAAATTTCAAAAAAAAAAATGGAAAATCATACACGGATATTTTAAAATAAATCCGTGTAAAATGTGATAATAATAAAAAATATATAGAGCTACACGGATTTTGTAATCAAATATCCGTGTAGGAATACTATTTACACACGGATATTAACATAAAACCGTGTAGGAATAGTAATCCTACACGGATATTTGATTACAAATCCGTGTAGCTAGGGAGGAGAGCTACACGGTTTTTAGGTAATATCCGTGTGTAAACATGATTCCTACACGGATATTATATTGCCAATCCGTGTAGCTCTCTTGCGGTGTGTGCACTTTGGGAGGTTTTCCACACGGCCTTTTAGTAAAAAATCCGTGTAGGATCTGTGTAATCGTACACGGATATATTATCCGTGTGTAAATGCTGGACTTTCCTACACCCCAGTATTACACACGTTTCCAAATCCGTGTAGCTCTCCAGTTAAAGTCCGTGTACAAACTGTATTTTTGTAGTAGTGTGGGAGAGCTTTTGTAGTTGACATTTTTGGAAATTTATTTTATCCTGCTCTGTTTTATGATGCAGCTGGTACCCTTCTAGGATTCATTCCTATAAATAGACTTTCCAAGGCAATTATTTCAATTAATTTAAAATAGATATGCATGATTTCTCTTCCGTTTACGTAAGGTCAGTGCAACTTTTCAGCACACTTGTCGTTAGTTATGGTGCATTTTTCAATTTTTGGCGATGCATGAACTAGTCAGGCTCTTTTGTAGTTTGACAACGATTGTGATCTTAATTTGTTTGATTAGTTGACTGACGACATTTCTCTCCTTTAGATAGGGTGGCAAGGGACTGGGTTTTCTCTACAAGTAAAATTCGTTGGACCATCTTTTTTTTTTTTTTTTAATTATTAGACATGGTAAATATTTACACAAGTTGTTTGTATGGACTTCTACGCGAATATTAAGTAGTTGGGTGGCTTGAACTCCAACATTAACTCAAAGAAAAATATATTATTCATTATTTAAATATGAAAATATATGTGGCAGAATACATGGAAGCCTATATATTAAAAAAATAGTAACAATAATAATAATAATATATTATTATATATAATTATTGTTGTTGTTAATTTTGTTGTTGTTGTAGTTGTTGTTTGCATTACAATGTTGTATTATTCCAACAAACTATTTAATAAATAATGTTTTCATTCTTCTAAATAAAGAAATTTACTCTATTTTTAAGTACTATCTGAAAATTTGGAATCAATGCTTTCATTAGCCCAAATGGTTTGTAATCGGCTCTCTGCCCACTTTTTCTTTGTATAAATTTAAATGAACGGACATGATTTTTTGAGATTTTAGATTGATGATCTAACAGCCGAAGTTCCTTCTTTTTGTGAGATACAGCTTCCCAATTGAATATGACAATTTCCTTTTATTAGAATTAAGGATTACAAATATCAAACAGAATATTCAGATTAATATATCAACTTTTTGTAATTTATATTTTTTATTTTTATGTTATTGTTGTGAAATATTTATTTTTGTTGTAGTTGAACATCTGTTATATATCTGTAGTGACCTACAAATACAAAATACAAATACAATTGTAGTCCAACAATAAGGTTTGTACCAAATTTCTATGCATTGTCATGTCCTATTGTTATTTTCTTCAATGATTTCATTTTCACTGTTGCCATCTGGTCAAAGTGAAATTTCAATAAAATTGTCGTTTTGTTAATATATCAACAAGTTGATTTTTGAATTTTTTTTTTTTTTTTTTGTAGCTTAACAGCGAGATTTTAGATTGTTGGATTAGTTGACTCAAGTCGTTGGTCTCCCTCTCTTTAGGATAGACATAGGGATAGGGTGGCAAGGGATTGGTCTGCGTTTTTTCTCAAAATTAACTAGCCTGAGGCTGGGAGCAAGGCATTTTTTTTTCTCATAATTGAGTAGAATAAATTATCAGATAGGGACCGGAGTCAACTTGGGAAAAAAAATGGATCTTGTCATAAGTTAATATTTAATGATTTTTAGTTTACTTAAATTTGTTTTTAAATCATAGATTTAGAAACAAGGGAACATACCCAAAAGAATTAGTTTAACTATTTTTTAATATTTCAGAATTCTGCGTAAGTTGTAGAGAATGATTCACATAGGCCAGCTGCAGCAGAGTCTATGATATATCACAATTATTTATTTTAACCAACATAATTACTTAAGTATACCAAAATTATAGTCAAGTGGGGCCGCTTGACCTCTCTCCTTGTTACTGCGCTCATGGAAACAATGTTGATGGCATTGGCAGATTTACTTAGATGAACACAAGATTTTGGCACAAACTTTTTAACTATTAATTGTACCCATTACAATATTAATATATGAAATCCCCTCAGAATATTTATATAATTCTCACTTATTATTTATACAGGTACATAAATTTGTTCTTGCGTTCTTCTTGCTCTTAATCTTTCATCATTTCATGTAACCAGGTATCATTTACTAGGGCTTTGCTTCAGGAGAACAATTTTTATAATACTGATTGCACTTTGGTCTAGTGTATGGCTGGCCTCGTGGTGTGCCTGATCGAACCGAAGGGTCTCGCTTAAATATTCTTGGGTCGAGTTCTGAAATGACAAAGTAAATTTGCAATTTTTTATTTGATTACTAATGAAAGAAATGAAAGAAATACAAAAAATCTCTCTCATTTTATCTATTACTAAAAATTTCAATTTACCACTTATTTAATTAGGAGCAAATTAAAAGATAAAAGATTCTGGTTCGAGTTTCTTTGAATTATAATCTCAATTAAAGTTTTAATACTTTTAAAAAAAAAGTATACACACCAGCTATAAATTAAGAAAGAGAGAGATTACTTACTGCCAGCCTTGCTCTCTTCCAGGGTTTGAGCAGCCTTCGTACAAGGCAATATGAGCGAGCTAGTGAAAAATATAAACAAAATGCAGAGAACTGGGAGAGCTTTTTTTCTTGACATGTTTAGAATTTAATATTCTGTTATCCTGCTTTGTTTTATGATGAAGCTGGGTACTCTCCAAGGATTCATTCCTATATATAGACTTTCCAAGGCAATTATTACAATTAGTTAAAAATAGATATGATTTCTGTTCCGTTTACCAAAGGTCAATGCAACTTTTCGACACACGTTTGTTATGGTGGATTTTTCAATTTTTGGCGATGCATAAACAAGTCAGGATTATTTGTAGTTTGACAACGATTGTGATCTTAATTTGTTGATTAGTTGAGTGAAGACATTTCTCTCCTTTAGATAGGGTGGCAAGGGATTGGGCCCCGTTTTTCTCTTCAAGTAAAATTTGTTGGACCATCTTTTTTTCTTTTCAATTAGACATGGTATATATTTACACAAGTTGTGTGTATGGACTTCTAGGGTATGTTTGGATGCACAAGAATAGCTACTGTTTTTGGAATAGCATTGCTATTCCGAACAAGGTGCATCCAAACGAGAAATGAAGCTATTCAGAATAGCTACTGTTTTTAGAATAGCATTGCTATTCGCTATTCTTACAAAAACATGGAATAGCATTTGTTGATTTCAATATTAATACTAATATAATATTTAAATTAATATTATATTACATTTAATTTTTAAATTAATATTATATTGTATTATATTTAATCTAATAATATATTATATTTAATCTAATATTTTATTTAATACTAATATAATATTTAAAATAATATTATATTACATTTTAATATTTAAATTAATATTATATTATATTATATTTAATCTAATATTTTATTTAATACTAATCTAATATTTAAAATAATATTATATTACATTTAATAATTAAATTAATATTACATTGTATTATATTTAAACTAATATTTTATTCAATACTAATCTAATATTTAAAATAATATTATATTACATTTAATATTTAAACTAATATTGTATTACATTTAATCTAATATTTTATTTAATACTAATCTAATTTTTAAATTAATATTATATTACATTAATATTTAAACTAATATTATATTACATTTAATATTTAAAATAATATTATGTTATATTTAATCTAATATTTTATTAATACTAAACTAGTATTTAAAATAATATTATAATGCATTTAATATTTAAACTAATATTATATTACATTAATCTAATATTTAAATTATATTATATTACATTTAATCTAATATTTTATTTAATACTAATCTAATTTTTAAAATAATATTATATTACATTTAATATTTAAACTAATATTATATTATATTTAATACTTAAACTAATATTATATTATGTTTAATATAATATTTTATTTAATGCTAATTTAATATTTAAAATAATATTATATTATATTTAATATTTGAGTTAATATTATATTGTATTATATTTAATCTTACACATAAATTATTAAACAGTAGCTATTCCCTCCAAACTCTATTCTAAATATGCAATCCAAACAACTTTTTCACTGTTCTGAATAGCACTGTTCTTAAACAGTAGCTATTCTTATTTACTATTCTAAACAGTAGCTATTCTAGCTATTCTAGAGTTCATCCAAACGTACCCCTAGTGTTTATCTCCAAGTTTGCCATCTGATCCAGCCAACTGAGAGCAGCCCAATTAGTGTTCATCGGGCCCACAGAACATTTACTACTCTTTTCATATTCGCCCAGAGAAGCCCTTATTAATTCATATTCCAAGAACTTAGCCCTGTTTGGAATCATTCAATTCGCTTCATGATCCGTTCGCACTTGACGATAAAATAGGCATTTATGTCTGTTTTTTTTATTTAGTCTCTTTGAATGGTGTCTATTGCATTGTCGATCTCAGTCATAATGACATCTTATGTTTGTAGTTTTAGCTGTACTATTTCTACATTTTTGCTGAACAACCCGTACCACGATAGATATTTTGCAATTTAGAACAAGGTTGCCTATCCTACAATGTCAACAATCAAATTGGAAAAGAAAATGAAAATAATATAATCCTACAAGGTTGCCTATCCTACAGTCTTCCCAAATATCTTTCCGACTAACAATTAATTAATTTGTGCTAATCAAATGAGATTCATCTTTTACGAGATGTCTGTCTAGCTTTCTTTCAAATAAAGATTATGAAATTATTTCACACTAAAATTTGTGCGCCAAATCTTCTAAGAATATTATTTTTTAAAGAGCACTTGAATAATCTACGTTCGAGTTTGGAAAAAAACATTGTGAGTCCAACATCTTCCCATGGAGATAAAAAAAGGTTGCAATATTTTTGTTTTGTGCGTTACAATTGTCAAATAATATTAATACGAGCCTTTTAACATTGTCTGGATGGAGATAGAATAGAGAGGAAGGGATGGAATGGATATAAAAGAAAAATTTCCCACGAATCTTGTTTAGTTGATAAAATTATGTCAGAAGCGAAGGGTACAGAAAGTTAAAGATTTAACCTTGCATAATTATAATTAATAGAATTGATTTCTTTCTCGATTTGAGGTGTAACGGATGGAAATAAATTGTGTTGCAAATATTTTCAGAAAAAATGACACAAATATACAACCTTATATATTACCTATATAATTTTCATTCAAGTTTGTTTGTCAGAAATGTACAACTGCCACTGAATTTTTCGTTAACCTACTAAATTTTAATTGACCAAACAAAAAATAAGACGGAAATGAAAGTTAAATTTATTTTCCCTCATTAATCATTCAAACATAAAGAGGTTAACTATATTAATTAATCTCCCTTTCTATTCCAATCAATTCCCTCCTATTCTTCACCTCCCTTCCCTTCCTCTACTCTCCATCCAAATAAGGTGTTCAAGGAAGAAAACCTATTAAGACAATCATTTTCAATGAAGAAAACCTATTAAGACAGTCATTTTCAATGAAGAAAACCAAAAATTATACACTGTCAAATGTAAGAACACAAAATTAAGAAATTTAAATCGTTCATTTGGGCTTAACCCATATGGGCCTTTCGGTAAAGCAAATGAAAGTGACAAATCGTATGACATTTGATTGCATGACAGCTTTCTGTCAATTAAAAACAAACATTTTAAATTTGCAAAAAAAATGACTAAACTGGCCTTATATAACACCAAGTAATTAACAAGTTATTCCTTGGACGCCCACAGTTTTTAACTCATAACTCTACAACTTATATATAGATAATTTTATATTTATAGATATTATTAAAAAAATATTATATGCAGGATAATAGAGAGGCTGCCTTCAGCTTTTAATTATATATGTAGACAAGACCTAAAATTTTATCGGTTCTTGTAGGCATTTTTAAACGAACTAGAAATTATTTTCAGTTCTTTTAATTAAAGAATATATATTTTGTAGTACAAGGTATTTTCGTTTTCTTTATGTTAAATCAAATTTTGTATACATTTAATACATTACACTGTATTAATTTTTATATTATTTATAGAAACTGTATTTATATATATACATACCTGGTATATAATCTCTTTCTGAATTTAGTCTTGCGATTTTGGAGAAAATATCTTCAGTGATTTAATCTCTAGAAAAGAATATGTGGTGGATGAAATGTAGAGAGTTTCATACTAATTTAAAATTTTAAAAATTTGAAGACAGTTTTTTATTTATTTTGTTTGTAGTTCTTCATTTCGAAATTATTTTATCAGTTGTTTAGTATGAAGCAGACAATACAACAAGAGCTCCTAGTCAGCTTGCCCGAACTAACATAGGAGCTCCTAGTCAGCTTGCCAAACTCACAAGCATCACACACAAGTTTCCGTTGATCAGCCTTTTCATACAAAGACGGATATAGACGACTGAAAACACCAAAAGACGAATGTCTCATGCGCTGATGATGCAGCATCAACACATTCTCAGCACTCATCCCAGATTCTCCTACTCCTGCCCTCTCTACCATAGATGCCAAGGCTAAATCTATCCCCTCACAATCCAAGTACCACAGTCCACTACGCCACGTGCCAGTTCCAAGTCTCCGGTCAGTCCCCTTCTCCTGAAAGATCACCTTGGGAATATCAAAAGAAACAACACATTTTAGTTGAAGTATGATGGCACTAATGGATAAAATATTTACTGGAAAGGAAGAAGCATGCAAAACATTGGACAAAGTCACAGAGTTGGTAAATTTCACTGTACCCTTACCAACCACAGGCAGTGCCGTACCATCAACAGTCTGGATGCTCTCTGGCACTGCTAGGTGAGTATAAGGAGAGAACTCCCTAGCATTACCTGTCACATGTCGAGATGCACCAGAATCTATTATCTATTCTGGTGATCTAGTGGTGGATATAGATGCAAGAGCATGTGTGTCACCAGTACCCTTGACCGAATGAGCATAAGTAGCGGTGTTACCCCTCGACAAAATTGAAGTTGATGCATTCTCGATCACACTCTTTTTGTCTCCAACACCTGCCATTCCCTGCTTCCTCTTCACTATCTCCACTTGGTATTCAGATTTTAATTATGTAGACAAAACGTAAAATTTTATCGGTTCTTGTAGGCATTTTTAAACGAATTGGAAATTATTTTCAGTTCTTTTAATTAAAGAATATATATTTTTGTAGTACGAGGTATTTTTGTTTTCTTTATGTTAAATCAAATTTTGTATACAATTAATACATTACACTGTATTAATTTTTATATTATTTATAGAAACTGTATTTATATATATATACATACCTGGTATATAATCTCTTTCTGAATTTAGTCTTGCGATTTTGGAGAAAATATCTTCAGTGATTTAATCTCTAGAAAAGAATATATATGTGGTGGGTGAAATGTAGAGAGTTTGATACTAATGAAAAAATTTAAAAATTTGAAGACAGTTTTTTATTTATTTTGTTTGTAGTTCTTCATTTCGAAATTATTTTATCAGTTGTTTAGTATGAAGCAGACAATACCAAAGGTAAGTCATATGTGCGCATTCTTTTTTGCGCTAATTAATATTTCAAAAAAGGGTCCATTTCTTGTGTACCCTCTAGCTCTTAATTACCAATTTTCTTATTTATCCCACAGAATTTCAATATATTATATTTATCTTTCAACTTGTTCAATACTTTCTTATTTACACTTACACTTAGCTCGTAAACTTTAAAATTTATATTTTAAATTAAGTTCCTTTACTAGGTTATTCGATAAAGTAATACATATTAATTATGCAATTTAATACTAATATGGAGAATCTATCGGTAAATGTTGTGATTAATCAAGTAAATCTACTGACCTGCCTTACATCTCATGGCTGAAAGTATCTAAGATAAAATTGTTTTTTTTTTTTTTATTATGAGGACGAAGCTTAAGTAAAATTTGCAATAAGATCAATCATTTCAAAATACGTACCACACCTTGTACAAGTCCAATTTTTTATATCATTGTCACCAGAAAAAATTTTACCCTTTCTCCATGACTTGTAATTAATTTGTGACAATTTCTAGTATTAATGCACTGCATCTGTATTTTAGCACATTCCCTTGTGTAGATTTCCGTATTAATTTATTTTTCCATGAGCCCAGCGTTAATTATGACCTAAGTCCAACTATAAAATAATAAATTTTCAAACGTAGAATTTATTTTTTGTATTTGATAGCCTTCTGACCGAACTCGAAGAATTTTCGAATTGATATAAGAAATGATATACAATTATTTTCTTTGAATTACAATAAAGAAAAAGGAACGCAAACCAATTTCCTCCGTGACAGTTCTCTTTTCGACCAGTTTAATTGGAGAAGCAAAATTGTACTACCAAATTCAGGTCACTGTTTTGTTCAAGATTTGGTACTGCATTTCAAAAAATTTGGAATCACTGCTTTCATTAGCCCAAATGGTTTTTAATCGTCTCTCTAACCACTTTTTATTTTTGTATTAATTTAAATGAACGGACATGATTCTTTGAGTTTTTTTATTTATTTATGATCTAGCTAGCAGCCGAGGTTCATTCTTTTTGTGAGATAAGCTTCCGAATCAAATTTGAATATACAAATTTATTAATATAATTTTTTTGTAATTTATATTTTTTTTATTTTTATGTTATTTTTCTGAAATGCTTATTTTATGTTGTAGTTGCACATCTATTATATATCTGTAGTGACCAACAAATGCAAAATACAAATACAATTAATTGTAGTCGAACAGTAAGGTTTGAACCAAATTTGTAAGCATTGTCAAATAAGTCATGTTGTAATTTTCTTCAATGATTTCATTTTCACTGTTGCCCTCTGGTCAAAGTGTAAGTTTCAATAAAATTGTCCTTTTGTAATTAAATCAACAAGTTTATTTGGTTGTTTTGTAAATGAACAGCGAGATTTTAAATTGATACGTATAGTATAGTAATAGGCTGGTAAGGGGTTGGTCTGCGTTTTTTTGTCAAAAATTAGTCTCAGAATCTGTGGCTATTAATAAATTACTCAGTATAATTAATAAATTAGCAGACAGTGGATCAACTTTAAAATAAATTGGGATGTTTAGCCCTACATTTTCATAAGAAGAACAAAAAAATCTTTTACGAGAATGCTTGTCGTTATTATGTTTAGCAGACAATGATTTTCTCTTCCGTTTACCTCAGGTCTCAATGCATCTTTTCAGCATGCTTGTCGTTATTATGGTGCATCTTTTACGAGAAGTCTGTCTAGCTTTCTTTCAAATAAAGATTATGAAATTATTTCACACTAAAATTTGTGCGCCAAATCTTCTAAGAAAATTATTTTTTAAAGAGCACTTCAATAAACTACATTCGAGTTTGGAAAAAATCATTGTGAGTCCAACATCTTCCCATGGAGATAAAAAAGGTTGCAATATTTTTGTTTTGTGCGTTACAATTGGCAATTAATATTAATACGAGCCTTTTCACATTGTTTGGATAGAGAGTAGAGGAAGGGATGGAATGGAAATAAAAGAAAAGTTTCCCACGAATCTTGTTTAGTTGATAAAATTATGCTAGAAACGAAGAGTACAAAAAGTTAAAGATTTAACCTTGCATAATTATAATCAATAGAATGGATTTTTTTTCCCAATTTGGGGTGTAATGGATGGAAATAAAATTTGTTGCAAATATTTTCAGAAAAAATAACACAAATATACAACCTTATATCTTACCTATATAATTTCCATTCAAGTTTGTTTGTCAGAAATGTACAACCGCCATTGAATTTTTCGTTAACCTTCTAAATTTTAATTGACTAAACAAAAAATAAGATGGAAATGAAAGTTAAATTTATTTTTCCTCATTAATCATGCAAATATAAAGAGGTTAAATATATTAATTAATCTCCCTTTCTATTCCAGTCCATTCCCTTCTATTCTTCACCTCCCTTACCTTCCTCTACTCTCCATCCAAATAAGGTGTTCAAGGAAGAAAACCTATTAATTAAGACAATCATTTTCAATGAAGAAAACCTAAAATTATACAGTCAAATGTAAGAACACAAAATTAAGAAATTTAAATCGTTCATTTGGGCTTAACCCATATGGGCCTTTAGATAAACCAAATGAAATTAAGTGACAAATCGTTTGACATTTGATTGCATGAGAGCTTTCTGTCAATTAAAAACAAACATTTTAAATTTGCAAAAAAATGACTAAACTGACCTTATATAACACCAAATAATTAACATGCATGTGATTCCTTGGACGCCCGAAGTTTTTAACTCAAAACTCTACAACTTATATATAGAGAATTTTATATTTATAGATATTATTAAAAAAATATTATATGCAGGATAATAGAGAGGCTGCCTTCAGATTTTAATTATGTAGAGAAAACCTAAAATTTTATCGGTTCTTGTATGCATTTTTAAATGAACTGGAAATTATTTTCAGTTCTTTTAATTAAAGAATATATATTTTTGTAGTACGAGGTATTTTTGTTTTCTTTATGTTCAAGCAAATTTTGTATACAATTAATCCATTCAGGGGCGGAGCTACATACAATGAATGGAGGTCAATTGACCCCCATTCATTTGCAATTTTTTTTTATTTATACCCTAGCTTTAATATAATTTAAACTAAAATATTATGAATAAGGTGGAATTGACCCCATTCGTAGTAGAAATTTTTTATATACTTGACCTTCATTTATGTTTGACCCCCATGGTCGGCCTGAAAGTCTAGCTCCGCCCCTGTTATCCATTACACTGTATTAATTTTTATATTATTTATAAAAACTGTATTTATATATATATATATACACCTAGTATATAATCTCATTCTGAATTTAGTCTTGCGATTTTGGAGAAAATATCTTCAGTGATTTAATATCTAGAAAAGAATATGTGGTGGGTTAAATGTAGAGAGTTTGATACTAATTAAAAAAATTAAAAATTTGAAGCCAGTTTTTTATTTCTTCTGTTTGTAGTTCTTCATTTCGAAATTATTTTATCAGTTGTTTAGTATGAAGCAGGCAGTACAAAAGGTAAGTGATATGTGTGCATTCTTTTTTGCGCTAATTAATTAATATTTCAAAAAAGGGTCCATTTCTTGTGTACCCTCTAGCTCTTAATTACCAATTTTCTTATTTATCCCACAAAATTTGAATATATTATATTGATCTTTTAACTTGTTCAATACTTTCTTATTTACACTTACAATTAGCTCGTAAACTTTAAAATTTATTTTTTGCTTTTCCAAAAAAAAAAAACTTTAAAATTTATATTTAAATTAAGTTCCTTTACTTTACTTCGGACATAGGTTATTCGATAAAATAATACATATTAATTATGCAATTTAATACTAATTTGGAGAATCCATCGTAAAATGTTGTGATTAATCAAGTAAATCTACTGACGTGCCTAACATCTCATGGCTGAAAGTATCTAAGATAAAATTGTTTTTTTATTAGTATGACGACGAAGCTTAAGTAAAATTTGCAATATATAAGATCAATGAATTCAAAATACGTACCACACCTTGTACAAATCCAATTTTTTATATCATAGTCACCAGAAAATTTTTACCCTTTCTCCATGACTTGTAATTTGTGACAATTTGTAGTATTAATGCACTGCATCTGTATTTTAGTACATTCCCTTGTGTAGATTTCCATACTAATTTATTTTTCCATGAGCCCATCAGCGTTATGACCTAAGTCCAACTATAATAAAATAATAAATTTTCAAACGTAGAATTTTTTTTTTTTTTTACTTGATAGCCTTCTGACCTAACTCGAAGATTTTTCGAATTGATATAAGAAATGATATACATTATTTTCTTTGAATTACAATAAAGAAAAATGAACGCAAACCAATTTCCTCCGGGACAGTTGTCTTTTCAGGTCACTGTTTTGTTGAAGAGTTGGTACTACTGCATTTCAAAATTTTTGGAATGACTGCTTTCATTAGCCCAAATGGTTTGTAATCGGCTCTCTATCCACTTTTTATTTTTGTATAAATTTAAATGAACGGACATGATTCTTTGATTTTTTTTATTTTTTTTATTTTTTTATGATCTAGTAGCTGAAGTTCGTTCTTTTTGTGAGATACAGCTTCGGAATCAAATTTGAATATACAGATTTATTAATATAAATTTTTTGTAATTTATATTTTTTTATTTTTATGTTATTATTCTGAAATGCTTATGTTTTGTTGTAGTTGCACATCTGTTATATATCTGTAGTGACCTACAAATACAAAATACAAATACAATTGTAGTCCAACAGTAAGGTTTGCACCAAATTTGTAAGCATTGTCAAATAAGTCCGGTTGTAATTTTCTTCAATGATTTCATTTTCACTATTAATTGCTCTCTGGTCAAAGTGTAAGTTTCAATAAAATTGTCCTTTTGTCAACAAATCAACAAGTTTATTTGGTTGTTTTGTAAATGAACAGCGAGATTTTAAATTGATACGTATAGTATAGTAATAGGCTGGTAAGGGGTTGGTCTGCGTTTTTTTTTTGTCAAAAATTAGTCTCAGAATCTGTGGCTATTAATAAATTACTCAGTATAATTAATAAATTAGCAGACAGTGGATCAGCTTTAAAATAAATTTGGATGTAGCCAGAATTTCATGTTTTAATAATTTAATAAATTGTAGTTTACTGAAACTTGTTTTTACATCATAAATTGATAATAAAATTCAGGGGAATTTGTTATTACAAATATATACTATTTCAAAAATTCTGTTGTAGATTATCATTCACAGAGTATATGACAATTATTTATTTCAACCAACAAAATTACTTAAGGATAATAAAATTAGGGTCAAGTGTGGTTGCTTGACCACACGCTCCTTGTCACTGCATGCAAGTAACATAGATGGCATTGGAAGAATTATTTAGCTGAACACTAGTTTAATTTTTGGCACAAATCTATATTAATATATTATTAATTGTACATTTTACAATATTCATATATGAAATCCCCTCCACCGAATACACATATATAAATCTCATATATTGTTTAAACACGTACATAAATACGTTGTTACATTCTTCTTGATCCGACTCTTTCATGTAACCAGACATCTTTCTTCTACGGCTTTGCTGGAGGAGGACAATTATAATAGTTACGGCAGGGTCTGGTGTAAGGGTTGCCTCCGCTGCCTCTATGTACATTGCTTGATGGAGCCGGATAGTATCCTATTGCTTGCCGGTCGATTGCTGAAAATGGGGAGATTACAAAGTAAAGTTGCAATTTTTAATTAAAGAAATACGGAAGATATCTCTCTCAATTTATCTATTACTAAAAATTTCAAAATACCACTTAATTAATTAGGTGCAATTAAATTAAAAGATACTGGTTCAAGTTTCATTGAATTATGATGTCAATTAAAGTTTAACTACGAGCTTGCTTTAAAAAAAAATAATTAATTTTGAATGCACCAGCTATATGTTAATTACGAAAGAGATAAATTAATTACTTACCATCAGCCTTGCCCTCTTCCAGTGTTCGAGCAGCCTCGGTACAATGCAATACAAGAGAACTTGTGAAAAATAGGAAGAGAATACAGAGAACTGGAAGTGGTTTTATTGTTGACATATTTCTGTTATGAACTTATGATCCAGCTGGTACCCTGAAAGGGTTTATTCTTATTTATAACCTATCCAAGGAAAGCAATCAAAAACGAATATTGATCCGATTTAGCTATAATCGATCGATATACGATCTTTTTTTTTCCGTTTACCTCAGGTCAATGCAACTTTTCAGCGGGCTTGTCGTTAGTTATGGTGCATTTTAAAATTTTTGGCAATGTATAAACAAGTCAGGATCTTTTGTAGATTGACAACGATTGTGATCTTCATTTGTTTGATCAGTTGACTGAAGACCTTTCTCTCCTTCAGATTGGGTTGCATGGGATTGGCCTATGTTTTTCTCTAAAATGTAAATTTGGTTGGACCATATTTTTTTTTTGGGATCAATTAATAGTCTCCTCCATTCTATTTCCTAAATGTCTCCCTAACTAACTTATCCATAAAGTACAATGGAAACCACTAACTAACTGGAGAGAACAATAATTAATTTGGAGACCACTTAAATTTGAAAAAATTTACAACTAGTGTATACATGTATGAACACTTATGTGCACAAATATTCATATATAATGTATCAAGTATTCATACCTAAGATATTAAGTATTTAAACAAAAAACTGGATATCAACTTTCTTTTCTCCCTAGTCATACTCCCATTTTTTACATTTTTTAGAGGTGGATTTTTTTTTTCCATTTACTTTAATCAATATTTCTAACGATCCGCGAGGAATTTTGCCAATCTAAATCCACAAATATTTTCTACGTAATTTTATCTTTCAAATGAGATCCATGATGAAGTACTTTCGGGTTCTTCATCGTTCAAATACTTATACCTCGGCATGCAAGTATTCATATCTCATCGAGCAAGTGTTCGTAACTTGTCAAGTATTAATACTTACTCAATAAAGAGCCATTTTGCTATTTCAAATTGTTTAGAGAACAAACTTGCCTATGCAAAAAATAATTTCATAAAAGAGTAGGTCTAATGTCCTTCAAAATAATACACAAATGAATAAACATTAAAAAGTATTTATACTAAAACTCAAAAAGTATTCATACTAAAACATATAAAATATTGATAATATAACTTTCAAAGTATCATTACTAGAAAATATTCAAATTGCAAAGAATTAATACTAAAGCATATAAAATATTCATACTAGAACATTGGAAGTATATATTACAAAATTAATAAAATTAATCTTACTAAAATAATATAAGTATTCATACTATAAGATTGAAAGTATTCACACTACAAGATATGAATACTTGCATGCCGAGGTATGAATACTTGAACGACGAAGAACCCGAAAGTACTTCATCATGGATCTCATTTGAAAGAGAAAATTATATAGAAAATATTCGTGGTTTTAGATTTGCAAAATTTCTCGCGGATCATTAGAAATATTGATTATATTAAACGGAGAAAAAAAAAAACCACTTCTAAAAACATGTAAAAGATGGATGTGTGACTATGGAGAAAAAAAGTTGATTTTCAGTTTTTTGTTTAAATACTTAATATCTTAGGTATGAATACTTGATATATTATATATGAATACTTGTGCACATAAGTGTTCATACATGTTCACACTAGTTGTAAAAAAATTTTCAAATTTAAGTGGTCCCCCAATTAGTTAGTGGTCCCTATTATACTTTATGGATAAGTTAGTTAGGGGGATATTTAGAGGACCAAATGGCGGGGAACAAAATCTTTACTTTTTTTTTTTCCTTCCCAAATAAACATTTTACACTAATTGTTTGCAAGGACTTCCGGTGTTTATCTCCAAGTATAGCTCTGATTGTAAAGTTAATGATATCATGCCAATGCGGGTCAGCTGGGCCCAACCAATTAGTGCACCGGACCGAACGTACCGAATAAATCAAATTAATTCGTACTTTTATTTCTACTAATATGTTCATCTATATAACCAAATTTGATGAAAGTTCCCACAAATCTTTGGTTCTGATTTTCACTTAAGACCTTTTTTTTTTCATTTAGTATTTTTTCATTGAATAGTGTAAATTATACTCTGTTGATCTTAATCAAAATGAATAAGCTGCACTGGAAGAGCCTGGTTCTGTCTTCTGTTATTTTTCTTTGGGGGAATTTCATGTATACCCCTCAAAAACTCCAAAATTACATATTTCCCCCTCGAAATTTTAAAATTACATATTTCTCCCTCTAAACTTTAAAAACTCACATATTTACCTATTTTATTATATTTTATATTAAAACACATTCTAAATTCATAAAATACCCATTTTACCCTTTATTAAAAATCATAAAACATCCATCTGACTCTAATTTAAATCTAAAAGGTTCCTCTAATATCCGAATTGCATTAAGATATGTGTGCTACGTCAGCATGAATCTTGAAGCGAGCACGCACAAATATTGAAGCAACGTGCATAGATATTGATGCAATGCATGCATATCAAAACCACTTTAAGATACGTGCGCACTACATCAACTTTAAGATACAATGCGAACAAACCGGACGATAGAGGAACTCTTCAGATTTAAATTTCAATTCGATGGGGCGTTTTATACTTTTATTAAAGGGTAAAATGTGTATTTTATTAATTTAGAATATGTTTTAATATAAAATATAATAAAATGGTTAAATATGTGAATTTTGAAGTTTAGAGGGGGGAATATATAATTTTAAAATTTAGAGGGGGAAATACGTAATTTTGAAGTTTTTGAGGGGTATACATGAAATTCCCCCTTTTTCTTTTATGGTTCATCACATACATTCTATGCAGGTGGGACCTTTATCAGTGGCCCAGCCCATGCCTCTAGGTCTCCTACAAGTAAGTTAATTTAATTTTGTTTTCTTTGGATAAACACTACACTTATAAATTCAGATACAATACAGGTATATTAATACTTTTAGAATGTAAGAGATGCACAATATAGGATGCAAGAATAATTTATCAAAATAATTCAAACAAGTTTTCATTAAAAAAATATACTGATACGAATACGGATCAGATTAGATATTTATAAAAAATATATATATAATTTATTAAAAAATACTGAAGTTTATAATATTATCTAATTATAATGGTCAATAATATAATTTTTTTCATAATATCAATTAAACTATATGATATATATATTCGGATATGGATAATAACGTAAAACTATATTGATCTATATCCATATTTACACAAATATTTAGATATTGGATATTCACATCTAAATTTTTGAATATGAATCGGATATTATCCCAACTGTTTTCAACCCTTAAGACGAATTAACCATTTAATATGAAAATAACAGTAGGTCAATGCTGAATCGTTGGGAGTCTCCTTTAACCTCAAAGTATACAGTTCAAGTCTTCCAATACATCATTTGTTAATTTGCCAAAAAACACATTTGTCAATTTGCCCGAGAGGATATTAATTTGTCAATTTGTGCCCCAGTTCTTATGATAGTCAAATTAATTATTTTGAATCCGCAATATTTAGTAGTGATGAATTCGGAATTGCTTGTGACTTTCGTTAGAAAAAATAAAGAAAGATTATGACTTAATAGACTTATCATTGATACTTACAAGACAGAGACATGCACTAACATGGCAAAAATATCTTCTTTAATATATATTCTATGATATTCAGAAAATGTTTAAATATTCCAAATATCAGTTTAAATGCTCTAATATTAGAATTTGGCCACCAGGAACTAAAATTATGCATAGGATGTGCGTCGGTGAAAATTGTATGTTACACTTCAATGGTCCAAACGCTTAATTAATTATATATAATATATACACATTATGATTGTTATTATTAATATGGTTTTTACATTAGTATAATTAATAATTGTAAATTAACTTTGTTATTATTAATATGGTTTTTTCCAATAGTATGATTAATAATTGTAATAATATATTTGTTATTATTAATATGTTTTTTTTCATTATCCATAGACCAATGACATATACAAACTATAGTGACAAACAAATAGTTCGGGTTTGGTTCGACGGTGTCAAATGTTTGTGATTCATGAATAATTCGAGTATAATTCGGAAATAATTGTGGAAGCAAACCCCACCCCTCTTACACCCCCCCCCCCCCCCAATTTTTTTTTAAAAATAATATTTTTTATTCACGAATAATTCATGATTCGGGTTTTGTTCACTAATAAAATGTATTATATACTTTTTTAAATTTTATTTGGTATTCGGTTCAAAAATGTCAAAAAAACAATAATCCTCTCCTGGGTCTTAATTGACCTCTATCCCTGCAGATTAATCCTCTCTAAGAGAACTGAACATGATATTTTTAGTTCTTAGCATGAATTAAAGTTTAATCTAGCCTTGCCGAACATGACCTTCTCATTGTGAATTAAAGTTTAATTAATGAAAAATTCAAACATTCGATCCAAAAAGCTAATTAATGAAAACAAAATTCTTGCCATTGTCCATTTTATCAAATTTGTTACGAGTCGAGTAAACGAGTACTAAATGAATAGGGGTGGAAACATAGCAGATAGTGATAAAATCAAATTCATATTCTTTCTCAATTTTTCAGATAAGGATACAGATACTAATACGGATCAGATCAAATATTTATAAAAAAAATATAAAATTTAATAAAAAATACTGAAGTTTATAATATTATCTAATTATAATGGTCAATATTATAATTTTTCCATAAAATATATTAAACTATATGATATATATATTCGGATACGGACAATAACGTAAAACTATATTGATCTACATCCATATTTACACAAATATTTAGTTATTGGATATTCACATCTAAATTTTTGAATATGAATCAGATATTATCCCTACTGTTTTCAACCCTTAAGACGAATTAACCATTTAATATGAAAATAACAGTAGGTCAATGCTGAATCGTTGGGAGTCTCCTTTAACCTCAAAATATACAATTCAAGTCTTCCAATACATCATTTGTTAATTTGCCAAAAAACACATTTGTCAATTTGCCCGAGAGGATATTAATTTGTCAATTTGTGCCCCAGTTCTGATGATTGTCAAATTATTTTGAATCCGTCAATATTTAGCAGTGATGAATTCGGAATTGCTTGTGACTTTTGTTAGAAAAAATAAAGAAAGCTTATAACTTAATAGACTTATCATTGATACTTACAAGACAGAGACATGCACTAACATGGCAAAAATATCTTCCTTAATATATATTCTATGATATTCAGAAAAAGTTTAAATATTCCAAATATCAGTTTAAATGCTCTAATATTATAAGTTGGCCACCAGGAACTAAAATTATGCATAGGATGTGCGTCGGTGAAAATTGTATGTTAACACTCCAATGATCCAAACGCTTAATTAATTATATATAATATATACACATTATTATTGTTATTATTAATATGGTTTTTACATAAGTATAATTAATAATTTTAAATTAGATTTGTTATTATTAATATGGTTTTTTCCATTAGTATGATTAATAATTGTAATAATATACTTGTTATTATTAATATGTTTTTTTCATTATCCATAGACCAATGACATATACGAACTATAGTGACAAACAAATAGTTCGGGTTTGGTTCGGCGGGGTCAAAAGTTCGTGATTCGTGAATAATTCAGGTAAAATTCGGAAATAATTGTGGAAGCAAACCCCACCACTCTTACCCCCCCCCCCCAAAAAAAAATTTTTTTTTAAATAAAAATGTTTTTTATTCATGAATAATTCATGATTCGGGTTTTGTTCACTAATAAAATATAATATATGTTTTTTTACGTTTTATTTGGTATTCGGTTCAAAAATGCAAAAAAACAATAATCCTTTCCTGGGTCTCAATTAACCTCTATCCCTGCAGATTAAGCCTCTCTATGAGAACCGAACATGATCTTCTTAGTTCTTAGCATGAATTAAAGTTTAATCCAGCCTTGCCGAACATGATCTTCTCGTTGTGAATTAAAGTTTAATTAATGAAAAATTCAAACATTCGATCCAAAAAGCTAATTAATGAAAACCAAATTCTTACCATTGTCTATTTTATCAAATATGTTACGAATCTAGTAAATGGATCCTAAATGAATAGGGGTGAAAACAGAGCGGATAGTGATAAAATCAAATTCATATTCCTTTTCAATTTTTCAGATACGGATACAGATACTAATATGGATCAGATCAGATATTTATAAAAAAAATATAAAATTTATTAAAAAATACTAAAGCTTATAATATTATCTAATTATAATGGTCAATAATATATTTTGTTCATAATATATATTAAACTATATGATATATATATTCAGATACAGATAATAACGTAAAACTATATTGATCTATATCCATATTTACACAAATATTTAGATATTGGATATTCACATATAAATTTTTGAATATGAATCAGATATTATCCCTACTGTTTTCAACCCTTAAGATGAATTAACCATTTAATATGAAAATAACAGTAGGTCAATGCTGAATCATTGGGAGTCTCCTTTAACCTCAAAGTATATAGTTCATGTCTTCCAATACATCATTTGTTAATTTGCCAAAAAAACACATTTGTCAATTTGTCCGAGAGGATATGAATTTGTCAATTTGTGCCCCAGTTCTTATGATAGTCAAATTATTTTGAATCCGTCAATATTTAGCAGTGATGAATTCGGAATTGCTTGTGACTTTTGTTAGAAAAAATAAAGAAAGATTATAACTTAATAGACTTATCACTGATACTTACAAGACAGAGACATGCACTAACATGGCAAAAATATCTTCCTTAATATATATTCTATGATATTCAGGAAAAGTTTAAATATTCAAAATATCAGTTTAAATGCTCTAATATTATAATTTGGCCATCAGGAACTAAAATTATGCATAGGATGTGCGTCGGTGAAAATTGTATGTTAACATTGCAATGATCCAAACGCTTAATTAATTATATATAATATACACACATTATTATTGTTATTATTAATATGGTTTTTACATTAGTACAATTAATAATTGTAAATTAGATTTGTTATTATTAATATGGTGTTTTCCATTAGTATGATTAATAATTGTAATAATATATTTGTTATTATTAATATGATTTTTTTCATTATCCATAGACCAATGACATATACGAACCATAGTGACAAACAAATAGTTTTGGTTTGGTTCGGCAGGGTCAAAAGTTCGTGATTCATGAATAATTCGAGTATAATTCGGAAATAATTGTGGAAGCAAACCCCACCCCTCTTACACCCCCCCCCCCCATAATTTAAAAAAAAATGTTTTTTATTCACGAATAATTCGTGATTCGGGTTTTGTTCACTAATAAAACGTATTATATGTTTTTTTTACGTTTTATTTGGTATTCGGTTCAAAAATGTCAAAATAACAATAATCCTCTCCTGGGTCTTAATTAACCTCTATCCCTGCAGATTAAGCCTCTCTAAGAGAACCGAACATGATCTTTTTAGTTCTTAGCATGAATTAAAGTTTAATCCAGCCTTGCCGAACATGATCTTCTCATTGTGAATTAAAGTTTAATTAATGAAAAATTCAAACATTCGATCCAAAAAGCTAATTAATGAAAACAAAATTCTTACCATTGTCCATTTTATCAAATATGTTACGAATCGAGTAAACGGATCCTAAACGAATAGGGGTGAAAACAGAGCGAATAGAAATAAATCAAATTAATATTCCTTCTCAATTTTTCAGATACGTATACGGATACTAATACGGATCATATCAGATATTTATAAAAAAATATATAAAATTTATTCAAAAATACTAAAGTTTATAATATTATCTAATTATAATGGTCAATAATATAATTTTTTCATGAGGAGGGATCAAGTTACAACAATTTTGAGTTACCACAAAGTTACAACAACGGTTATTTTTATTTTCAAAGTCCAAATCGTCGATCCAAACCGTTCAACATGATTATCTTAATAAAATGTACTTCCAGATCAAATTTTACATTTTTTTGAATTTTTTTACTATTTATTAAGTTTGGTACAAAAACTAGTCAAATTCAGATCATTGAATTTTGTACCCAACTTAATAAATAGTAAAAAAATTCAAAAAAATATATAATTTGATCCGGAAGTACATTTTATTTAGATAATCATGTTGAACGGTTTGGATCGACGATTTGGAATTTGAAAATGAAAATAACCATTGTTGTAACTTTGTGGTAACTCAAAATTGTCGTAACGTAAAACTATATATTCGGATACGGATAATAACGTAAAACTATATTGATCTATATCCATATTTACACAAATATTTAGATATTGGATATTCACATCTAAATTTTTGAATATGAATCGGATATTATCCCTACTGTTTTCAACCCTTAAGACGAATTAACCATTTAATATGAAAATAACAGTAGGTCAATGCTGAATCGTTGGGAGTCTCCTTTAACCTCAAAGTATACAGTTCAAGTCTTCCAATACATCATTTGTTAATTTGCCAAAAAAACACATTTGTCAATTTGCCCGAGAGGATACTAATTTGTCAATTTGTGCCCCAGTTCTTATGATAGTCAAATTATTTTGAATCCGTCAATATTTAGCAGTGATGAATTCGAAATTGCTTGTGACTTTTGTTAGAAAAAATAAAGAAAGATTATGACTTAATAGACTTATCATTGATACTTACAAGACAGAGACATACACTAACATGCACTAACATGCAAAGAACTGGAAGAGCTCTTGTTGTTGACATTTTTGAAACTGTGGTTTCTATTATAATGCAGTTGGTACCCTCCAAGGATTCATTCCTATATATAGACTTTTCAAGACAATTGCAATTAATTAATAATAGATGTGGATACGATCGATTTACCAATTATATGTCCGTATAGAATCTGTTTACACTCTTAGCTAGTGTATTGCAAAAGCATAGCCTGCCGGGTACACGTGCTGGCACGTACGGCTAAATACACGGCACAACGTGTCACGTCTTATTAAACGTGCCGAGTCCTTAAGTGTTGTGTCCTAATTTTTCTGAAATCATTTAGACACTGGTATGACACGATAGGTCTAAGTACTGGCACGGTAGACATTGATACAGCACAACACATATAAAAAAAATTCATGTTTTTAACTCATTCATATTTTCTCAAATTATACCAAAACAAATATACTTTTTAAAAAACAAAACAAATATTATTTAATTTATTTATGATTTTTTCGAAATTTTCAGATTTTTTGTAACGTTATAACACATTTTAACGTTACAAATTATCAGGATCTTAAAAAAAAAAAAAAAAAGCACGGCCGGTACGTCTAAGTGCCAGCATGGTACATCAAAGCATATTGTACCAAACTGTGCTGTGCCGTTAAACATGTTGTGTTCATCTCCGGTACTGTACAGCACGTCGAGAAACTTCAATGTGTTAGCATGACGTGGCCTCGTTCCGGACATTCCAAAACACGGTACGCCGAAACACAGGTTGGTACGGCTGCAATACTCTACTCTTACCTTTTCAAGTATGATATCTTTTCAGTTTACCTCTGGTCAATGCAACTTTTCAGCATGCTTGTCGTTAGTTATGGTGCATTTTTTTAATTTTTGGCAATGCATAAATGAATTTTCAACATGTGGGGTTGTTTGATAATGATTGTGATCTTGAAAATGGGAGGTAGTACAGTTGGCTAGAAAAAAGTTCTAGGATTGTTCTACCTAAAGATCGAGAGTTCGATTCCCCCTCACAACTTCGCAACCTCTGCGAAGGTTTCAAAAAAAAAAATAATGATTGTGATCTTAATTTGTTTGAATAGTTGACTGAAGATATTTCTCTCTTTCAGATAGGGTGGCAAGGGATTGGCCTATGTTTTTTTCTTTAAAAAGTAAATTTGGTTGGACCATCTTTTTTCAATCCAATTATATATGGTAGATTTACGCAAAATGTTTGTATGGACGTCCAGTGTTTAAGTCCAAGTGTGGCGTCTGAATTAAAAGTAAATGATATCAAGCAGATGCACCGATAGCTGGGAATGAATATTTTTTTCATTTTTGAAGGATGGAGGCTTTGTTCCAACATTTGTATACATAAATTAAGTTTTCGTAAAAGCCTAGACGGTCGGCGCTCCAGCCCTATATACACATAAATACTATTGTATTTAAATTTACAACACCCTCTTTATTTACAATTTGTCCCCATAGTGCGCCTGTAGCACAAAAAACATAATGTTTACAAGAAATATAATGTTAACAATTTAAAGGTTGGAGGCTTTGGTTGACATGTATACATACGAAAAAGTTTTTACAATAGCCTGGACGGGAACCGAACTCTCTGCCTCTCAGGGGGCAGGATTTTCCTGCCCCTGAGTCACTGACATGTGGATCCGCATCAAAACTAAAACCAATATTTAAATGTTTAAATCCGTCTGGACCCACGTGTCAGTCGCACTGGAGACAGGAAAATCCTGGCCCCTGGGAGGTAGGTGATCTCTTTCCGCCTGGACGTACGGCCCAGCCCTCCTGCCCTATGTACACATATGAATTGTACTGTATTTACAGCCCTCTTTATTTACAATTTGTCTCCATTATGTCATTAATTATTATTAATGTAAAGACCCTTTAACACTAACCTATCTACCGATGTCTAGACCTAGCCCAGAAATGCACGTCGGCCGATCGACATGTCATTTATCCTTTTCGGTTACATTGAATAACTTGGAGAGATGAAAAATTGTACTACTAACTTCAGTTTACTGTTTAGTTGAAGATTTGGTACTGCATTGCAAAAATATTGGAATCACTGCTTGCAGTAGGCCAAATATTTCGTAATCGGTTCTCTAGCTATCCACTTTTTTTTTAATATAAATTTAAATTAACGGACATGATTCTTTGAGCTTTTATATTTATGATCTAGCAGCCAAAGTTCGTTCTTTTGGAGAGATACAGCTTCCGAATCGAATTTGACAATTTCCTTTTAGTTTTATTAGAATTTAAATCTAGCCAGAAGTTAATCAAGATTTAATAATTTAATGATTTGTAAATTACTTAATTTTTTTTTACATCATAAATTATGAAACAGGGGAACAGACCCTTATAAAGAATTAGGTTTAACAAATATATACTATTTCAAAATTATGTGTGTTTTACAAAAATGCAAAAATAATTGATGTCAACCCAATACAATATACAATAATTTATGAAGAGGTAAAAATATAAAAATAATTTATATCAACAAATACAATAATTTATGTCAACCAACATAATTACGTAAGGGTGTATATACAAAAATAGGGTCCAGTGGGGTTGCTTGACCACTCTCCTTGTTACTGCTTGCAAGTAAATGTAGATGGCATTAATTGGAAGATTTATTTAGGTGAAGACTTGTTTTGGCACAAGTATATATAAATATATTAATTAATTGCACACTATACAATATTAATATATGAAATCCTTTCCTTATTGGGGATATCCACTGATCACACATATAAATCTCAAATATTGTTTAAACACGCATTGTCAAGGACTTTTGTTATTTTCTTCAATGTTTTCATTTTCTTTGTTACCTCTGGTCAAAGTGAAGTTTCAGTAGGATTGTCCTTTAATATATAAACAATTTTATTTGGATGTTTTTGTAGCTTAACTAACAGCGAGATTTTAGATTGTTGGATTAGTTGACTCAAGACGTCGTTCGTCTCTCTTTATTTTTCCTCAATTATATTACATGACTAAGTATAATTAATAAATTAGCAGACAGTGGATCAACTGTAAAATAATTAATAAATTGGCAGAAAGCTATATGACCCTATTAATTAATTGCACACTTTATAATATTGGGGATTTCAACCACGCACATACATAAATTAATCTCACTTATTATTTATACACGTACATATATACATAGGTTGTTGCATTCTTCCTGCTATGACTCTTTAATGTAACCAGAGGCATCATTCTTCTATGGCACGGCAGGAGGAGCATAAATACCACAATTATACATTTTAGTGCAGTGTCGATTATAAGGTTTGCCTCGTGGTGTAGGGTTTGGTTCTAATGTTCTCCCGCTGATTGCTGAAAAATAGGAGGTCACAAAGTTGATTTGCATCTTTAATTTACTTTTGAAATAAATACAAAATATATCTCGCTCACTTTATCTGTTACTAAAATTGTCAACTTACCACTTAACTAAAAGATACTAGTTCAAGTTTCATTGAATTATCATGTCGATTAAAGTTTAAATACATCCTTTATGAAAGGAAGTATATATACACCAGCTATTAATTAAGAAAGAAAGAGATTACTTACTATCCGCCTTGTTCTCTACCAGGGTTCGAGCAGCCTCAGTAGAAGGCAGTATGAGAGAGCTAGTGAAAAATAGGAAGTTAAAGGAGCTGGTGTTCGATAAAATTAAGCGGCTAAGGAAGTTAAAGGAAGCGGATTAAGCCTTAAGGAATCTTAATCTCTTGTTGCCGAACAATGCCCCGTCTATGTAGAAAGTCACATATTTAAAATTCGAATAAAAAATCTTTAAAAAAATTAAAAGGTTTGACTTACCTCCATTTATTTTTAATAAAAAAAATGGTTTGATGACCATGAAAAAATTTCTATCTCAATTTATGAGATAATGGTTTTGACCTTCAACTTCCTTCAAAAAAGAGAAAAACCAGACCTAAAAAATAATATGAGAGAAAAATAAGAGTGAATAGATTAGAAAGATGCATGTGGTTGAAGCGGCCCATAAAACCCATAATAAATATTTGTGCAGTTCACATTGATGGACATGTAAATATTATGGGCTTTGTAGAGATATATTATGGGCTTTCAAGCATCATTCTTTAATTTTTGAAAGGTGCCACTCTCTAGAGATTTATGTTTGTGCTATCATGTCAATCATGATAGATAAGTTTAAATCTTTCCAGTAAAACATTCATTTCTTTTCTTCTTAGGTCACAATGCAAACTCTTGTTTCCAGTTCTCACCTTCTCTCATTTGGAAATATTATAATTCTAATGTAATTCTGATCTTTTGGGTTGAATAATCGTACTAAAAAGTAGTCTACAAAAGTTGAATCTGTTAGCACTTAGCACAGTAATCGATGCTCGCGAGAAAACTACAACACATACATGCCTTATAATTGAATCAAATAAATGGGTAATCAAAACAATAAATGGATATCTGTTTGATTACTTTACTTACTAATATAATAGCCAAGCCACTAAACTATAACCAATAAAATACAATAGCAGGCAATATCAATTTTGCTCTAAGAAAAACCAACAAATCGTAGCTAGCTTCTATAGAGACGTTTCAAGAAGTAATACAAATATCACGAAACCACGAGTCGTTCCCCTTTTTTTAGTGCTGATATTCTCATCCTCAGTATGTAAATGTAAATATTTCGACCAAAAGTATATAATTGATCAACTAATTAATTAACTAGCTAGTTAACATACTAATGTAACTTTTGTGTGGTAAAAAAATTAGGGTTTCTTTACATTAGAGTCCGATTTGCCATAGCCGTAAGGGTTATTGCATGCCCAGTTCCACTGGTCACGGCACATCTCTTCTATTCCATATTTTGCTCTAAATACACAAACAAAAAAAGAACATAAAATCAAAATTTATGATAAACAGTAAACCAATTTAGGGTTTCAGAAATAAAAACAGTAAAAAAAATAAAAATGCTTACTTCCAGTTCAATTGTGTCTCAGCTTTAGTAGTTGATGCATAAAGCACCTCACAATCGCCTGGTCGTCTCTCTCCAAAGACCAAAGGAATTTTCTATACAAGCAAATATTTTTTAAACTATCATTTATTAGGGGGACATTATTTAAAACCTACATTTTTTCTCACAAAATGTGGTCCAAAAGGAAAAATAAAAAATAAAGAAAACATTAAATGAACAGTTGTAAGAGAATTCAGAATTAGCAGCTGGCATTTTTTTTTAATAAATATGAAGGAAAAACCTTGCCAGAAGCCTTCTCAAAAGCAGAAACAATTTCCAAGACTGATGTACCCTTTCCTGTCCCCAAATTGTACGCCTCGCATCCTATTAATTATAGTGACTATTTATGTCAGTACATTTTATTATTAAAATCACAAAATAAATTAAACATGTGGAACAAAAAAATTAATTTATGTACCTATTTTGGAGTCCTTCTCAAAAAGCATATTCAATGCAGCATTATGTCCATCAGCCAAATCCACTACATGTATATAATCCCTTACCTGCATTTGTGAAATAAATATGTTAAACTATATCTTGAAAATGGTAAAAGAGGAAATTATTATAAATAATTGACAAAATTGAGAATATAACATACACCAGTGCCATCCTTAGTAGAATAGTCGTTTCCAAAAACAGTGAGTGTTGGCCTTCTTTCTACAGCCACTTGTTGAATATATGGCATGAGGTTATTGGGTATGCCACGTGGGTCCTCGCCCAATAACCCGCTTGGGTGAGCACCTACCGGGTTGAAATATCTAAGTAGCATTATTTGCCATTCTGGGTCTGACCGGTGTAGGTCCCGGCATATACCTTCTGACATAAGCTGATTTCAAAAGATTGCTATAACAAGATTAATTCTTGTGTTCCTTTTTCCTTTCCTTTTTTTTTTTTTTTTGACTGCACTCATATTTTTAAATTGGAAAGGAACCTCATATGGCTAAATGAGGTTACATTTAGACATAAATTAATTGTCAAAGGAGGCACAATTGTAAAAAAAAAAAGTTATTTGAGGCAAATTTTGGAACAGTTGAGGCAATTCTACGTGTAAATTGAGGCTCAGTTCCACACAAAGGGTATATTAAGGCTCAATTGGGCTAGGTTTTGCACTATATTTTTAATTGGTAAATTCACTATATTAAATTGTATAAATGTAGATTGTTGAAACAATAAAGAGCAATGACATTCTGATTGTGGCTTATTCACCCATCAAAAGATTAGAAGTCAAGGTGAATTACGTAAATTCATTAGTGGCCCAAAACAAGGAGAGAGAAAGAGCACCTTAGTTTGACCATAAGGGTTCATAGGAGCAAGAGAGAAATCCTCTGTGCATGGTACTCTTTCGGCTGGTGACCCGTAAACCGTTGCAGATGACGAATAAACCAACTAAGTTAAGCAAAAATAAAAACAAAATCAAGGATAAGTAGTTAAGCGCCAACATTATTGAATCCTATAAAAAGAAAAATAGACATCGATGATGCATGGTTCATTTTTTATGAACTGTGGTGACAATATTTAATTGAGCTCAAATAGAAATTCGGGGTATAAGTAGCCATATTTTGATACACCCAAAAGCACAAGATATAGTAAAAAGAGCCAAATTGGGGGTATAAGTAGCCATATTGAAGTTTTATGAACTGTAGTAAAAAGAGCTTACAGTAAAAAAAAAAAACACAAAGAAAGAGCACCTTCTTGCAACCATAGGCAGCCATGACTTCTAGAAGAATAATCGTTCCAATCACATTATTGTTGTAGTAAAGTAATGGCTTTGCAACACTCTCTCCAGCTGCTTTTGACCCCGCAAAATGAATTACTGCGTCAAACCTACAGTTTAAGAAGATTTTACTATCAGTTATTTTTTCAATCACTTTTTATTTATGTTTTTCTATTTCAAACCGAGAATGGAAAAGCTTACTTCTTTGATGAAAAAACTTTTTCTAGTGCAGGTCTGTCTCTAAGATCAATCTACACAAGCAAAATACAAATTATTTTTTCATTTGATTAGTTAAATGAGAAGAACCTTAATTTTTGTCCTTTCACCCAGGTTGAATTGAACCATGAGTAAATTAGAAATTACCAAATTACCATATATGAAAGCTGAAATTACCAAATTACCACAAGCTAAAGGACACATGGTCATGGTCCAATTCATATTTTGAACATTAACCCCTGTAATTTTCAAATTTTACTAAAAAAAAATAATGGTTAGTTTTGGCATTTTCTTTTGAACATGTTTCAATCAAAAAATCACTGTGTCATGTCACCACTTCAACGGAAAGAAATTTGCTTTGCAATTGGGTCTTTTAAGGGCAAATCATGAGTAAATTTGGAATTACAAAATTCCGATTTTTTTTTACCACTGTCAAAATTCGTTTTAAATTAAAAACCACCTGGAGCGGTTTATGTAAAAAAATACCAACCCAACACAATAGTTTCGCGCACCAGCTAAGAAGGGTCCTCACAAGCATTTTGCGCTCCAGAGTGGTCCGCAACATGATTTGGCACACTGAGTCCGCACAGGAATTTAGCGCACCAAGGGGTCCGCACAAGAGTTTGGTGCACCAATTGGCGCGCACGGAAATTGACATACTTGCACGGATTTTAATGTACTTAGCACGGATCATGATGCAAATCGGATGGTGTTTATAAAATTGGGCTTTGAATAGTTGGTCAAAGACGCGCACATGTATGTTGCTGTCCTTTCAGTACCAACTACTGATTTTAAAAGACAATACTTCTTAAATAGACTTGGTCTTTGACCGGCCATTCAAAGTCCAATTTTTAAGGACCATCCATTTTGCATCAAGATCCGTGCTAAGTACATTAAAATCCGTGCAAGTATGTAAATTTCTGTGTGCGGCAATTGGTGGGCCAAACTCTTGTGCGGACCCCTTGGTGTGCGAAATTCCTGTGCAGACTCAGTGCGCCAAATCATGTTGCGGATCACTCTGGTGTGCAAAATGCTTGTGCGAACCTGTCTTAGCTGGTGCGCGAAACCATTGTGCTGGGGTGGTATTTTTTTACATAAACTGCTCCGGATGATTTTTAATTTAAAATAAATTTTGACAGTGGTAAAAAAAAACCGTTACAAAATTACCACATATCATAGCTGCAATTACCAAATTACTACATAATACAAAAATGTAATGATTAATTTTGTCATTTTCTTTTGAATTTCAATCGAAAAACACTGTGTCTGACACCACTTTAAAGGAAAGAAATTTGCTTTGCAATTGTATTCTTCAAGGGCAGCAAATCTGAGAACTTTGAATGAGAAATTAAGAAAGGAATATATATTTATATACCTTGTGAAAAGAGAGATTCTTGCTAGAATCACCAGCGAGATGCCTGACACGAGAGATAGCCACCTCGGAGGAGTTGCCGAGGTTGTCTACAGTGGCCACATGGCAACCCGAGAGGAGTAGCTGGAGCACCGTGTGGCTTCCAATGTACCCTGCCCCACCCGTTACCAATATTGATTTTGACATTGTTAGTGAGAAGTGGCCTCAGAGGGGGGGGGGGGGAGAGGGGAGATCTTGAGGTGGGATGGATGGATGGAAGGAAGGAAGGAAGGATCGATTTGAGAGAGAGGAAGGGAAGGAGGATGGAAAGAAGGGAAGGGAAGGGAAGAGAGAACGTAGATATGGCGATGTATTTGAAAACTGTAAGATACGAGAGAGGGGTTTTGAATGATTCTTGTGTTGCATTTCTTGGGTGTGCTGATCAATTTTTTGGTAAATATTTTAAGAAAGTTTTGACTATAGGGAGAAGTGCTGATCAATTCTTGTCCAATTCTTGTGTTGCATTTGATAAGAGAGAGAAGTTTTTGGTAAGTATTGTTGTGTTGCATTAAGGCATGATCAAACCTCACTTCATGTTTATTAACTCAGTAAACACGTAAGACTAAACAAAAACACAAAATAAACAAGTGTCGAAGAGTGAACAATCATAATAAAGGCACAAGTCATACATCAGTAAATTTATCACCCTATCACCCTCCCTGTGTTGTGGCAATCGGATATAGTAAGATATCACCCAAGTACTGCAATAAGATTGTCCAATTATACATGTTGCCTAGTGACATCGAGCATTATCCCACAAGATACTAGCACACTAGCAGATGGACATATATAAATTTCAAATTTCGTACACTGAATCGATTCATCATCCAAACATATAAAATAGGAAAAAACTACTAGCATGGCATAAAAATGTAGTTAATCTCATCCCTCATGAGCAAGAGAGAACTCCATTCTCCAGACCAGACTAATGGAACATAGTAACCAGTGCATAGACTCAAACTATGCACTCACGCACCACTGCCTCGAATCGTGCAGCATAACGCGACGGTCTCGAACCGTGCCTCATAAATCAGACTTACCACAAGCTCATGATTGAAATCAAGATCTTGCGCAGTCTGATATCAAACACCCATATACAGCGAGTAGCTCCTAATGTATGGGGAGCAAGTCTAGAATCGATGTGTACCCCGAACTCGAACCAGAGCACATAAAATTGTAAATGAAACGAGAAAGGTATATATAAATCAAAGTTATATATATTATAATCCGAGAAGACATCCTAAAGGATCAAGTAACCACTCAGCTCAGTGGCTATTGGGCTGGTTTGTACCCCATCCTATGAGACGGAACAAAGTCATTCGATCTTTTATCAACTTTCACCAATGCATTCGTGCGATTACATAATAATATAGAATATTGTCTTCTATGAGAAGAAGTCCAACTAATAACCTAATAGTATTCTAAAATATATATATATATATATATCATTAATTACACTACTCCTAGAATATGGTAAATTTATAGTTTTCAAGGTTTATGCAAATCTCATATACAGTGCAGAAAAGGATAAATATGACAGGTCAGGTGGACCGACTCATGGGAATAACTCGAGAAAGAATAACTCGGATATCCTCCAACTGAATATGAGAGGGAATCGCGAGCAAGAGGGCTACTGATAAGAGTAGCCTGCGGGATCCTTGCCTTCTCTGGTATAGACATCCGTGGGATCGGCCCACGGATCTTAATCGAGATGGGTCATATGATCTGTTATTCGTAATGCAATTTTTAATTAAAATCTAAGCTAAATTCTCGTAACCTCGCCCCCGTTCTAATTAATTCTAACAACAGTTTATTAAATATACTTGAAAAAACCACTTTGAATTAAATCGCCCTATATGGAATTTCTTATTGCTAACTAGAAGAGAATGCATGCTTTTAATTAATATTAATACTTCTTAAAGGTTTAATTTCTTATTTAGTTGTGAACTCATATTTGTTTTTTATCCTTTAGTCTGGGGAGAAGATCAAGATAAGATCGTCCGGACAGTCTACCCCAGTTCCATTAACAAATCAGTGAGGTCAATCAACCCCACAAGTTTCTATTTGACCAATGAATGCCAATTACACAAGCCACAGCGATGGATATCCACCCTTTTGTCCTCATCTGGAACATAATTTTTTTTTTTAATTAGGAGGAGATTAATGGAACCAAATCGTAAATAATCTGGTGGAACAAAATATTTTTTTAATGGGAGGAGATTGATGGAACCAAATTCAATAGTTAAGAACCTTGATTGTACCAAAGAAAAATTGAAATACCTAATTAAACTCTCTAACACTTGTGGTAATTCATTGTTCAAAAGTAGATCATTGTGGTAATTGTATGTTATATTAAGTTCTCTAACACTTTCTTTAACAAAAAATATAATTAATAGAGAACTTTGTCACTTATTACATGATTATTCTTTGTAGTCCCTTTCTTTCTTTTTTAAATACACAAGCATTTACATCTACACTTCTTAATTTGTTATTTCCTCTTTTCTCATATGCATTTTTAATTTCAAAATAGAAAATCTGCTATATACCAGCTTAAACAAAAGTATTATGCATATCCCTTTTAGCTTGAGAAATTAATTATGCATTTTTGTTAAAGAAACAAGAACTTTAATTCATATGCCCTCTAGCTTATGAAATTATTCATGCCAAAATGGCAGAAATTCAGTGGAGCGGGCGCCTCACGCTTGGGCACCCTCCCTCTAACTTTCAGCTCCATGAGAACAGAAATCCACTAGCTTAAGAAATTATGCATTTTTCTTAAAGAAACAAGACTTGTAATTTATAATAAAATGCCAAAAAAACAAAAACTATGATAATTGTGAGGTACATTACTTCAGTGATATTTTGTAAAAATATGGGTAAACAGGGTTGCATAAATATAAATTTTTAGTGGTAGATGTGTGGTATATCCTATACTCTGTAGGAATGTGCATTCAATTTCTTGTTTGATAGGGATAGTAGGAAAATTTAATGTTCGTAGGATAGGCACAAAATTGCCCCATTCTTGCACGTAATCCATGTATTTTATTCCTTTTTGATCAATTTTCACTTATCGTTATATAAAATTCTCATCTTCTGTAGGGTTGATTTTTTCAAAAGCATAAAAAAGGCCCGATCAGCGCTAAAACTGGATTATTTTTTTATTTTATTTTTGGTGTGAATTTGGGGATTTGTTTGCGTTTTGAAGAATTTCAAGTGTGTAACATTTGCCGCTGTGATAACCAAACCAGTGTCGATGTGGTGAATATTTTGGGTAGACTTATCTTTGTGGACTTATTTTATGTGTAGGCATATCTTTGTAGGCTTATCATGAAGTTAAGTTTCGGTGATGGATTTTTGGTGTTAGTTGTCTTGCTGGCGTACTTCTATTCTAAAGTATGGCTTCTAATTTATTGGGTTGTGAAACTCTGAAGTAAAATTAAAGTAAAATTTCTCAGATTGGAGTTCCTTTGACCATCACATAATGCAAACAGTTGCAATTACAGTAAAATTTCATGCCCATTTCCGATGGTGATTGAAAATAGATAATTGTGTATTTTATTTTATGTTTTCCTATTGTAAAATTTCAATTATAAAGATAACAAAATAAATTAAAAAATAACACATGTAGGACGATCTTCCGATTTTGTCCATTTAGTCAAGTTGTGTTACCTATAAAAAAAAATTCTTAGAAGATAAGCTACAATATTCTATGAACTTATTTGATAGAAACATATATACAATTTCCCAAAGTAAAACACCGAATGTAACGTAATTTAGAAGCTATATATGAAGAAAATAATTAACATCGGGAGGTTGTTTCTTAGAAAGTACCTATACCAAGAAAATCATGTCTTCAACACAGGCAACTTCCAAGAGCTTACCTACTAAATCTGAACAATATTTTAATATAAACTGTATTTCTAGTATAATATCATAATGTTGACTATAAGTTACTCCTCTGATCTGAAGACTCGGCTGCTCTTTACTCATTTACTCATTTCTGATCTGATTATAAGTATCCCCTTCCCCGGTGTTCCTTTCAACTACCTAACACTAGTGGAAAATGTACAAACATGATCAATCAAATCAAGCTATTAGGATCGGACTTGGGTGCGACCTATGGCCGATACTAATTCGCGACTATCAGGGTTGTGCTCAGATAGCCGATCCTAATTCTAACTATTAAGATCGATCGTTAATTTTAGCCGATCCTAATTCTAACTTTCAATATCGGTCAATTAAACAACCAATCCTAATTCTAACTTTCAAGATCGGTCAATTAAACAACCGATACTAATGCTGACTTTCTAGATCGGTAAATTAACATATCAGGCACTGATTCATAAGTATCAGGATTGGATTTTTGAATATAACCGACCCTAATTGTTTTTTTTTTTTTAAACCAACATTTTGATTCTTGATATGATGTACTCATGATATCTATGGAGTATTTAAATCCAATAAGTGCAATGGTATATATCTTGTTAAACAAAAAGAGGCCAAGATGTCCCATTTCATTTAGCTGTAAAGTAATACATGACTAGTTCTTAGTAATTACACAAGCCAAGTAAAATAATAATTCCTAAACCCACTAAAAACCCGCATAGAAAGTTAGAAACTTTGACATAATTATATGCATATTTGATTGCTAACTAAACTTTGAGACTTCAAATGTCCATTTTTCAATCTGCCTCCAGCTCTCGTATTACCTCCAAGTCACTTTATTCATCATCCAACGCAGTCCAAGGTGGCAAGCTCTGATCCTAAAATAAAGTGCAATGGTTATTGAGCAAGATCCTAAATAATAATAGGTAGACCCAGTCAATTTCCTTCATGTTTAATTTTTTTTATGATTGTACCTTATCTCGGAGCTGTGGTTGGCTCGGGTGTCAGATTTGGAGACTCTAGCATCTCCACTAGGCCTTCTATCATGTTTAAATTTCTTTGCAGATTATTTCCTTTCTTGTTGAATCCGATTAAGATGAGGAAGAGATAAGCATTTATGTGAAGAGATCAATCAAAAAGGAGACAAAAAATGAGTAACATCGGGGAAGAAGGAAAATGAGAAAAGACAGAATAAGTGGGTGTTAGGTGGATGATGCGTATGACATGTGGCCCCACACTATAATTTTAACAAATGATTCATTAATGATTTCATTGGAGTATGACATGTGTCCCCACACTGTATTTTTAACAAAAGATTAATTAATGATTTCATTAGAGGGAAAAAAATGGTACGGTTGATAAAGTTGGGATAATTGATTGTTCTAGTAATGACATGTGTCCCTCCCAACATTCATAATTTTAACAAATGATTCATTTAATATTTCATATTTTTAAATGGTTATAAAATTTATACTAAACCCCTCATATTATTAGAAATAAATTCACTTTTAAAAAAATATGTATTCAACTGATATGACGTTACAATAAATTTTAAAATTACTCCAAGTTAGAACAAAAGGTTTACATGTACAGTTCATTAATTAACCTTAATAGTTATACTAAAAAAATATCCAAAATTTTATTTTAAACACACTTTACTTCAAGTCAACTAAAATTTTCATATATTCTTAAATTGGGATGTTACAACTGTCTTGGTAGTTGCTTATGTAATCGCCTCCTTAGTAAGCTCTTCCATCTCATCCTTGTAGTCGCCTTTGTAGTCGGCTGTGAGTTGCTTTGTTTCTGCCAGATGGGTTGATTCCCTAGGGGACTTGTTCTCTGCGTGTTATTGGTTGCGTCTGTCCTAACATTATGCCTCTGCAATAAATCAAATCGGATTCATAATTTAAAAAAATGAAAAAAAAAAAAAAAATCTTTACTGATGGGGACTCATTTTCATTGATTTTTTCTTCTTTAATTCTTCAGCTCTTAAGAATGATTATGCCAACAGCCGATTTTTGTCCTTGGCTAATCTTTTTTGTAATTATATGCCTTGGTTAGATTTGTGAACTGATTAAACAGCTCCTGGTTTGACAAATGAACATTTCAATTTGAAATTACTTCTTTATTGTTGCCAAAGTAAGCTCTTGTTCAATTATTTTGCAGCCTCTTTTGGTGATATCTTGTCTTCCTTTCATGCTATGAGAACTCAATACAAAATATAATAATTGGAGGAAACATTTCATGCTATGATAACTCATTTTATTGATTTTGCATTGTTTCTACACTTTTTTTTTTCCAATTATTCACCTTTTAAGAATGATTAAGCCGAGAGTCAGTTTTTGTCCTTGACCAGATTTTGGTCATTGTATGCATCTCCAATTTTTGACCTTGACCATGATTAGATAGATGAACTAGAGAACATCAATGATTGACTGGTTTGATATCCATTGTTCAACTACTGTACAAAATAACTTAAATTGTTTAATACATTGTAAAATATCATGCTAAATACTCTGTACTAGATCATTATGGGTCAGTGTTTGGTTAATTCAAATAGCGCATATAAAGGGTATGTTGGTGAACAAAATTATGGGATTTCAAATGCTACACTAACTTGAAATATAGTTTCAACCTTAAAAAAAAAACTTAAAATAGAGTTTCATATCATCTACCTTCGTTTGAAAATTTGTTAGTTTACCAACCTGAACAATTATTTGTTCCAAAACAATATTGAGCATATCAAAATATTCATTGCATCTTTAGTTTTTTCTTTTTTTCTTGTTTGTTTTACTAATGGGACAATCTTTTATACCTATAGAAGAAAGAAGCTCTCTCCGTTTCTTCTAGTGTGTAATGGGTGAAGAAAAAGTTGGAATATTTTTTGCTGTATGTTGTTACTGAACAATATTAATACGATCCTTTTCAAGGAAGAAAATCCATTAAGACATACTTCTCAAAAGAGAAAACCAATTTTATACACTAGCAAGAATAGGAGCACAAAATTAGCTTTGTGCAAAAATAATTATTTCTGCTATTTACCACAGTTCAGGTATAATCTCTTTTACAAGGAAGAATGCTACTGTGGTATAATTTCAGTGATATTAACGATCCAAGCGAACAAAATTAAATTTAAAGTACCACATTCCAACCTAAATTCTCCTTTGCAGTATGAGATGATATTTTTTTTATTTTTCCTTTTTTCGTGAATATTAACGTTTTTGGATTGTAGCAAATTAACATGTTATTTGGATTGTAATTACTCTTTTCAAGTGAAATTGAGATCTTGGGCCTTTTAAAATCCTGGAGGGACAGCTAAGACCCTCTTTTTGACTGGATCTTAACCTGAGGTCTGCCACCAATTATATACCCGTCAATAAAAGTTTAAGTTGAGTGTAAGAATTAATGTGGGCTACTAAAAGTAGCCCAATAGGTGGCCATCAAGGCCCAAATAACATTTACAAATCTTTCATATATATTAGCCCAGAGAAGCATAGCTATATTAATTTATTTTCCATGATCCCAGCGTTCTAATTAGTTAATAGTCCAACTATAAAAATAAGCAATCCATTTTGATCCGTACAATTTCGTTTTTTTTTATTTGAAAAGTGCAACCAGTTTCAATTCACTGCCCGATTATTTGGAGAAAAGCAAAATTGTACTAACTTCAGTTCACTGTTTACTTGATAATTGGAGAAAAGCATTGCAAAATTTTTGGAGTGACTGCTTTCTCTAGCAAAAAGTTTTGTAATCAGCCCTAGCCTCTTTTTGCTCCTTGTGTAAATTTCAATGAACAGTATGATTCTATAGAGTTTAGATTTATGATCTAGCAGCCCAAGAATCACAAATATCGAAAAGAATATACCGAGAATTAAAATCAATTGTAATTTACATATTTTATTTTAATGTATGTGTATTTGGAATTGCTTAATTTTATTGTAGTTGCACATCAGCTATTCCTTTTATATATCTGTAGAGATGACAATGTGGAGATGAACCACAAATACAAAACAAATTTGATTGTAGTCCAACGGTAAGGTTTATACCATATCTGTCACTATAATCTTAGCAGTTTGAGAAGGTTTCCACATATTATCATTGGTTCAAATTTTGTCCATATTATTATTCCAAATTTCTACGCATTAATTAATAGACAAGTCCTTTTGTTATTTTCTTCCATGATATCCCTTTCTCTTTTAACCTCAGCTGATCAACTCAAGTATCAGTAGAATTTTCGTTTTGGAATGTTGATAGCAAGATTTTAGATTGTTGGATTAGTTGACTCAAAAGTCATTGACTCAAAAAGTAGACTTAAGCAATAAGCCTCTGAACATGAGCATATATATATAATATATTTTTTCCTTAAATAGTAAAGTTATTCGAGCATTCAATCAGATGTCATACATAGTTCGGTAAAATTTGGGCAAGATCCATCAGTAGATGTAAGTTAACTTAAATTTGGAAATTATTTTAATCCCGACCTGACCTCAACCATGCTTTGATAATACATGGATCAATTAATTGTGTCTACTCTCATGGCTTGAGAAAAAAAATTGGATCTAGTCAGAAGTTAATAAATGATTTGTAGTTTAATTGTTAGTTGATGATGAAACTCTACAAATTTATAATTGATACTTACTGATTAAAAATTAATAATTAGATTTAATAATAATTTTAAAAATTGATACTTAATTTGGATTACCTGCTTTTCCATCATAATTTAAGAAACATGCTAATTTTTTCATCATATATAAACTGAGACACAAAGGTTTGGATTTCCACCGAGCACATATATAACTCTCACTTATTATTTATACACCTACATCAAATGCGTTGTTGCATTCTTCTTGCTCTGACTCTTTCATGTAACCAGAAAAACATTCTTCTACGGCTTTGCTTCAGGAGGATCACAGTGATAAATCTTACGGCACCCCCTTCTAGTGTAAGGAGAGCCTTGAGGTTTAGGTTTTGCTGAAAATGAGGAGATGACAAAGTAAATTTGCAATTTTTAGTTTACTAATGAAAAGAAATACGGAAGATATCTCTCTCAATTTATCCATCACTTAATTAATTAGGCGCATTAAAATTAAAAAATACTGGTTCAAGTTTCATTGAATTATCATGTCATTTAAAGTTTAAATACTAGCTTGCTTCAAAAGAATAAAGAATTAGTTTCAACGCACCAGCTATTAATTATGAAAGATAGAAATTACTTACCATCAGCCTTGCTCTCTTCCAGGGTTCGAGCGGCCTCGGTACAAGGCAATACGAGAGGGCTAGTGAAAAACAGTAAGAGAATTCAGAGAACTGGAAGAGCTCTTGTTGTTGGCATTGTGGAATTTATTTTATCCTTCTTTGTTTTTATGATACAGCTGGACCCTCCAAGGATTCATTCCAATATATAGACTTTCCCAGGCAATTATTACAATTAATTAAAAATAGATATGGATATGATTCAGCTATTATTTGTCTGTATCCAATCTGTTTACATCTCTAGACCGTTCCGTTTACCTCAGGTCAATGCAAACTTTTCAGCACACTTGTCGTTAGTTATGGTTCATTTTTCAATTTTTGGTGGTCCATGCATGAACACGTCAGGATATTTTGTAATTTGACAACGATTACAATCTGAATTTGTTGGAATAGATGACTGAAGACACTTCTCTCCTTGAGATAGGGTGGCAAGGGATTGGCCTATGATTTTTCTATGTATTTTTTTATTTTATTTTATTTTTTTTGCTTGATGCCTATGTTTTTTCTCTAAAAAGTAAATTTGGATGGACCATATTTTCTTTTTCCTTTCCAATTTGATATGGGGTTGTTCGGCAAGGGCTTTTTGAAGACTCTGTAACGCTAAAGGAGTATCTTTTAGCTTCATTAGCTAATTATACCGAATACTAGTTCCTTAGTGTGAAATAAGACAACCTCCTTTAGTTTTTTTTGACCGGATCTTAATCCCCTCCTCCTTTTTGGCTTCCTTTAGCTATATCATAATCCCCTCCTCTTTCTTTTAGCTGACCGAACAGTCCCTCCTTCACGCAGATTAATATTTAATCTTCCATGTGTAGCTGAACCAGTATTGTAAATAACAGTATGCGGTCATCGGACGGACGGGGTACCGCCAAGCGATTAATCGGAATTATGCGGACAATTTAACGTTTTTATTAAATTTATGTATATATATATCATAATTTATTAAAAATTATTTATTTAACTCATTAAACTTATCAAATAAACTTAATTTAAGTTAGTTTTATTATTATAACATGACACTATGCTTATTTCTTCGTAACACGTAAGCATTTTGCATGTGTAAGTAACATATTTATTTAATGAAAAATAAATTTGAGAATTAAGTTTTTTCAAATACTAATAACATATTATTTGAAAGAAAGAAAACATTCCAACATAAAATAACTAAATTTAATTTATGATAATAGCATAATTTCATAAATAAACATGTTGTACTAATTGAAAAAATTACATTAGTAAGTAAAAAAAAATATGGTATATAAATAATAGAAGAATTAATCAATTTCAAAGTAAGTAAGAAGAAAAAAATATATATATAAAAAATATTGGATGAATATCCAAGCACAAATAAAACTATAATACATGATTTATAAATCTTATTATCACACACTATTATAGAAAAAAAATAATGTGAAAAAAAAATTTCACTGGAATAAACGGAAAAAACGGGAATAAACAAGAATAAACAAGAATAAACGGGAATAAACGGCCGATTAATCGTTTTTTTCCGCCAACAGGCATCCGTTAAGCGTATTCGGAACGGTTTGGCCGCCGTTTCCGATTAAACGGCCGTTAAGACCGTTTTTTACAACACTGTGCTGAACAACCCCCACTACCACTCTTTGTTTCTTCTTGTGCGTACATGTTTATAGCGATAGAAAATATCCAAATTATACACCAGCAAGTATATTTACTTGATAAACCAGCTTCAAATGAGTAAAATGTGTCTCGATTGTGTTGATTTCCATATGGATGTTTTTGTAATTATATATTTTTTCAGGTTCCGGATAATGGTTGTTGCCTCAAGTTACATATACGTCAATAAAAAAAACCACATTATGAGCTCTCGTTTTACTAAGTTACATTTTATTGGTTATCAGATAAGCGCAGAAAATTGGAATAAAAGTGATGATAGTGTCCCAAATAGCGAATTCTTTTTACATAAATTTGTTGTACTTCTCAAAGAGGCCTCTTTATTTTTTAAACTGTCCAATCACAATTTTACAATATATGGTCCCAACTGTTTTTAAAGAAAATACAAACCTTTTTTAAATATTATCAATAAATAGACTAACATGGACATATATTTCACTAAAGTAATAAATTAATGAAAATCTATTTTATTACAAAATAGGCTTTAAATGTCCCTATTTATCTCTATTTTTAATTCTTTATAGGACTTAAAATCTAAATAGCTATTAAAATATGAGGAGGGATCCACTTACACCATTTTTTGTGACACATAATTACATCCTACATTTTTTAACACTGCAGCAGAACCAAGCATCAGCTACCGGAATTCCGGTAGCTGATACTAATAGCGCCGGTAGCTGATACTTATTCCGGTAGCTGATGACATATTCCGGTCGCTGATAGACCGGTAGCTGATACTATTGTCACTGATGCTTGCCCGATGACGTCACCGATCGCTGAATGACGTCATCCGGTCGCTGATACTTCATCAGCGACTGTTTTTGGTTTGGTCGCTAATATGTTTTGGTGACGTCATGTTAAGGCATCAGCGACCGATTTCACGGTCGCTGATACCCCAAAAACCGGTCACTGTTGGTATTTTTTTTTTTTTTTTGCAAAATATAGGATTTATATATTAATTTCACATTAATTCATATCACATTTAATTTTATATATTAATTTCACATTAATTAATATCACATTTAGGTAATAGAAATTACATATTAATTCAACATTAATAATATCACATTTACATAATTCAAAATTTTACTAAATAACACAATAATTCAAAATTTACAAAATTTACATAATTCAAGCTCATCCTTTCTAACTCTAACAAAGAATACCTAGCTGAACTTTCCAACCTTTTCTTTTATAAATTGATTCCACCATGTTTCTGTACCTTCTCTGCCGGTGGTGCAATGTTTTTTTCTTCAAGTTGTTTGATTGTACCTATTGCAATTCATAAATCAGTTCAACTTAGCATCAAAGCCACATGAAACTAAAACAAAAACCTAGCTAGGCACAAACATATGATATAATACCTGATTGTTCCTTACAAGTTGGTTCAGATTTTTTTTGTGATTACGCCACTATGCATCCTTCTTGAGTTGAACTCCTAGATCCAATAACCCAGTACCTCTGTAAATTTTCTGTATAGTCCCTAGATTTTTAAAATGGGACAAATTTGAATATCACCCAGTAATTTATCCTATCAGTCTCACAATTAATTCGAATATCACCCAGTAATAAAAATCTCCCCATTTTTAGATGCAAACAAGAGAGCTCGGTCGACACTCACATGCCACAGCAGAAAGATACAAGTATTGATGATAAATGATGCTTCACATAGAACAATGAATTGAAGGTTTAATTTACAAAAAAATGCAAAGAGTTCATCTTGTCAGATAACAAATACCAGTCAAACAGCAAAATACCAAAGTATTTGTCCTTGTCAGTTTAGTGCCAAAAGTACCAGCAACAAAAATCAGAAGAAAAAAAACTGTAACCACAAAAAGCCATCTCATACCAGAAAATCACCATTCTTCAACAAACGAAAAAGCTAACATAAATATAAAGAACAAAGGAACAAAGGTAGAGCATTTGTATCGTATCTATATAAAAATAGAAACTAAATTACCTCGTTTTTTAGCAGCTAGTTTCTTCTTCTCCTTATCATCATTAGAAGTAGTTGCTTTTGCCTCTTTCTTCTCTTCCTTTTTGAGTTTAGCAGCTGCCCCCTTTCTTACCCTTCTCCTTGTCTGAAAATAACAAAGGAAATCTATGAAATATATACACAATTCAATATAAATAAAATGAACCTCCATTAAAGGCTAATTTTAATTGGAAAATATAACATATATTAACCTATAATCAATCAAGATTGAAATCAACAAAAAAAAATGGTTCTTTATCTAACAAAACCAACAATGAGATTGGAATTAACAAAATATGATCTAATGCTTCAATTACCTTCACCAATTCCTTATAGAATGATCTGAGAACACATCAGAATTAAAAAAGGTAAGAAAACAGTACAATGCCATCAAATTTAAGATATCTTTTTTTTTTTGAGTAAACAAATTTAAGATATCATAACCATGCTTTGGTCATATCTAGATTCACTAAATTTCTGGCTGTACCAGAGAATAGTCACCTGAGCATGAGTTATGTGTCTCAAAATGGGCATACTGAGTCTTCTGTTGTATTTTTGCTTGATTTGACTAACCACATATACATGAAAAATACACAGTATTTAAGGAAAAGTAAGCATAAAAAATAGTGCAAATATGACTCAGTTAAGCACTAAGTCTACAATTATTCCTCAATTTAGTCAAATTTCAACAACAGTGACTAACAGTTCTAATTTCTTAACAAAACTAAAACCCCTAAATCTCCCTCAATTTAGTCAATTATGCCTCAATTTAGTTAAATTTCAACACACCGATTGAATTGCAATTCAGTTCTAACTTTTTAACAAAACTAAAACCCCTAAATCTCCCTCAATTAAGACTCAATGTCTTCTCATTTTTTTACAAGGAAGTCAATTCAACTCTAATTTTTCATTTCTCGTTTACACAAATGGAATCAAGACAGTATAAGACAAAAGACTGACCAATCAAGGAAAGGGCGAAACCCTCCGTAGAAGCCAGTCGCGGTACCAAGGTTGTGGATAACGACTTCTCAAACCCGCCTCTCGACCGTCTCCGAGTACAAATTCACGAATCAGCAGGGCACCCATTTGATTTTATATTTCCAGCCTCATCGTCTTGCAAATGGAGAGAGGACGAATGATAAGCGTAGTCTCCCACGCTGACTAACAGCGAATCGAAATCGGGGGAGAGGGTTGCCACAAGCGCAAGAGCAAGGCGAAAAGAAGGAAGAGGCGGAGTAGAGAGGAGAGGCAGCGGTAGGCTGGGGTGTAGGGTTTGGGTCTGGACTGATCGGGAGGAAGACGCGAGGGTTTTCTAATACTTTTGAAGGAAAAAAACGAGGGTTTTGGGGGCGAAATGAGGGTTCTGGCGCGCGAACGAGGGTTTTGGGGCGAAAATTTTCACTGAAAAATTTCGACGCGTCAAAAAAAAAAAAAAAAAAAAAACTATCAGCTACCGGCGAAGGTGCCGGTAGCAGATATGGTCGCTGCCGCTTTTGGTTTTTTCTTTTTTTTTTGGAAAAAATCAACTATCAGCTACCGGTGCTGACGCCGGTAGCTGATACCAGTCGCAGAAAAACTATTCTGTTGTAGTGTAAGTTCAAACAGTCGATACAAACTATTCAACATGATGTATATATTAAAATGTGCTTGCAGATCAAATTTTACTTTTTTTCTTAATTTTTTACTATTAATTAAGATGGGTACAAAAATTCAATAGTCTGAAAATAACGATTTTGTAGAGTACTTAATAAATAGTAAAAAAAATTAAAAATAAAAATTTGGTCTCCAAGCACATTTTAGTATGGAGATCATGTTGAACATCTATTTTTTCTTTCATATCTCAGCCCAGAGAGGCCCACACTATAAATCAATAGTCCAAGAAAAAAATTGTCAATCCATTATTTCCTGTTTGTTTTTTCGGATTTCAAAATGCCCGTTGGTTAATTAATCAATCCATTAATTCAAGTAAATTTTACGCAAGTCATCAGGTAATTTTGCAATCAAATTTGAATCATATTGTGTTGTGCCCTTCTAGAAAAATTGTACAACAAAAATAACTTCAAACATTCATTAAAAGTTAGCTAAGCATGCTCAGATCTCTTAGATAAAAGACAGGTTTTCAATGGGAAAAAAAACTTCTTGAAGATATGGATAAAATGTTGTTTCTGTATTAGTTTGGCGCTATTAAAAAAATGTTCCTATCTTAAACTCATTTTCCTATATTTTCTTTATATATCATGTTACATAGTTTGTAGTAGAAGATTATTGAATATACATTTGTATCTGTATTGACTGTATCATAGATATATAAGAAACTATTAATATGAAAAAAAATTCAATGTTATCTTCAAAAAAGAAAGAATATCAATGTCCCTACTTTTTACTTCCGTTATACGCCATAAATATATATATCTTTAAAATGATTTTCTCTTAGACATGATAACAAAAAGTTAATAAAAGAAATTCAATATCACTGATTTTTACTTGCGTTATATACAACTTACTCGTGAAATATACATAGCGAATGAGAATGACAAATTTAAATCACAGAATATTTCTCGTGCATGTTCATTTTATTGAACAATGTGAAGACATCAAATTCGTCTTACCTATTATAATGATAGTTATAAACGCAAAAAACACAAGCACATCGGATTGAATTTTATATTTTAGCAATAATATAATTTGGAATTTCAACTTCAGTTATTAGCGGTGAAAAACAAATATATCATGTACTACTTCGAGATAGTGGCATCGGATTGCACATTTTGTTATTAAATAGTAGTCTAGGAATAAAAATAAAAATAAATGAAGGAAAATATTTTAGATTGCTGGAGGCAATTTTGTCGAGGCTCTTTATCAATTGACCTATGTCATATTATTTACTAGCATTTAAAAAAAAAAAATGTAAACTATATATAAAATTATATTTGTATATTGTCATCCGGATTAACGCAAAGTATGCTTCATACTTGTAAACGAGTTCTTCATACAATTATTTCTGCAATAACATTGTTTAGCATTATGTACTAAAAACAACTTATGTTTTTACGGTGATTCAACCAATGGCTGGATTACCATGTGTATAGAGGTCTTGAATCGTACACCATTTATTGATAATAAATCGTGTACAAAAATTGATGACTTTAATACCATGTTGGGTTTTAAATGAGGAACTGAATCCTCTGCTCCTCAGGGGGCAGCATTTTCCTGCCCCTGAGTCGCTGACAATGACATGTGGGCTCAAAACAAAACTAAAACTAATATTTAAATATTTAAATCCGTCTGGACCCACGTGTCAGCTACACTGGAGGCAGGAAAATCCTGCCCCCTGGGGGACATGTGATCTCTTTCCTTTAAATGATTTGATGGGTATGCATGACTTTTCTTTTTTTCACGGAAGCAGTTCCTCCCATTAATTACACACTATTAATGTGTTATTTTTTTTTCTCATTCATGTATGATATGCTGTGTATGGTTGCATAAAAATAATCTTGGTGTTCATTTTATTGAGCAAATGATGAAGACACATAAAAATAATCTTAAACATTAGAATGATATGATAGTTGTAAACGCAAAAAGGCAAGTACTTCAGTTTGAATTTAATTAATTATTATTTTAGTGATATTATTTAGATTTTCAACTTGAGTTATTGGCGGTGAAAAAAATCATATACTACTTGGAGATGGTGGCAACGGATTGCACATTTTGTTATTAATTTTTTTGAGGAACATTTTTTTGAAAGTTTAAACTATATATAAAATTTAAATTTGTATATTTTTCCTGTTTAATGCAAAGTATGTTTCATACATGTAAACGGTGTTCTGCAATTGTTTAATTGCTCTGAATAAAAAAAGATTGTTTAGCTTCGTACAAAAAGCAAGAAAGGCGATATATTCACTGAGAATGCATAAAATGATGACGAAACTTTAAACAGCCATAAAACAGCACTTGAGTGTCCGATTTTAGCAAATGATGACTTTCGAAAAATTTGCAAAAATACGCATGCATCAGTGCCCGCGATTGCAGTTTTCAAAAATCAGAATTGCCAAAAAACAAAGGGAAGAGCTTCAAAACTTGAGTTGAAGCTTCCGATTAAGATTTTTATTTCTATTTTTCGATCTGAGTAGCTCAGTAAATTGGTTATATAATGAATTTGTAGAATACCAATTTTTACTATTTTTAGAATTTTTTACTATTTTTTATGATTTATGAAAGATGACACAAAATAACTTAAAAAATAAAAGAAATTTGTGAAGAGTATATTTTCTCATTACTTGGGTTGAGTTCTATACAATACCTATACAATACATCTCATTCTATACACATTAAACAACTCAGATTCATGTCTTAATATTTTCTATATTTTCCATATTTTATAAATTAATACAGATACATTATAACAGAAAGACATATATCTAATTTGTTAGAGCACTAATAAATATCCATCTGTAAGAGATGTAATGTTAATTTCTAATAAATCAAATTATATAGTATTGGCCACATTTTGAAGCTTAAATGAATTCATTCATTACCTATAGGACATTATCGAAGCTTGATATTTACTTAATTAATCAATACATATACAAAAAATAAACATTTTTCATTTTTGTTTGCTATAAAATTGAGGACATAGTGTAAGATTGAATATTTTTGTTTGTTATAAAATTGAACACATTTCATTTCCCATTCTTAGATGAAAATATTAAGATCTTAAAAAAAAATGAGGACATAAGTAAGGTTGAACATTTTCGTTTGCAATAAAATTGAACATTTCTCATTTCTCATTTTTAGATGAAAATATTAAGATCAAAAAAAAAATGTTACTGTAGCAGACCGCTCCAGGGGGGGCGGTTTGGTGTTCAAGGTGGACCGCCCCCCGGAGGGTCGGTTTGGTGTGCAGGGTGGACTGCCCCTCAGTGGGGTGGTTTGGTTAGTTTTAAAAAAAAAAATGGGATTTGATTATTTTTATTACTTTTTTTTAGGGTTATTAATAAAAAAAAGACATTAATTACCTGCTAATTTAGAATAATTTAGTTTAATTTAGTGTATTTTAGGATCTGATTATAATGCAATTTATTTTTAATTTATTGTAATTCAGGTTTTTCCATGAATTATCGCAGAACATTCAGATTATTTGCTGGTTATATTTTTTGTTGCGTCTCGAGGTTGAGCGTACAGATCATCGCAGATCTCTAATCAGGTATTGTTACAAATAAAAATATTTTATTTTGAAATTTCTTTTAATTAAGTTCTTTTAATGTGTAAACATGATGTATAATTTGTTGCATCCAAATGCTATGTTAAAAAGTTAATACGCATCGCACTATGATAAAGTATAATAAAAAGATGGCTAACGCTATAAAGAAGCTTGCCAAATTCAATGATTGTCTTATTAACACGTTTTTTATTGACAGATGGAAAGCAGGAGGCATGCATATGGCCACGGTATTTGTAAAGGAAGAAAATAAAGTAAAAGCTTCAAACTTAAGTGATAAGGAAACGGTGATGGTATAAGAATTTTAAATATGTAAAATAATGTATATATAAATTTTACATAACAAAAAGTTAATAAATATGAACATATATATGACAATTTAAAAATATTATATTAATATTAATAAATATAAATTATATGAACATAAAAAAATATCAATATAAACCTCAAGGAATTAAATAATTTTCCAGGATAGATACGATATTGGGAAATTTGTGAAATTAGAAAGTGCAATTGTCTTGTTGCAATTGCAATATTATCGACTTTACCTTTCACACTATCGCCTGCAGTACCACCATTAACTAATTTAATTAAATACTACAAAATTTACTGTTCATATTTTTTCGTTTTTTTTCTTTTCTGATTTGGTGTGTTAGTTCAAATCTTGGAAAACACGCTCAATTGTTAGCAGAAGGTTAATTACTATAAATCACAGTGGCAATTTATCTGATTGGTCACAAAGAGAGAAGAAAAAAATAGTTAAACTTGCATCTGGTTTAAAGCAATAAACTCTGAATATCCTACAACGTACGATGCGAATGATGACCAAGCTAGTAAGAAAAAAAAATGGCAAAGTCATGGATTTTAACAATTGTCACACCCCAGATTTTTACCATCCGGAGCGTGATTATATAAGCATCTTCACATCTTTCCTTGGCCCATCAACCTACGTCGCCAATAGAAAGGAAAACAAAATAACAAAACGGAGTCAGCTACAAAGCTCAGTAACCGGTTATTTAACGACGCGCTTCTCTATAATTGGCTTAATTTAACAACCATTCAAATAGGCCGGATTAATCCACACAAATACACATAAAATTAAACACGTATATTTAACCGGGATAGCACGTCGGTATAGGTTATCAGTAAAACAAGTCACATCATATTCACACAGTTGGAATCCCATCACACAGGCGATTCTCAACTTCCACATAACACAATTTCACAAAACCGCCAATCCAGTGGGAAATCCATCCAACACTGGAAGGCTGCCAACCCGCTGGGAAATCCATCCAACAACGAGAGGCTACAATTACATATCAAATTCCAACCTCAGACCCGCTATCCCGTTAAATATGTCATCATAATTCAATATGTAATACCCATATTCAAATCAACCATACAAAACGAAAACACAGATTATAGAGAAGTCCGGTTACCTGATAGCGAGAAATTCAGAAATTCAATTCAGACTGCAACAATGGTACATAGTCACGGCGACGTAGTCGAAATTCAAATCAGACAGACAATATTTCTTGATCGGGTGTGCAAGAAAAAGATGAGCGGAAATAGTAGTACAACAAGGTATTCTTCTTTGATTTTTAGCAATGTCTCCATGCAAATTTTACTTTTTAATTGATATATAGAGAAAGACCATGGATGGTTTTTGAGAATAAACGGAACAAATCAATTATTGCTTTATATACTATGGCGTCTTTGATTGGTTTGCTTTTGAGACAAAAGAACTGAAGAGCTTTGATAATTAAATCAAAGAGGAAAGGGTACGGTTTTAGCAGATGCCACGAATAGCCGCATGGTAACGGATGCCAACTTTAATTCTTTTTATTTTTATTTTAAATGGATATGAATAAAAATAAATCATGTTATATTAAATTCTTGTCGGTTATCATTTGTCACTTAATTTGAAACGTTAAAATAGAAATCATATAATATGTTAATATATATTTCTTCACTTAATTAATTTTTTTTAACATATATGTATATAACATATTTAAATTATAAAAAATAATATTTAAGCATAAATATTATTAATTCAAAAAATATGGGATGTTACACAATAAAATGCCAAGGAATCACATAATGAAAATAGTTGCAAAGTAACAAAGTAAAATTTGAGATTGAGTTTCAAAGAAAAACGTAAGGTATAGGTCGTGACACGGTCACGTTATGTTATTACAGCGTGTAATATAAACAAATTTCATGTGACATGACTAAAATAATTAATGGAGGATTATCATATCACACAAATAGTGACCTCACGTATAGCCACACTATAATCCAAAATTTATTTAGTTAACATCTTAATATTTCAAAATTCTATCATTGCCTTGGATTTCTAAAAAATTTAAAAATTACCATGACTGCACCGTAATTATGTGCATGACTCCGGAGAACCATGGTGCGAATGACTACTTTACTTTGTATTTTTCTTTTTTCTTTTTTGTCAAATGGCGCTTTTTTTATTTATTTTATTTTTGTTACCATTTAGGACCCTCCCAAGAATTTTTTTTGTCACGAAATGGATTAGTTTGGTTTTTACCTACAGAAGCAATTTGCACTGCAGTCAAACATAGTGGGTCCCACTCAAATTTGATCATGCGCAGAGTAATTCTCAAATAGTGGGTAGAAACCATTATTTGATTCAAAAATTCATAGTGGGTCCCACAATCACTGATCCTTAAACATAGTGGGTCCCACCAATTACTCATAATTTATATTATTCAAAAGTAGTAGTGGGTCCCACCAATCGCTCATAGAATATAAAAAGACTGAGAATAAAAAAATTCATAGTGGGTCCCACCAATCACTCATAGATTTATATTATTCAAAAGTAGTAGTGGGTCCCACCAATCACTCATAGAATATAAAAAGAATGAGAATAAAAAATTCATAGTGGGTCCCACCAATAACTCATCTTTCAGCAGAACTAGTAGTGGATCCCACCTTGGTTTAATTAGGCTCAATTCACACTCGGAAGTCGGAACATAATCCAATAAAAAGAGGTCGTACGCACAAAATCCAATAGATGCACCCCGAATGACACAAAATCTCTCTTAAACATGTCATATTTGATTGTGAAATAAGAGCATCTACATGGCCTTTCAATTAGAATTGCAAAGTCCACTCTGGCTCCGACGTGGCATTTCAAAGAACTCAATCACCGATGCGGAGGTCTTCTAAAATTTGCAAGCTTTCAAAATTTGCAAGCTTTCAATCCGCCTTTCATTTCGCTCTAAAGCTCTCTCTCTCAGCGCTACAATCAAATCCCTCCTCTCGTGCAGTCGCTCAAGAGCTCCGCTCATCTCCTCCCCTCCGCTCAAGAGCTGCTCCTCTCCTCTCCTCTCTCTCCCTCTCCTCCCTCCCGTACAGTCAGTCGAGAGCTCTGCTCCCCTCCCTCCCATTGAAGAGCCCTGCTCCGCTGCTCTCCTTTCTCTCCGCTCATCCTTTCCTCTCCTCTCTGTGGTTAAATCAATCTTAAAATCGAGTTGAAATTTCCTCTCCCCTCCTTCCCCTTGCCATCCCCCTTCCTCCGTTGTCACCGTTTTTGTCGGAACCGCCTCTACCATTTTGCCGCTCTTCCCCTCCCCGTTCGCCTCCATTCTGCGACGCCTCTTCCTCTCCTGAATTATGTTACAACCTTAAGATTCCATCCGGATTGGACTTCACTTCTTGCTACAAGGTAAAACACTAAAACCCCAGCTCCATCACAAATCTCTCAATTTAGTTTATACAAATTCTATAATCCAGTGGAAATGACCCAAGTAATTTCATTATTGAGCAGTACATTCGAGTTATTGGTACACATGTACCAGTACATTCTGGTTCCTATTAATTATAGGAATTAGTAGGAAATTATTTATAGTTTGATCTATTTCTGGCGCAAAGGAGTTACTGAATATTTGTACCAGTGCTAGGCAAAGAAGGAATATTTACTGAATATTTGTACCAACTGCTCAATGTTCAACATAAATTGTTCTGGTAAGTGAAAGCATTGATTCTTCACCCTTGAATTTTTGCTTAACTGTGGTAAAATGAAGAAAATGACCCCAGTACTTTGTGCAAAATTCTAATTTCCAAGTGTTTGGAGCCTGAATTCAAAGTTTTTTTTATCATTCAGATGTTGCAGTTATTAAATGACCCCAGTACTCGCCATGCCAGAGTCACCTTGGTGGCTTGTTATTAAAGGTCGTCTCGGCAAGGCCAGGCATGTGCTTGTTAAAACCTCCGACTCACTAGAGGAAGTGGATCTGCATAATCTCTCCGTTTTGAGATTGTCATTCTTGAAAATTTAATTTCCAGACCTAGGATCTGCATAATCTCTCAGTTCTGTAATTTATTTATTTTATTTTCTTAATATTTATAGAAGAACAGACGACGTCAGAACTCAGAAGCGTAGCAAATAATAGAAAGGTGAGAAAATGCAATTTCACCAATGGCGTACAAGACCCAGATTAGAACTGGGAGGGTCACATAAAGAGTTTTTACTTTTTTGTCATTTTTCAAATGTTTATCTGATTTACATTCTGATAACTTGTGTGATGTTTTCAAAGAAATATTGGTAGTATATAGATGTTTGTAGGATGCTGCTATGTATTGTTTCGATAAATTGTTGTACTCAGTTTTTCTGGTACTGGGGTTTAGAGGGGTGCTGGTACCGTTTATTGTTACTTGTTTAGAGGTGTCTGTGCTAGAACAAGATTTACAAGCGTTTGGATGATATAAACCGAATTCGTTACTGTGAAAAAAATAGTTAGCTAGGTAATTTAATAACTAGGTGTATTAATTTTCAATTGTGTATGTACTTTGCAATGATATTTGTGCATTAAATCAGTCAAATTTCTTCGATTATTATTGCCTAATTTTTTTTTTTATAATGGCTTTTATTATTTATTTCATGTATTGTACTGGTGTTCCTAATTGGTACCGTTTATTGTTTGTTTTATCCTGAAGAATTACCCTCTGAACCAGCGATTGCTGATGATGTGGCATTAAAATACAATTAAAGCTAATTGCACGGATGGAGGGGTTTTGAAATTAGAATTGGAGTTAATTTCATTTTAACTCCTGACATGTATTTGCAATTGCAAATCACTTGCACCAATAGAGATGCTCTAAGTAGTGGAGTATACTCTTTAATTTATTTTTAAGGAGTCAAACAATGAGTAAATTTGAAGGAGTAAGATGGAGTAGCATTTGAGTTAATTCGGATTAAGTTACTTTTTTTTTTTAGGTGAAGTAACTTACTCTACTTGTAGATTCCGTAATTAGAGTAACATTATTTGATAATTTATCTTTTCATTTCATTAGCTTACTCCACCAAATTCTAATCAAATTTTAACCAAATATAATTATTTTAATCTACTTTAACTTGAAATAAGAAATTTAATCCAGAGTAACTTTACTCCACAATCAAACGTAACCTAAGGCAATTCCTTCTTAATTATAGCTCTCTTCGACTTGAAAAGACACAAGCCTCACATGAATTATGGACTATAGCAGCCCAATAGGTTGCCATATTAGGGCCCACAGAGCATTTACGAGCCTTTCATATATAATTAGCCCAGTGAGGCCCATATTAATTTAAATTTTCTATCAGCCCAGAATCTGCCCTAAGTTATTATATAGTTCAACTATAAAATGACCAATTCATTACTGTATGCTTTTCAAATGCCCGGCGGCTAATTAATCCTTTTAACTTTCTCCTTTTGATGAAAAAGCTGACATAGATTTATATTATTCAAAAGTAATATTCCTGATAATTTGGTAATTAAATTATTATTCGAGCATTTTTTTTTTTTTTTTGTCTTTCTACAATATTAGATAAAATAGTTCAGTAGAATCAATCGTTTTTTACAAGTATATATATGGGGTTATCCAAGGAACGTTGAATTTTCATCTAGTGGGAATTTTGACATCCGAGGACCTGAAAATAACTAAATCGAAGAAGCTGGCATTGTACTGTCCTGAATATCAATCAAACTTGAGGTATACATATACAGATTGGAGTTCCTTTGACCATCTCTGAGGTTCCAAAAAAAAAAAAAAAAAAAAACCGAACACAAAATAACATTATCCTTCTTTATTATACTTGATAAAATTCACTTTGATTAAACAGCTGGAATTTTGAAATCATCCTAGCTATATGCAATTTCTTATTCCTAACTAGAAGAGAATGCCTGCTTTCAATATTCATACTTCAAATATTTCCCACGTTGCTGGTGTAATATTCGAACATATATCTTTCTGGGGATATAAAAGAAATTAAGGCCCTATCACTAGCATTTTTTATCCATGGAGAGGGAGTAATTTCTAACTTCAAATATTTGCTCCATTTATTTATCTACTTGTTAATTTAATTTCTTATTTACTTGTGAAATAATATTTGTTTTTGATCTTTTAGTCTTCGGATGAAGAAGATAAGATCATGGGGACAGTATATTGCAGTTCCATAGACAAAAGGCTAGGGAAGTTCAACCACCTCCACTTCTTTTTTCCTAAAATAAATTGTCTTTGGCAGAAGGTAAGGAACCATTTTGTATTCAAATTAGTAGTTACCAATATATATAAGTTAAAAGTTGTGCTTTCTATTAGACCAATGAATTCCAGTCACACAGGCACACAGACACAGACACAGCGATGCATATCCATTTCGTTTCATTGGGTATTGAATTAGTTGATCACTTGAAATAGTTCAAACTTCATGCCACAGTGCCAAGTGCTTAATTATATGTATTTATTATTCTTATTTAGTTCGATCGTTATTCAAACTCAATGGAATTTCTTAAGGTCTACCCATATCGTTTACTTAACTCCGTTGATTCGGTCGAGTTCAAATCTTACATATATATATATATAGAGAGAGAGAGAGAGAGATTTTCAAAGTGTCTTAATCAATTGTAAAATTTGGTCTCCCGGCATATTTTCATATAGAGATCACATCTAACAGTTTAGATCGACCGTTTGGACTTGAAAAATTAGAAAACAACTTAGTTACACGGAAGCCGTGGTGGTAATGTTTTGATATTAGCTACTAGGGCCGGTCCTGAAGATTTTGGGGCCCGGGGCGGGAGAAAAAATTGAATTCTTTATATATACAATTTTTTTATGAGATCAGCTAATACGCTTCTATAAGTACTTCAACACTATATATTTATAAGTTTTTTTGTATTTTCAAAGTTCAAATAATAGATCTGAACCGTTCAATATTATATCCATATTAAAACATACTTGGAGACCATATTTTACAATTTTTAAAAAAAATTTACTATTTTTTAAGATAGACAGAAAATCTATTGATTCAGAAGATTCTGGACCATAAAAAACAATGATTTTCTGCCTATCTTAAAAAATAGTAAAAAAATTAAAAAAAATGGGATAAGGTTTGGTCCAAATGGCTTTGGACTCGATACCGTCCAAAGCCTATAAAAATCGTACGATTAAAATCCTAACAATCGATACGAAACACTCAACATGATTTTCATATTACAATGTTCTTAGAGACCAAATTTTATATTTTTTGGAAATTTTTTACTATTTTTTTAGATACGTACAAAATCACTGTTTTTGGACCGTTCAGAAACAGTGATGTTGTACGTATCTAAAAAAAAATAGTAAACAATTTCCAAAAAATATAAAATTTGGTCTCTGAGCACATTTTAATATGGAAATCATGTTGAGCGGTTCGGATCGACTGTTCAAACTTTAATTGTATGATTTTTAGAGGCTTTGGACGGTGTCCAGTCCAAAGCCATTTTGACCAAATTTTATTCCTTAAAAAAATGATAGATTAACAGAGTGATTGAATGGGGAAATAATTAATCTTTCCCTTTCTACTAATTAATTTAGTTGTAAGAATTTTGTTACAATACATCAGTTATTATCATCATATTTTAATTGTGCTAAATATGCAAAGACAACTATATATTTGGGTGCAATAAATTTGTGACACCTCGCTTTTAGAACTTAATATAATTGAGATGTACGTACAACAAACTCTATTTTTTTAGTAAAGTTAGAGACACTAGTACAGAAAAATAGATTAGTCACGGCTGAAAATGTAAATTATCCATGGTTTCAGTACCGTGACTCATGTCACCGTTTGTAAAAAGCTTTGAAATACACCCACGGTTGCAAAACCGTGACTAGATTCCACATGCACCCACGGATGTACAACAATGAACCGTGGTTGTTCTCTTATTTTTGCCATTTATAAATAATATTTAACCACGGTTGTTACATAATTGTCCGTGATAATAAATGTTACAGCCACTGTATTTCTCTTGGAGATCCGTGGGTGATTTGATTGCAGCTTTTTTTTTTTAATTGTCCACGGTTTGATAAGAGTACCCATGTGTGATGCTATTTTTTTTTTAATATTTTGTTTGTAATTTTATTTAGTACAAAAAACCAAAAATCACACAATTTTCAGCACAACAAATACCAAAATCACTATATTAATTTCAACAAAATAAATAATATTGAAAATTAGACATTGTTTACACGTCCAAAATAATTTTGTTCCTACATAACTTATAACCGTCAATCATTTACAATGCTCATGCATGAACACTAGCCCACATACACCTGATTTCATCAAAGCTGCTTCATCAGAGTAGGGCGCAACACTCTGTGGGAACTGAATGAAAGAATAGTTTTCAGTAAGCTAAGTAGATGGTTTAATTTTTATTATAATTACTGTATAATATATGAACATACCTTGTTTGGGAACCGCATACAAGATCGAGTGATTTCTGCAGCTTAAAATAATTTTTAACATTTAATCAACAAATAAGATTAACAAAATATAAGAAAGAAAAAGTAATAGATATAATTAATAAAATATAAGTAACCTTTGTCTTCTCTAATTTGCCCATCATGATTACATAAAACAATTACCAGGTACACATAATAAAACAAACAATAGGCATACTGGTACAAGAATAGGCATTCAAATGCAAGATAAAAATGATACCTTCTAGAAAATCAGAGATGTTATTTGCAAGGACCTGTTGGGCATCATAAGCCTTCTTCTCAGGAAAATTCAACCTATAATTACGATAATGATCCGAACCGAACCACTAGAACTGATTATTTTCCTTGACATCCCTTCACTTCAAATTATTTATGAGATTACTTTAAAACTTAATACTTATTTCAGAAATAATGTCACACAATTATGAAATGGGAGACAACAAAAATTCTAATTAGAACATTGCATTCTTACCGATGTGTACCAATATGGTATGGTGCTGGTACATCTAAGTTACAAACAAGAGCTATGCATCTCAGTGTACCATACCCTAGGCATGTGCAGGCATATTCATTAATGGGTTGGTAACAGTGTTGGTACATCCAGTTTAGTTTTATGAGAAAATATCAATAGTTGGTACTAGTGCAAATCAGGTGCAAGCTGTGCTCAACACTCTGGTACAGGAATACCAGTACCAGTGATATGTCTCTTTGACAATTTTGAAAAAATAGTACAGTCTAATTTACCAGTGGAGCACAGTCTAATTTACCTGTAAGCCTTGTACATAATTTATCCTTGGAATCAAGATTTAGCAATCAATTTGGTTAATTAATATTGAAAGAAAAATAGTCATCAGATAGTCATACCAGATCCAGCCTGTCAGCAACAGTTTTAAATAATAAATGACAGAAATTGCACAAAAAGTACACATAAGTGATTTTTAACAAAGACGAAAAGAGGAAAGGTACAGATACAAGCCTCCAAACATTGTCCCCATATCTGTCAGCAAGATATGGCAGACAGCATAGTAAAAAAAAAAAACCCAGTCAATTTTCATATATGATACTAATTGTTCATAACAGCAAGCACACATAATAGTTCATACCCCAACAACACTAATTCATATATTAAAAAATGTGTAGATCAGACTGCAACCAAAGTACTGATCTAGACTAATATAAAATTTATCTAGAATGTTTAGTACTGATCTTGTTCAGGAATGAAATAAAATAACCAAGTAATGATTGCAATTCCCAAAAGCATGCTACTTCACAGCAAATGCTTAAAACAAAAGGCAACGATATGTACTTGGATTCAAGACTAGTACCAAAGGACGCTAGTCTGATAAGAGGAAATCAAGAATAAGCTAAAATGGGGAAAACAATCATGGTAATTCAAACTATTGTAAAAATGAAGATAAACTAAAGAATCCTACTGAGAGAAAAATCGGTACTGGCCTACAGATTAGAGAGGGGGGGGGGGGGGTGTTGTGCTGAGCGGCGGAGGTAGCGGGAAGGGAGAGGGAGGCCAAGGTTGCTAAGCGGCGAACAAAGAGATTGGACAGATTTGGGCTGAGTGGCGGAGAGATCATTTTGAAAACCCTTGGAGAGAGAAAGGGAGAGGGAGAGAAATGAAAATATCGCTAAGGAAGAGTTGGGTGGAGATAAAACAGTAAATCAGCGCTTTACCCACACCTCTTTATCCATGGTTCCTCCAATCCCAGCCGTGGATAAATGCTACCCTACTTCACCCACGGTTCCTTCAATCACAGCCGTGAGTAATAATACCCTTCATCCACGGCTCTACTATGAAACGTGTATATTTGTCCGCTGACTATCCCATTTTTCCATTGACACACGGTTCATTATAAAAAATTTCGGAACCGTGAATAATAACCCGTTAGTAATTAACGTTTTTGTAGTAGTGAGATTAAATCACCTAACTATTTAATACCCTTGTTATTAATTATAACAAGAGTTATCTCCTATCTGAGTTTCAAACTCATAACCTCCAACAAATAAACCATGTGATTTTGCCACTAGACCAAAATCTAGTTCTTTTCAACTGGAGAAACTTGATTGTATATATATGTTGCAGTGGAACCTTTTGTAACCGCTAAAAACGAATATGTCTACACTAGTATAAAACACATCATCATCAACATTACATGGGTGACAGTTATTGAAAAATACTGTCACTGTTAAACTTTGGTGGCAAATAGACAAGTAAGTTGAAATTACACTACTACAGAAAAGGCAACTACACACCGTTAAAAAATCTAATGACACAGGATTCCACAACAGTATCAGTGCTCATCGTGTATGAAAGTTTCAATACATTGTACAGAGTTTCGGAACCATTTATATAAATCTTTTAGGTACACGGTTCCAACAATGGAACCATGTTAGATCTCCAAGAAAAAGGTGCTAAGATGAGATTTATACATGGTCATAGTAATCGTATATAATAACAATGATTATATACACGATTCCATAATAGGAAGGATACAAGGTTTCTGTAAACAAACCATGTATGGTACTCTTTGTACATGTTTTGTGGTTAAGAACCATGTATGATTTTTTTTTTTTTTTTAGTATTTGATTTACAATTTGCTAGCCATTAAACATAGAATATTACAAATTCGTAATTAATAAAATTAACATTTACAACATACACAAAACAATATTCATTCAACAATCAACATACAAAAAATAATACATTCGACATACATATACATTCATAATTCAACAAATATTCAACATATATACATATACATATACATGTCCGCAAATACATATTTAACACTTGGCACGTTATAAAAATTAAACATAAAAATTAAAGACTTCAAATACCAAGACGATCCTTAACTAGACAATCCGAAGCACAATCCAACACCCAAACGACCCAAAATTGGAAAAGATACAAAAGCAAGACAACTAAAAAATCTGACCTAGTCGTTCTCTAACAACAGGTCCCAGTACGTCAGTTCCTTCTTAATTTTAGCTTCTTAATATCACTTAAAAATGTAAGTCTTATAGTAGGGACCACATTGTCAGGGACACAACCCTTTTAAATCATACAGCTAAGATATCTAGTATTCCAATTGGTGTCCATAAGGGCTTACAGAACATTTACTAATCTTTCATACTAGCCCAGAGATGGTCATATTAATTTATTTTCCAAGAACCCAGCGTTCTGAGCTAAGTCCATTACCTTTCTCCTTTGGAGGAAAACTTGATATACCTACAATATGTAGCAGAAATTATATTGCAGTTCTTCAAATTTTCTTTCATGTTATTAAAAAGTAATATTGCTGATAATTTTTAAAGTGAATAGTTATTCGAGCGTTTCTTTTTTCTTATTGAAATTATAAATAATAGTTCAATAGAATCAATTAGCAGCAAATAGGGGGTCATCTTAAGAACTAGCATTTAGTCTAGTGGCAAAGACACATGGTCTCTATATGGAAGATCATGGGTTTGAAACTCAGATAGGAGAAATATTTCGTTATAATAACAAGGGTACGTATTAAATAGTTGAATGGCTTGACCTCCAACTTTTCAAAAAAAAAAAAAAAAAAATAGGGGGTCATCTTGGGCACAATCCATTATTGCATCTGAACCACCCTAAATGAGAAAATTATACTAATCCGGATCTGACCGGACCTGACCCAGGCATTAACTGATTAGAACACAGGAGGTTGTACAGTGTAGTGCTGAAAACTAACTGGAAAAGGTTGAGTAAAGCTGTAATGTAGAATTTTCATCCAGTGCGAATATCGACATATCCGAGGATAAAAAATAACTTAATCGAAAAGACTGTCACTGTACTATCCTGAATTTCCATCAAAGTTAAGGTATATATACAGATTGGAGTACCTTTGACGATCTCTGAGGTTAAAAAAAAAGGAAGAAAAAGTAAAGGAACACAAAATAATAGTTTCCTTCTTTATTATATTTGAAAAAAATCCACTTTGAATTAAACGGCTGGAATTTTGAAATTGTCCTAACTATATGCAATTTCTTATTCCTAATTAGAAGAGAATGCAAGCTTTCAATATTCATACTTCTAATATTTCCCACGTTTGCTGGTCAGCTGGTGTAATATTCTAACATAATTCTGGGAATATAAAAGGAAAGCCTTATCACCAATTTTTTTTTTTCGATCCATGGAGACGAAGTAATTTCTAACATGAAATATTTGCTAGATTTATTTATCTACTTGTTAATTTAATTTCTTATTTACTTGTGAAATCATATTTAATTGATTTTTATCTTTTAGTCTGGGGAGATGAACAAGATAAGATCGTCCAGGCAGTCTATTGCAGTTCCATAGACAAAAGGGTAAGTTCAACAACCCCACTCATTTTTTCCTAAAATAAATTATCTTTGGCAGTAGGTAAGGAAGGATTTTGTATTCATATTAGTAGTTCCAATATATATGTTAAAGTTGTGGCCTCCCCCAATTGTCCTCATGTGCAATCGTCAAATTATGTGGTGGAACATAATCTTTTTTTAATTGAGGAGATTGATGGAACCATGGGCATTGTTAATTAATATCAACCTTGATATATTGAACCAAAGGGAAGTTGAACGACCTAATAATTAAACGAAGTGTAATAATTCAGTAGTACTGTAGAGAATAATTAAGTAGATATTTGTGGTAATTTTATGTTAGATTAAGCTCCCTAAGCACTTTTTTTATTTTTTACAAGATTATTCATCATTTTCCCTTTCTCTCTGTATTATAAATGTTTGCTTACGTTATAGGAGGAATTTGCTGCGGCAGCAATCAATTGCATAATAGAAGGAATATTTTGTTGTTGGGAACATTCATGTCAAGTATACTTCTTTTTTATTATTTACTCTTTCCTTATATGACCTTTTACTTTCATAACAAAAATTCCGCTATATGCCAGCTTAAACAACAGTAGTAATGCATATCCCTTTAGCTTAAAAAAATTATGCATTTTTCTCAAAGAAACAAGAACTTTCATATGCCCTCTGAAACATAAGGAATATTTCTGACAAAGAAATGCTTGTTTTTTTTTTTTTTATCAAAATACAAAAAAACAAAAAAAAAAGTTACTCAGATAATTGTGAGCAAGAGGTTCCTTCAGTGATTTTTGTAATATATGGGCAAGCAGGGGTGCATAAATATAAATTTGTAGGGGTAGATGTGATATATCCTATACTATCTATAGGGATTTGCATTGAATTTCTTGTTTTATAGGGACAAAAGTAAAGCTTTTGGCAAAAAAAATTTTAAGTAAAAATAAGGATCAAGTCTTTATTTGCTTTATTGATATTAAAAAATAATGCAGGTATCGAATTGAAACTTGTTATAAATAAAATTGTTATAAACAACTCAACATTGATGAGTTAAAGAAGTCAAAAAAAAAAATTTAATTTTAAAACACAAACAAACATACGGAAAATTAAAATCCCTATTATGTTCCTTCTAGAACATGCCACTGATCATACTCCTCTCTAGCCAATTCCTCTATACTATAGACCGTTACTGTTCACACTTTTTCCAGTTTTTTTTTTTCCTGATTTGGTTAGTTCAAGTCTTGGAAAACACGCTCCATTGTTAGCAGAAGGTTACTTAAATCACAGTGAAAATTTCTTTGTTGCTCTCAAAGAGCGATGAAAAAAGAGTTAAACTTGCATCTGGTTTAAACCATTAATAGATCTCAATAGGGTTGCAACGATGCGAAATGATGACCTAGCAGGATAAAAAAAAAAAAAAAGAAGCAGAGTCATGGAGTTCAACAACAAATTGCAACGGAAGCACAGAATGCAAACAGTTGAAAAAATGTAACGTGACGTGACTAATTACATTATCTCACGGCATGTAATAAAAAATATATATATTAATGTGACATGATTAAAATAATTGATGACTGTCATGTCACGCAAATAATGATGTCACATTTGATTATACCATGACTGAAAATTTTTTACTTATCCGCTCAATATTTCAAAATTCTAATATTACCTTTGATTTTAAAAAAAATTGAAAATTACCATGACCGTACCGTGATTCTGTGCATGAGTGCGCAGAACAATGATGCGAATAACTATTTTGTATATTTTTTTTGTCAAATGGCACTGGTTTGATTTTTTTGGTTTGTTACCATTAATTTTTGTTGGGGACAACCCATGACACAATTTTATTTGTTATGAAATGGATTATTTTGGTTTCTACCTACCCAAACAATTTGCTCTACAGTCAAACATAATGGATCTCACTGAATTCCAACATGCCCAAAGTAATTATCAAATAGTGGGCAGAAACCATTTGATTGAAAACTCATAGTGGTCAATGAGTGAGTAAATTGTTCATAATTCATGACTCCTCATAAATTACTCGCTAAAAGTTCATTAACAACTCACTCATTATTGCTCTTTAACTTAATGATCTGAGCATAAGCATACCACAACTAGCTCATTAAGAACTGAGTTACATGAATCCTGCCACATCCAATCCCTTGAATCAAATTTTAGATATGTGAAGATGAATTTTTATTATTGTTGAAGATGCATTTTTATTATTGTTTTGATAATGCAAATTTGTAGATATGTAACAAGCAGATAGCTGCGAGTATGTGACATGTTGGGCCATGAGAACCGACAAGAAGATAACTGTTTGATGTTGTTAAATTTGCTTATGGACAATATTTTGTTAAATTATGTACAATTTAATTAGATTGGATTATGACAATGTGTTAAATTATATAAATAAAAATTAGTTTTTGAATATATCTTAAACAAAAAAAAACTCAAAACAAAATTTAAATAAGCTTGATTTCTTAGCTTACTTATAACTCGTGACTCGCTCATTAACAACCTGTTCATTATCAACTCGTTCATTAACAACTTGTTCATTATTGCTCATTAACTTAATGAGCCAAGCATGAGCATACCCCAACTTGCTCATGTTCGCTCATTAATCAGTCTTATTCATCCATAAGCAAAGCTAGTAGTGGATCCCACCATGGTTTAATTAGACTAAATTCACATTCGGAACATAACATAACAGAGAATGAAAAAAATAAACATAAAAAAAGATGAACAAAGGTCATGCGCATCATGATTCTGCGCATTTCTGGAGCGCAATACCACACTGCACATGGCTCCCAAATCATTCTCACAACTACAGTTCAGTCATGGTAATTTTTAAATTGATGGTAATATCAGAATTTCGAAATATTGGGGATATAAGTAAAATAATATCGGCACCATTACTACACGTGCTGTGATTAGTGACGTTTAATTATTTTTTTTGGTGTTAAGTTAGTTCATAGAAAAAATTAAAATAATGCTAAAAATAAAACAAACTATTTCCAAATAATTTAAAATAAAAATAATGTTGGAAAAATTTGTCACGTAACATGACGTAACGTGAATGGGTCAGTTCGCGTGATGTGACGTGTCATTTTTTATTAACAAAAGATATATCATGCGAATGGACACATCATGTGGCATGCAAGTCAAGCCAAGTGTCTGACACGTGTGACCAGACATATTGTGACATAAACAGTAATGGCGTGGTTAGTTTCCTTTACTAAAGCCTATTTTCAAAAGTGAACCCAATTCATACTTGGGTATTTTTTCGTTTTTCCTTTTTTTTTTATTGCAAATGCAAACAATCAATTATTAAGACAAAAAGAAAACACTTGTAGGAGGAACTTACCATTTTGTTTCATAAACACATTAAGAGGAATCTCAGATTTATTTTCTTGCTTTATTATACAGTCCAGTTATGTTACCTATAATAAAAAAATGAATTGAAGAATATAAGCACTTGCATTCTATCATCATATCTGACTGAAACATATATATATACAATTTCCAAAAACAAAACATCAAAAGTAATGTAATATGGACACAATATTTTATTTACAGAAATTATATAAAAATAATATATTATATTAGATGAATTGCGGTGGATTTTGGTGGAATATAGAAAGAACCAAACCAGTAGTTCGATTTCTTTAAAAATAACTAAAGGAATTGCACCATGCAGTTCGATTACTTTGGCTTTGAACGCAGGTAGCCATGAAGAAAATCTCATAACTAAATACTAAAGGAACCGAATCAGAGATTCGGTTCCTTTTGCCTCTTAAATGTTGGTGTAACCTCCTTTCCATCTCCCACTTTCTTCTTCTCCTTTAGAAGACAAACTCTAATTCAGCTTACCATGTTGGTTCTGAGTTTTGAATTTTTGATGTGATAACTAAAGAAACCAAACCACTAGTTCAATTACTGTACCAATAGTTCAGTTCCTTTTATGTATCACAATTTCACCTCAATTTATCTATTATCTTATATAATTTTTGTACAGTTTCTAAAAAGAAAAATTCATAATACAGAAGTTATATCAAGAAAATCCTTAGCAGGGAGAGGTGGTTTCCCGAATTTTTATTTTTACCATCCTATAAAAAAGAATAAACAGAATTGACATGGGTTCTGAAATTGGAGTGTCCATGTCCGAGTGGGGCGTCTCCTAGAAGCACCAAAGACACCAAAGTTCGGGGTTTCTTAGCTATGTCCCTATAAAAATATATATTTTTTTAAAACTAATGTTAAATATATTTTTTGTAATTAATAAAAGTTCGGGGTCGATTCTTAGAAACAGCAGAGACATACTGACCCCACTCCACCGAAAGTAATCCACTATCGTAAAAAAGAAAAACAATGACTACCAATGACTACTAAATTGTCATGTGTCAAGTCTTCTACATGCCACTTCCAAGTTCCAAGAGCTTGCCTTACTTTCCCCTCATATCGTTCTCTACTCTGCTGCTCTTTCCTCATTTCTCATTCTCACCACTTAGATCTAAGGTTCTTTTCCCTCTTTCCACATAGATCAACAGAGCAATATGGCAGGGAATTTGATAACCTCTCTGCCCTCACTAGCCACCAATTAGCTCTCATCAATTACAGCCTTTGCGCAGGCTCCTTCTTTGTCTTCATCAAGTTCTAATAATTCAGAAATGGAGCATGCTCGTGCCTTTCAGGAGGATCTGGAGAGGCTGATGCAAACTCTGAAGCGAATCAAGGTGACACTGTACGATGCCGAGGAGAGGGAGATCAAAGACCACTCTGTCAAGCTGTGGCTCAAGGAGCTCAAGAAGGTAGCTTATGCTGCTGAGGATGTGCTCGGCGAGTACCAGTATGAGGTCAAACGTGTCCAAGTAGAGGTGAGAAACAAGATGGAGGTTAGTACCTCATGCATATAGATATTAAAAATTATCTTACTTGTGCTAGTGTTATTTTTCTTCTTGTGTGGTACTAAAACTTAATAGAGGTTGCTTGAATTTTTTATTTATTTGTTAGCTAGATTGGTATCCACCGGAATGTATGGTCACTTGTTTTATTATCAGCTTTTCCAATCTAACATCAGAGTGGTCACATGATATAATACATTTGCAATCTAATTATCATTTTTGTCAACAAATTATGAATTTTGGCATACTTATATAATATATACATTTCTTATTGGACAGTACATTGAGTACATTGCTCAAATTCCTGATGGCATGGTTGATTGGCTTAATAAAATAAGAAGTCGATTTGATGAAATTGCGAAGGATCGTGAGGCTCTCCAATTAAGAGAGAGTGATGGGGTGAGGCGTCCGAACAGTAAAATTTCACGACCCCCAATGGGTCACATGGTGGATGAGGCGAACATTTTTGGGAGAGATGCTGAAATAGAGGAGGTCATCGATTTCTTACTATCTAAAAAAGAAAAAACCTTTTCTGTCATTTCAATTATTGGAAAAGGTGGTCTCGGAAAAACCACCATTGCCCAACTGGTCTACAAAGATGAGAGGGTAACCCGATGCTTTGATTTATTAGGGTGGGTATGTGTCTCTGAAGAATTTGATGTTGGGAGACTCACTAAAGCAATCATTGAATCAGTCACCAAAATCAATTACGGTTTGAGTGAGTTGAGTTCATTACAAGAGAAGCTTGCAGAAACTGTGAAGGGAAAAACAATAGTTCTTGTTTTAGATGACGTGTGGAATGAGAATCAAAGTCTTTGGGAGTTGTTAAGGGCTCCTTTTAAAGAAGCAAAACTGGTCAAAATTCTCGTGACAACAAGAAATAAAAAGGTTGCAGATATCATGCAAACAATGACCTATTTTAGGCCAACTGACTTGCCCGAAGATTTGTGCTGGCAGTTGTTTCAACATTATGCATTTTGTGGTACAAGTGACACTATGCCACCACACTTGGTAAAAATGGGAATTGAGATTATGAGAAAGTGTGGTGGGTTGCCATTAGCTGTGAAATCGATTGCAAGTCTCCTTAGACATGAAACAGATGAAGAAGGTTGGAAAGATATTCTTGAAAGTGATCTTTGGGAAAAAGAGGAATCAAAAGAAGCGATATTCAAAGCACTTGAGATCAGCTATGCTCATCTACCTGCTCACCTTAAGCCATGTTTTCTGTTTTGCTCTATGTACCCAAAAGATTACTTATTAGAAAAGGAAATTTTGATAGAGCTATGGATATCTCATGGCTACATTGAGTCTAGGGGCAAAAAAGGAATTAGAGAAATTAGTGTTGAATATTATAAAGAGTTAAAAGAAAGATCTTTTCTTGATGATTTTTCAGACGAATCTTCAGAATGCTGCAAGTTGCATGATATAATCCATGACCTTGCTCGACTTAAATCTGAAAATGAACATTATTCAGTAGATATCAGTCAGCCACTTGGTATTCAAGAGGTAAACATTGTGCAAAAAGCATACCTTGTATATGCAAGTAATTTAGAGGTATATGAAAATCAAATTCTTCCACAAAATCATGGTTTAAGAACTCTTTCTACATATCTGAGTAATTGCAACGACCTGGCCATACGGAACCTCCCCAAGTTTAAAGCACTCAGAGTATTGGAATTGAAAAGCAATTTGACAGGGATTCCTGATTCTATTTCCGAGTTGAAACATCTAGCCTACCTTAGTATTACTTCTCGTGATCTTAAAATGTTGCCATCATCCATTGGTTATCTTCTTAACTTACAGCTTTTAAATATTGAATCTGACAACTTGTTGGATTATGTCCCGCATGGGCTTGTTAATTTTCCGACAATAAAGACAATGATAGCCAGGTTGAGAGTCAAAACTATAGCTTGGTTAAAGGATATGATGGACCTTGAAGGAAATCTTTGTATTTATGGAGTGAGTAATTTAAAAGATGCCCAGCGTGCTAACATGAGAAATAAATGCAAACTTGAAACTTTGGAATTATGCCGGAATCCTCATTTGTACACATTTTATAATGCTGAGAAATCAGGGCTGAAATTAATCCTCGAACTAGAAGCTTGTGAGGATATGTGGTTTGGTGTCGATGATGCAGATTTTTCTTGGTTAGGTTCCCTCCAGCCACATTATAACATAAAAAATCTTCGAGTAAGATATTATTCATCTGCCATAGTACCGGGATGGATGAGGGATCCATCTTCCTTGCAATCAATTCAAGAAATCTCGTTATATTTTTAAAAAAATATTCAATCTCTTCCATTCCTCAATCTTCACAGTACTCTCAAGCACCTCTTCATTGTTGCATGTAATAGTATCCAAGTTTTGCAACTGGAGCATCTACCCTCCCAGCTAGAAAAATTGCAGATTTACCATTGTGAGCACCTGGAGTTCATTACTGGACTAGGGGATCTGGATATGTTGGCTACACTAGAGATTTTATATTGTAGAGTCCTGAAATCAATAACGATGGATGGACTGCAGTTGGTGGAACCTAAGCCAATTGGTGATTCCTCTCATAAAAAGCCACATATCGGCAGACTTAGCATTTTATCACTTACATGGCTGGAAATTGATGGTTGTTATTCGCTTTGTGTTCTGCCGAATGAGTTGATTCCATCAGGGCCTTTGTGTTTTGTGAAAGTTTATGATTGCGGGTGCCCTGACATTTAAACTGAGATCTACAATAAATCAAATCAGGTATATAATTTTATGTAATCATAAGTTTCTGATTGGAGTTTATGACAACTGAACTTTTTTGCTTTTATGTAATCATAAGTCTTGGTAGGATTTGTTGACTAATCAATCAGGCTGCTCCTGTTTCGACAAATAAATATTTCATTTTTATATTACTTGTTTGTTTCTGATACATAAACTCTTGTCCAATTTTTTTGCAGCGTTAAATTCGATGGTGTCTTCCTTTCACCCACAAGGAACATTTAGGAGTCCCCTCGAAGATCCTCCATAGAAAAAAAATTTACTATTCGATTGATTATATGTTTTGTAATATATGGAAAGAATTTCCTTTTCTTATGGGGGATTTAATTTCATTGATTTTGTATTTTTTTTTCTATACTTATTTTTTTCTTCAAATATTATCATTTTTAAAGAATGATTAAGCAAGCCGACAGGTAATTTTTGTATTGGCCAATTTTGGGTCGTTATCAGGATCTCTACTATTTTTTTCTTTATTTCCTATTTTCAACTTCTGATATAGCCTTTTTCTCTTTTCTAGGTATATAGTGATTGGATCTCTACATAGCCCACAGAAAATCTTTTCTATCCCTAAAACTCAACATAACCCACAGAAAATCTTGGTTAACGATTGCCTCAAAATTGTGATAAACATCCAAAATCACCTGTTCGCAACAACATTTGTAAAGAAACAGCTCAGATTTGCACCTCCCTGTGAATAACAGAGAGAAAGAAAGGGTTAAAAGTGATGCGTGCGATCGAAAACGGAATTGGAATTGTGATCGAGCAGGTAAAAACATTCGTGCTGCATCAGGATATATGCGTGCGATCGAAAGCTCCGCTAAAGATGGATGTAGAAACAAGGAATTAGTTATAATTAATTGAAGGCCTGTTACAATGACTTCAAAGAGCCCAGTAATTTGTAATCTGAGAGAAGCAGGTGGGCTAGGCCTTATTGGGCGTTGTAGCCCAGTAATAATTAATTGACGCACGTTAATTACATACCAAATTAGAATAATTTAGTTTAATTTAGTGTATTTTAGGATCTGATTATAATGAAATTTATTTTAATTTGCTGTAATTTCTGTTTTATTTACTGTAATGTATTGTAATTTAGGTTTTTTTTATCCAGATCATTTGCAGATTATTTGCTGATTGTAATTTTTGTTGTGTCTTCAGGTTGAGCATGATCTTATCATCGCAGATCTCCAAGCAGGTATTATTACAAATAAACATATTTTATTTTGAATTGTTTTCGACGAATGAAGTTCTTTTAATTTCTAAACATGATGCATAATTTGTTGCATCCAAATGCTATGTTAAAAAGTTAATGCGCATCGCACTATCATAAAGTAAAATGAAAAGATGGCTGACGCTCTAAAGAAGGAAAATAAAGTTCATAGTTTCATACGCATCTCTACCAGCTTGCCAAATTCAATGATTGTCCTATTAACACGTTTTTTTTTTTTTTACCATTCAGGTTGACCGATGGAAAGCAGGAGACATGCATGGCCGCAGAATCTATAAAGGAGGAAAATAAAGTAAAAGCTTTAAACTTAATTACTTAAGAGATACGGAAACGGTGATGGTATAAGAATTTGAAATATGTAAAATAATGTATATATAAATATAAACATATGAAATAATAACAAAAAATTAATAAATGTGAACATAGAGGAGGGTTCAAATGCCTCCATTTAATTAAAAATTTAAATCATAAATGCCAAATTAAAAACTATTAGATGTGATATATGTTATTTTTTCTATGTGCACATATAAAAATCATCAAATTTCGATTTTGTTTTTATGTGAATCAATAAGTTGAAAATCAACTTCTACAAGTTATCCACATTAGTACGTTTTTATAAGCGCTTGATGACAACAAAAAAAAAAGTCGAAATGTCATAATTTTGTACACATGCATGGATAAAATTATGTATATTATATCCAATGGTTTTATTTTGAATTTTGAATTTTAAATTTTGAGTTATTAAAGATTTTAAAAATAGAGGCATGATGGAGGCACAAAAAATGGAGGTATTTGAACTGAACATATATATATAAAAATTTAAATCTATTATATTAATATGAATAAATATAAATTATATGAATATAAATAAATATCAATATAAACCACAAGGAATCAAATAATTTTCCAGGATAGATATGATATTGGGAAATTTTTGTGAAATTAGAAATTGCATTTGTCCTGTTGTAATATAGTCAACAGTTCCTGAATTAACTGGCAATATTATCCACTTTACCTTTCCAATTATCGCCTGCAGTCCCACCATAAAATAACTTAATCGAACACTACATGTACATCAGTTACTGTTCACACATTTTCCTGATTTGTTGTGTTAGATCAAGTCTTGGAAAACATGCTCAATTGTTAACAGAAGGTTACACAATATCTCAGTGAAAATTTATCTGATTGCTCACAAAGAGAGAAGAAAAAAGTGTTGAACTTGCATTTGGTTTAAACCAATAACTTTGAAAATTTATCTGATTGCTCACGAGTCACGAAGCGCAGGATAAAAAAAAAAAAAGGCTAAGTCATGGAGTTTAACAATAAAATGCAACGGGATCACAGAATGCAAACAGTTGCAAAACTTGGTCACGTCATGTTATGGTATATAAAAAAAAATTAAAAAATTCATTTGACATGACTAAAATAATGGAGGACTCTCACGCCACATAAATAGTGACTTTACGTTTGATCACGCCATGACTATACATTATATAATTGGTGACGTTTAATTATTAATTTTCCGGTGTTCAATTTGTTCATAGAAAAAATAAAATAATGCTAAAAACTAATAAACTAAAGCAAAATAAATTAAAATAAAAATAATGTTAGAAAAATTTGTCATGTGACATGACATGATATGAACGGGTCAATTCGCATGATGTGACGTGAAGTTTCATTTTCTTTTCACGGGAGACACGTCACGTGAATGAGACATCACGTGGCAGACAAGTCAAGTCATGTGATCGACACATGTGACCGGACATGCGGTGACCGAACCAATAATGACGTGACTAATTTTTTTTACTAATGCCCTTTTGCAAAAGTCGTTGAACCCAATTTAAATTGTGTATTTTTCTTTATTTTTCATTTATTTATTGCAAATGCAAACAACCAATTATTAAGAGAAAAAGAAAACACTTGTAGGAGGAACTTATCATTTTGTCCGATAAACACGTTAAGAAGAATCTCAGATTTATTTTCTTGCTTTATTATACAGTCCAGTTGTGTTACCTTTAATAAAAAAATGAATTGAAGAATATAAGCACTTGCATTCTATCATCATAAACATATATATACAATTTCCCAAAAACAAAACATCAAAGGTAATGTAATACGGACACAATCTTTTATCTACAGAAATTATATAAAAATAATATAGTATATTAGATGAATTGTGGTGGAGTTTTGATGAAATAGAAAAAATCGAATTAGTGGTTCGATTTCTTTAAAAATAACTAAAGGAATTGTACCATGCGGTTCGATTCCTTTGACTTTGCACAGGTATGAGCAGTGCTGCATAAAATCTCATAACTAAAGGAACCAAATCCTAATTCGGTTCCTTTTGCCTCTTAAATGTCGGTGCAACCTCCTTTCCATCTCCCTCTTTCTTCTTCTCCTTTTGCACATAGGGGACAAACTCTGATGCAGCCTGCCATGTGGTTGAGAGTTTTGAATATTTGATGTGACAACTAAAGAAACCAAACCAATAGTTCGGTTCCTTTTATGTATCAAAATTTCACCGCAATTAATCTATTATCTTATATAATTTTTCTACAGTTTCTAGAAATAAAAAATCGATAATATAGAAGCTATATCAAGAAAATCCTTAGCAGGGAGAGGTGGTTTGGGTTTTTCGAATTTTTATTTTTACCATCATATAAAAGAGAACAAAACAGAATTGACATGGGTTCTGAAATTGGAGTGTCCATGTCCGGGTGGGGCAGAACAAAACAGAATTGACATGGGTTAAATCTAGTTTTTGTAATTAAAAAAAGTTCGGGGTGGTTTCTTAGAAACAGCAAAGACATATTGAAGAACCCACTCCACCCGAAAGTAATCCACTCTGCTGCTCTTTACTCATTTCTCATTCTCACCACTCAGATCTAAGGTTTTTTTCCCTCTTTCCACAGAGATCAACAGAGCAAAATGGCAGGGAATTTGATAACCTCTCTGCTCTCACTAGCCACCAATTTGCTCCCATCAATTACAGCCTCTGCGCAGGCTCCTCCTTCATCTTCATCAAGTTCTAATAATTTAGAAAGGGAGCGTGCTTGTGCCTTTGAGGAGGATCTCAAGTGGCTGACGCAAACTCTGGAGCGGATCAAGGCCACACTATACGATGCTGAGGAGAGGGAGATCAGAGACCGATCCGTCAAGCTATGGCTCAAGGAGGTCAAGAAAGTCGCTTATGATGCTGAGAATGTGCTCAGTGAGTACCAGTATGAGGTCACATGTGTCCAACTAGAGGCAGGAATCGCTTTTGAATCTTCAAATTCTCACAAGAAAAAGAAGATGGAGGTTAGTACCTCGTGCATATAGATATTAGAAATTATCTTAATTGTGCAAGTGTTATTTTTCTTCTTGTGTGGTACTAAAACTTTATGGATGCTTGAATTTTTATTTATTTTTTAGCTAGATTGGGATCCACCGGAATGTATAATCACTTTTTTTATTGTCAGCTTTTTCAATCTAACATCAGAGTGGTCACATGATACAATGCATTTCCAATCTAATTATCATTTTTAAGTTAACAAATTATGAATTTTGGCATTCTTATATAATATATATAATATATACATTTCTTTTGGGACAGTACATTGAGTACATTGTTCAAATTCCTGTTGGCATGGTTTATCGGCTTAACAAAATAAGAAGTCAATTTGATGAAATTGCGAAGGATCGTGAGGCTCTCCAATTAAGGGAGAGTGATGGGGCAAGGCGTCCAAACAATAAAATTTCACGACCCCCAACGGGTCACATGGTAGATGAGGCGAGCATTTTTGGGAGAGATGCTGAAATAAAGAAGGTCATCAATTTCTTACTATCAAAAAAACAAAAGCCCTTTTCAGTCATTTCAATTATTGGCAAAGGTGGCCTTGGGAAAACCACCATTGCCCAACTAGTCTACAAGAATATGAGGGTAACCCAGAGCTTTAATTTATTTGGGTGGGTATGTGTCTCTGAAGAATTTGATATTGGGAGACTCACTAAAGCAATCCTTGAATCAATCACTGAAATCAATTACGGTTTGAGTGAGTTGAGTTCATTACAAAAGAAGCTTGCAAAAACTGTGAAGGGAGAAACAATACTTCTTGTTTTAGATGACGTGTGGAACGAGAATCAAAGTCTTTGGGAGTTGTTAAAGGTTCCTTTTAAAGAAGCAAAGCTGGTCAGAATTCTCGTGACAACAAGAAATAAAAAGGTTGCAGATGTCATGCAAACAACGACTTGTTTTTGGCCAACTAACTTGCCCGAAGATTTGTGCTGGCAGTTGTTTAAGCATTATGCATTTAGTGGTACAAGTGACACTATGCCACTACACTTGGTAAAAATGGGAAGGGATATCATGAGAAAGTGTGGTGGGTTGCCATTAGCTGTGAAGTCGATTGCAAGCCTCCTTAGACATGAAACAGATGAAGGTTGGAAAGAGATTCTTGAAAGTGATCTTTGGGAAAAAGAGGAACCAAAAGAAGCGATATTCACAGTACTCGAGATCAGCTATGCCCATCTACCTGCTCACCTTAAGCCATGTTTCCTGTTTTGCTCTATGTACCCAAAAGATTACTTATTAAAAAAGGAAATTTTGATAGAGTTATGGATGTCTCATGGCTACATCGAGTCTAGGGGCAAAAAAAGAATTAGAGAAATTGGTGCTGAATATTATAAGGAGCTAAAAGAAAGATCCTTTCTTGATGATGTTCCATATCAATCTTTAGAATGCAGCCAGTTGCATGATATAATCCATGACCTTGCTCGACTTAAATCTGAAAATGAACATTATTCAGTAGATATCAGTCAGCCACTTGGTCTTCAAGAGATAAACATTCTGCAAGAAGCATACCATGTATATGCAAGTAATTCAATGGTATATGTAAAGCAAATTCTTCCGCAAAATCAGGGTTTAAGAACTCTTTCTACAGATCTGAGAAATTGCAACGACCTGGCCATACGGAACCTCCCCAAGTTTAAAGCACTCAGAGTATTGGAATTGAAAGGCAATTTGACAGGGATTCCTGATTCTATTTCCGAGTTGAAACATCTATCCTACCTTAGTATTACTTCTCGTGATCTTAAAATGTTGCCATCATCTGTTGGTTATCTTCTTAACTTACAGCATTTAAATATTGACTCTGACAACTTGTTGGATTATGTCCCGCATGGGCTTGTTAATTTTCCAACAATAAAGACAATGAGAGCCAGGTTGAGAGTTAAAACTATAGCTTGGTTAAAAGATATGACGGGCCTTGAAGGAAATCTCCTTATTTATGGAGTGAGTAATTTAAAAGATGCCCAGCGTGCTAACATGAGAAATAAATGCAAACTTGAAACTTTGGAATTATGCCTTGAAACTTCGGAATTATGCCGGAATCCTCATTTGTACACCTTTTATAATGCTGAGAAATCAGGGCTGAAATTAATCCTTGAACCGGAAGCTTGTGAGGATGTGTGGTTTGGTGTCGATGATGCAGATTTTTCTTGGTTAGGTTCCCTCCAGCCACATTCTAATATAAAAAATCTTCGAGTACGATATTATTCATCTGCCTTAGTACCGGAATGGATGAGGGATCCATCTTCCTTGCAATCAATTCAAGAAATCTCGTTATATTTTTTAAAAAATATTCAATCTCTTCCATTCCTCAATCTTCATAGTACTCTCAAGCACCTCTTCATTGTTGCATGTAATAGTATTCAAGTTTTGCAACTGGAGCATCTACCCTCCCAGCTTGAAAAATTGCAGATTTATCATTGTGAGCACCTGGAGTTCATTACTGGATTAGGGAATCTGGATATGTTGGCTACACTGGAGATTTTATATTGTAGAGTCCTGAAATCAATAACGATGGATGGACTACAGTTGGTGGAACCTAAGCCAATTGGTGATTCCTCTCATAAAAAGCCACATATCGGCAGACATAGCATTTTATCACTTACATGGCTGGAAATTGATAGCTGTTATTCGCTTTGTGTTCTGCCGAATGAGTTGATTCCATCAGGGCCTTTGTGTTTTGTGAAAGTTTCTGATTGCGGCTGCCCTGACATTTAAACTGAGATCTACAATAAATCAAATTAGGTATATAATTTTATTATTATTATAATTGTTATTGTTTTAATATTTAGATTTTGACCGCTGAACCTTTTTGCTTTTATGTAATCATAAGTCTTGGTAGGATTTGTTGACTAATCAAACAGGCTGCTCCTGTTTCGACAAATAAATATTTCATTTTTATATTACTTGTTTGTTTCTGATACATAAACTCTTGTCCAATTTTTTTGCAGCATTAAATTCGATGGTGTCTTCCTTTCACCCACAAGGAACATTGAGGAGTCCCCTCGAAGACCCTTCATAGAAATAAATTTACTATTCGATTTATTATATGTTTTGTAATATATGGAAAGAATTTCCTTTTTTTATGGGGGATTTAATTTCATTGATTTTGTATTTTTTTCTTCAAATATTATCATTTTTAAAGAATGATTAAGCAAGCCGACAGGTAATTTTTGTATTGGCCAATTTTGGGTCGTTATCAGGATCTCTACTATTTATTTTCTTTATTTCCTATTTTCAACTTCTGATATAGCCTTTTTCTCTTTTCTAGGTATATAGTGATTGGATCTCTACTATTTTTTTTTTTCTTTATTTCTGATTTTCAACTTGCTGAGAATGCATTTTTCTCTTTTCTAGGTATAAAATGAATGATTAAACAGCACTTCAATAATCTACGTTGGAGATTGCTAACAACTTAATTTGGTTTCTAATGGATAACAAAGTCATTTTTAGTCCAACATCTTCCCTGGGAAAAGGGGGCAATATATTTGTGCTGTGGATGATAATTGGCAATACAATATTTGAAGAAAAAAAAAACTACTAGACAATTCTTTTGAATAGAGAACAAATCTGAGTCTGTTGGGTCCCGTTTCTGTTATTGCACTCCAAAATTTTCGCAAATGGGCTTTAAACTTTTTTTGGACGGTTGTGGTTTTAAACTTTTTTAAACTATAACATAACTGGAATGTATAATAGATCAAGAAAACAATTCTGAGATTCTTCTTATAATGTGCTTATTGGAAAAGATGATGAGATTCTCCTTTTACAGGTTTTATTTCTATTAATAATTGATTGTTTAATGACTTTCGCAAATGGGCCTGAAAGTTTACTTTCCAACCGTTTGCATTATGCGATTCCGTGCATTTTATTGTTGAACTTGATGACTTTCCCTTTTTTTATAAGAATTTATACTAAATATATGATAGCACCATTGCAGAATTGTATTTAGATAGGCATCATGTCTCTATAAGCTCAGTTTATTTCTAATCATTTGATTCATATTTAGTGGTCAAGAAAATAGAATCAGGAAGAGATTCAGCTTTTGCCTGAATGCACTAACAAGTGTACGCCAAAGTTTCTCTTTCAGTTGAAGAGAGGCACTTTTAATTTTCACAACCTAATATAATATAAAGCCAGACTTAACAATATATATATATTAACCGAGTATGCCTGATACAATTAACAGTACCAAAGATTCATCATTGAAGCACATTACAAAGGGCCGCCACAAAAAACCGGCATTTTTATTCATAACCAAAAAAAAATATAAAATATTATTAATAACCCGACTCCCGTCGATTTTCCACCCATACCCAACCCGCCCCCCCGTGGGGCGGTTTACCTCCCCCCCAACCCGCCCCCCTGTGGGGCGGTTTACCCCCCCACCAACCCGCCCCCCAGTGGGGCGGTTTACTATTTTTTTTTTTTATTTAATACGATGGATTTATTTATGTATTTGTTTATATTTTTAATACGATGGATTTTATGATTTGTAAATAGTTTAAAACATAAGTGAACAAAATAATCAAATAACATCTGATCAACATAAAATATAGAAACGAAAACAAAGTGAATAAAATCAGCAAATAACGTCTAATCAACATAAAATATAGAAACGGAAATATAAAAATACTACTGTCAGGTCTACAATATGAAATATAAAAAACTATCAACGAGGAGGACGACGACCGGACAATGACAGTCTGAGAGCCGGCCCGCACGCCCTCGGCGGCTGCGTGCGGGTCTTTTGTCGCTGCACACGCCTCCTCCGTGGCTGTGGAGGATCCTCGTTATGAGTCAGATCCACATGCACGTCCTCCTCGTCATCAGAATAATCCACATGCATGTCCTCCTGCATTGTGCCCGTGGATCGTCGGTATGAATCGGGCAATGGATCATACTGAGTACCCTGTGATGGATTCGTCTCCCATGGATCGAACTCCCAGTCCCCAGTATATGTGCTCGGGGGCTGTGTCCCGAACGCAGCAGTCTCCCAAGCATCAGTAGGCTGCTGTGCCCCACTGCCACTAGCCTCGTGGTCGTGCTGCCTGGGGGGTGGCATCGATGGTGTGGCTCCGGTGACATCCTCTACACCGGTGGCGGTGAGGCCAAAGTCTGCTGCAGTGAAAGTGGGTTCAGCACACCACATAGGATTTCCATCCTGCAGTTATATAATGTTAGTTTTTATTTATGAAAATAACAAAAATTTAATTTATACAGAGACGAACCAGCTTACCTCGCCAAGCTGCATCGGCACATTAAATTTATTGTAGTAGGCGTGCCATTTTTTGTTGTCGAGCACCCAATCGTGGAACGCCCAATCCGGGTTGTCTTCTGCAACATTTGAGTTGAACTTGTTAAGAACACACTTTGTAAAACAAAATTGACGTGTATGGTAAAATAATTTAACTTATAATACCTTCGGGGGGTGGTGGTAGGTCATCGTCGTATACTAATTCCCGTTCTTGATTTGGCTAGTTCGGCGCTGGTGAGTCTTTCTTGATCTCACGCCAGTTGATGTTCTCACCAGCGTCGTGCAACATGCCAATGAGGCGTCCATCGAACTGGGAATCCTCGACGATCGGAGTAGTGTGATGCAGCATAGTACACCCGAACGCCCGAAAACTTTTTTTCGCCATGCACACCAAGCTGTGTGCAACTCCTCGGATCCCCGTTACTACCTTTTCATAACGATTAATTAGAAAATAAGTTGTATAGAAAAAACTAATACTACAAGTAATCTTTATTACTTACCGCTCGAGTACTGGTCGGGCCCCATGGCAAATGGGTCTTACTCTCGTCACCCATCATTCTCCGCCGAAGAGAATCACCGTAGTCGCCCTGTAAGTACACCGAATTCATACACCACCGCTGGTACCAGACCATATATCGCAATGCCCATGGTCCCGCTCCCAAACTGACGTCTGCCGGGTCAGGCGGGACCCACAAGTGGTTCTCAGGCGTGCGAGCAATCCTATAGTGGGCTAAATGGCGGCCGCTCCAATCCACCTCTGGCTTCTTATGGAAGGTACTGCATTATAAGTTAGTTAGATACAATTTGTAAAATAATATCAATATTCAGGTGTGTATTACTTACTTGTGCAACTTCTCCGTCTCATCCTCACCAAGTATCGGGTCATCTGGGATGAAGGCATCGAAGCCAAACTGACGAGGAACCCGATCAGGATAGTGATACTCAACTATCCAGTAACAAACGACCGGACCCCGATATAAACCGAGATCCCTCTGTTCCATCGTCAAGCGACAGAATATCCTAGCCCGGTACCACGGCCGATACGGGAACCACTCGATGTTTGCCTGGTGCAACAGTTGGAGCTGATTTCGGACGTACGAGATACCCGCCGTCCCTCCCCTCGGCGTGTTAAAATAGCGGAGGCGGCTACCCCATATGGCGCCGTATGGAGGGCTTTTCTCGATGTCGGAGCCCCTTTGCCACTTCACATTTGATGGAATTTCGGGTCGGCAGACCGGTAGGTGCGACCAGGACCATTGCTGTAGTAGAAGGAGTGGCCCATTGAACTGCTGGCTGCCTCTCTGAAATTGTAGATGTGTATTTGTTATTATCAAATAAAAAAAACGTAAATAACATTAATTGAAGAAAACTTACCAGACAAGCGTGGCACAGTCCTCTGTACAAACATGCAAGCATGGCTCCACCCCAGTTCCACCGCGATTGCTTATCGAGTAGCTCCAGCTGCTGGAGGAACATAATCGGAACCGAGTCGCCACTAGAATCGACAAACATCGTGGTACCACATAAGTCAAGCTCGAATGCCCTAACATACCAACAGTTTCAAGAGAAAGTAAATAATTGTTTTTTCTTTTCAAAAATATTTTTAATGTAATGTAATGGACTTAGAAATTACCTCTTGACATGCTCCACGTCAGACGTGAATGGGGTAATGGCAATTTCGACGGCATATTGGCGGAGAGCCTTAAGACTGATGCAGTACTGGGAGAACTTCTCATTATCGTCCTCATTCTTCCGTTTTAGCTTCTTTGCCACCCCCTCCACATGCACACCCAACAGCTCTGGGATCAACGTCTGGAGTGTCTGATGATCCGAGACACCCCCTACCGGATCACCATCGATCCGCAGACCCCATAAGGCACTCACGTCCTGTAGGGTCACTGTCATCTCCCCCACCGGGAGATGGAATGAATGAGTCTCAGGTCGCCATCTCTCCACGAGACCGCACATGAGTGCCTGGTCAATCCGCCGTGGTTGTTTCATTGTGGCTAGCTGGTATAACCCGAGGTTAATGAGGTACCGATCCATCAGTGGATTTGCGACATACGGTATCTCCGGCGAGCGGTGCCGCACCGTCAACATGGACTCGTCCTGCATTTATCAATGTTTTAGACCAGTGGAACTGAATAACTATTTGTTGTTTGAAACGTACCTCTATCGATGCAAGTGAGACACGGTGAATCCTGTGAGGGACCCACAGGAGAGGACTGAACGTATCTGCACGATGTGGTGCGCCATCCCATGGATCGTCACCCTCCGCTGTGGGATCGGCGTGAGCTGGTGATGGCTCCGACGTATCTCGTGGTCGCTCACGTCGATGTCTAGTCATGCTGCATTTGAAAATATCAAGTTTATAATTATAACACCAATTTCTAACAATTCTATTTAAAAATTCCTATGAGATTGTACAACTTAATTCCACTCAATTAAATTTCAACTCTGTTATTTTCTCAAATTCTCATCTAATAATTTCTAACAATTCCAATAAAATAATTTCTAACAATTCCAATCAAATAATTTCTAACAATTCCAATCAAATAATTTCTAACAATTCCAATTTCTAATAATTTCTAACAATTCCAATAAAATAATTTCTAACAATTCCAATCAAATAATTTCTAACAATTCCAATAAAATAATTTCTAACAATTCCAATTTCTAATAATTTCTAACAATTCCAATCAAATAATTTCTAATAATTCCAATCAAATAATTTCTAACAATTCCAATCAAATAATTTCTAACAATTCCAATTTCTAATAATTTCTAACAATTCCAATCAAATAATTTCTAACAATTCCAATCAACTAATTTCTAACAATTCCAATAAAATAATTTCTAACAATTCCAATTTCTAATAATTTCTAACAATTCCAATCAAATAATTTCTAACAATTCCAATCAACTAATTTCTAACAATTCCAATAAAATAATTTCTAACAATTCCAATTTCTAATAATTTCTAACAATTCCAATCAAATAATTTCTAACAATTCCAATCAAATAATTTCTAACAATTCCAATAAAATAATTTCTAACAATTCCAATTTCTAATAATTTCTAACAATTCCAATCAAATAATTTCTAACAATTCCAATCAACTAATTTCTAACAATTCTAATCAACTAATTTCTAACAATTCCAATCAAATAATTTCTAACAATTCCAATTTCTAACATTTCTAATTTAATAATTTCTAACAATTTCTAACAATTTGTAAAAATTTCTACCATTTTTCAAAAATTTCAAACTATTTCTAACAACCCTAAACAATTCCAATCAATTTCTACTAAATTCAATAACAACAATTTCAAGCAAATTCCGCAATTTCTAACAATTTCATATAAATCCCGTAATTTCGAATAATTTATACAAAATTCCAAATAATTTATAAAAATCTAAATAATTTATAAACAAGTTAAAGAAATAACTTCATACCCGAAAATGGATTCGGAGCGACGGCGCGGCGGTGACGGGGCGAAAAAATGAAAATGAAATGGAGAGAGAGAGGGTGGCGGGTAGAGAGAGGGAGAGAGGGAGAGGGCGGTAGAGAGAGAGAGAGAGGGGTCGGGAACGGTTGAGAGATGCGAAATGTCGCGTTCGGGATGAAAAAACGCCGTTTTTGGGCCAAAACCGGCGGGTTGGGGGTGGTTTCGGGTGGGGGCTGTGGGGGGGGGCGGGTAGGGTTTGGTTTGGGGAGGGAGGGTATTTAAAAAAAAATAAATAAATAAATTACTAAACCGCCCCACTGGGGGGCGGGTTGGGGGGGGGGGGGTAAACCGCCCCACGGGGGGGCGGGTTGGGTATGGGTGGAAAATCGGCGGGAGTCGGGTTATTAATAATATTTTATATTTTTTTTTGGTTATGAATAAAAATGCCGGCACAAAAAAACCCAAATTCATTACAATACCATTCAAACCTACAGAGATAAGTCTACCGAAAATATTCACCAACATTTACAACCATTTTATTATCTTTTTTTTTTTTTTTTGAAATGCTTGATAGAGACTATCAAGAATGAATATACAACCATTTTATTATCACAGCGGCAAATGTTGCACGCTTTGAAATTCTTCCAAGACAAAGCAAACCCCAAATCCAAAACCCCCCCCCCCCCCCCCCCCCCCCCCCCCCCCCCCCCCCCCCCCCCACACCCAAAAAAAAACTAGTTCGAGTGCTTACTGGGCATTATTGGTGTTTTTGAAGAAACAACCCTACTAAAGATGAGAATTGGCAGTGCAGTTCTTCAAATGCAAAGATTTTTTATTTTAATTAAGGCTGATAATTGTACAGTTAATGAAGAGATGCTTGACTTTTCCACCAAGTAAGACTATAGAGAGAAAATCAGAAAACTTATCTTTCATTCTTGAGCAGATTTTTGTCATGATATTTATGATAACAGATCCTCAGTGACTTCTATAGATTTGGGAGAAAATTTTCTCTCTTATCATTATCAATCAACTTTAAAGAACCACAACAATTTATCATAAGGATCAGACTTTTATACATTTGGGAGAATTTTCTCTCCTCTAATTATCAATCACTTTTAAAGAACCACCATAATTTATCGTAAACAACTGTGAATTTATTATTGATGTACATAAAGTCGGTATTATTGGAGCATTTTTCTAGAATTTAAGTTATAAAATTTCCTACTTGAAACAATATTTCTAGAATAGCAATCTTCTATAATATATGCATATTCCTGAAATAAGTGCCAACATGAATCTTCGGGCAAGATAGTCGGCCTAAAATAGGTCGTTGTTTGCATGAACAATGCAACCTTTTTATGTCTTGCTGTCATGAGAATTCGGACCATCTTTGCTTTATTAAATGGAACCGGAAACAACTCCCAAAGAGTTTGATTCTCGACTCAGACGTCATCTAAAACAGGCAATCAAGCAGTATTGTTTTTTTCCTTTACAGTTTTAGCAAGCTCTTCTTGGAATATCCATTCAAAGTATAATGGTTAAGGCGGAATGGGCTTAATTCATTGAAATTATAATGCTTGTGGAACACTGATTCAATAGTTGCGATCTTGAGTCTCCTGACATCAAATTCTTACATATGCAAAACATCTAGAAAAACAAATCTGAGATGCTAATAATGTGTTTATTGGACAAAAAGCTATCAATTCGGTTCAAACATCACTAAATTAATTAAAAATAATTTTCCAATTAGCATTCCACTTGAAATTCATATGAATACTCAATTATAAATTATTTTGATTCATTTTTAGCATTGAAGAAAAAATAGAAGAAGCACAACATTCTTGACAGATATTGTTATAACAATATACAAATTGAGCTATGTTTATATAATTGATGTTAATAATTACATTACAAAAAAAAAATTGCGTCATTTACATTTTTAACTTTGAATTCATGTTTCAAAATCGCCAAAACAAAAAAAGCTGTTGAAATATGCCTGTTAGTGCATCCGTAAAATATAATCGAGAATTTAGCAGATCTGGGTTCACAAATTGGATATGTTTTATTTGTCATTTATGTTTATTTCAGTGATCTTAAATTCATTATCAAAAATCAGCATATGAAAATGAGTGCTGGCAAAATCTATGAGTGGACAACACAGTCATTGTCACTGTGTTCCAATTTAACTAAAGATCCAACTACAATTAAAAACCAATCCTATCGATAAGGCTTCAACAAGTTGCATGCATTGGTACAATAGCCTAGCACTACTATTCATTTATGTAAATGCATATAAATGAAAAGATGAGAATTGGCAGTGCAGTTCTTCAAATGCAAATATTTTTTATTTTTATTAGGGCTGATAATTGTACAGTTAATGAAGAGATGCTTGACTTTTCCACCATGGAAGACTATAGAGAGAAAATCAGAAAGCTTATCTTTTATGATTGGAGCAGATTTTTGTCATGATATTTAGGATGAAAAATCCTCACTGACTTTTATTATAGATTTGGGAGAAAATTTTCTCTCTTATCATTATGAATCAATTTTAAAGGACCACCAGTACAATTTATCATGACGATCAGAATTTTATACATTTGGGAGAATATTTTCTCTCCTATAATTATCAATCAATTTTAAAGGACCACCATAATTTATCGTAAACATCTGTGAATTTATTATATATGTACATAAAGTTGTTATTATTGGAGCATTTTTCTAGAATTTAACATATAAAATTTCCTACGTAAAACAATATTTTTAGAACAGCAATTTTCTATCTGCTACATAATATATGCATAATGCTGAAATAACTGCCAACACGAATCTTCGGGCAAGATAGTTGTCCTAAAATAGGTCGTTGTTTGTATGAACTCTGCAACCTTTTTATGTCTTATTGTCATGAGAATTCTGACCAGCTTTGATTCATTAAATGGAACCTGAAACAACTCCCGAAGAGTTTGATTCTCGATTTACACGTCATCAAAAACAAGCAGTCAAGCAGTATTGATTTTTATCTTTACAGTTTTAGCAAGCTCTTCTTGTAATATCCATTCAAAGTATAATCGAGAATTTAGCAGATCTGGGTTCACAAATTGGATATGTTTTGTTTGTCATTTATGTTTATTTCAGTGATCTTAAATTCATTATCAAAAATCAGCATATGAAAATGAGTGCTGGCAAAATCTTTGAGTTCACAACACAGTCATTGTCACTGTGCTCCAATTTAGCTGAAGATCCAACTACAATTGAAAATCAATCCTATCGATAAGGTTTCATCAAGTTGCATGCATTGGTACAATTTCCTAGCACTACTATTCATTTATGTATATGCATAGGATTGAAAAGATGAGAATTGGCAGTGCAGTTCTTCAAATGCAAAGATTTTTTATTTTAATGAAGGCTGACAATTCTACAGTTAATGAAGAGATGCTTGACTTTTCCACCAAGGAAGACTATAGAGAGAAAGTCAGAAAACTTATCTTTCATGATTGGAGCAGATTTTTGTCATGATATTTAGGATGAAAAATATTCACTGACATTTATTATAGATTTGGGAGGAAATTTTCTCTCTTATCATTATGAATCAATTTTAAAGGACCACCACAATTTATTATAAGGATGAGACTTTTATACTTTTGGGAGAAAATTTTCTCTCCTATAATTATCAATCAATTTTAAAGGACCACCATAATTTATCGTAAACATCTGTGAATTTATTATATATGTACATAAAGTTGTTATTATTGGAGCATTTTTCTAGAATTTAACTTATAAAATTTCCCACATAAAGATTATTATTGATCTTTTACGAGATGTCTTTCTAGCTTTCTTTCAAATAAAGATTATTAAATTATTTCAAATTAAAATTTGTGCGCCAAATCTTCTAAGAAAATTGTTTTTTAAAGAGCACTTCAATAATCTACATTATTGTTTGGAAAAAAATAATTGTGAGTCCAAAATTTTCCCTTGGGGAAAATAAGGTTGCAATATTTTTATTTTGTGCGTTACAATTGTCAATTAATATTAATACGAGCCTTTTCAAGTACGAAAACCTATGAAGACGATACCTTTCAATGAAGAAAACAAAAAATTATATATTGTCAAGTATAAGAACACAAAATTAACAAAGTTAAATCGCTCATTTTGGCTTAACCCATATGGCCTATTCGATAAACCCAATTGACAAATCCTTTGACATTTGAATGCATGGGAGCTTTCTGTCAATTAAAAACAAACATTTTAAATTTGCAAAAAAAATGACTAAACTGACCTTATATAACACCAATTAATTAACATGTGACTCCTTGGACGCCAACAGTTTCTAACTCAAAACTCTACAACTTATATATAGAGAATTTTTATATTTATAGAAATTATTAAAAATAAATAGGCAGGATAATTGATATAGCTTGCCTTGATATTTTAATTATGTAGACAAAACCAAAAATTTTATCGGTTCCTGTAAGCAATTCTAAACGAATTGGAAAGTAAATTCGGTTCTTTTAGTTAAAGAATATATATATTTTTGAAGTATATGAGACATATTTGGTTCCTTCTGTTAAAGAAAATTCACTATACAATTAATCCATTACCCTGTGGCGCGGCCTGTATTAATTTTTATAATATTTATAAATAAATTACTGTATTTATATATACCTGCCATATAATCTCTTGAGCCCAGTCCACCAACACGCTTTCTGAATTTACTATTGCAATTTTAAAGAAATATCTTCTGTTATTTAATCTCTAGAAAATAAATATGTTGCGGGCGAAATGTAGAGAGAAACCGGGCCAAAAAATTCATCACTACATAGAACTTGTACGATACCGCCAGAGGAAACAAAAAAAAGGAGGAGATAGAATTAGTGGGCCCCATGTGCTTTTGAGCTTGGACACTATCTGTAATGGATTATGTCAGTATATATACCTTTGCGGATGTTATCGTTGCTAATAGAAAAATCACGAAAATCACGTTTTTATCGGTATACCCTCGCAAATAGTCACTATTTATCCTCACGAATACTCTCCCATTCTTATAGAAGATCTACAAGGCTGCAACAACATGACACATACGAGGTCTATTTGGCCACGCTTAAGGGGATCAGTTGTGGCTTTAATTTCTACAACTATTCGAGTTGAAGTTGATATTTAATTGATTACTCATCCGCACCACAATATAAATTCAGCTTTAGTGGCAAAATACTTCCAATAATGTTTTCAATGCTAGAAGGTCTCGAAATTATATAAATTGTAGTATTTAAGTAGCATACTAATTAGTACTAGTACCGTTCTCGGCCAATGGGCTAAGATCAAGTGTAAGTGGCACATTAGTATTTCTATATTTTAAATGCGTATATTTCATAACACAGATTTCTATATCGATTTGAGATAATTTTTCTTTATAATGTGAGAAGTGAGATATGTTTCATTCAACTATTTCAGTATGTAGCCAAATATTTTTATTGTGAATTAGACCCTTAAAATACATGTAATCATGTTGGATTAAATATACAAAATAATACATATTTTTGTGCTATGATATTCGATTATATTATATGAAATAATATATTATTGATGTTAATCCAACTCTAGATTGATAATCACACAAAACAATAATTACATAAAAAAAAATTTATATTACACTCAAAAAATAGTAAAAGATTCCTCATGTACGTGCTAGCCAACAAAATTTATTCCTACTCTTTGTTTTATCAACATAAGTTTTTACATAGCTATGCTTCATTATTTTTATTAGATAGGAACAAAATTTATTGATACAGAGAGTATTTGATACTAATTAAAAAAAATTAAAATTTGTAGACAGGTTTTTATTTCTTTTGTTTGTAGTTCTTGCTTTCATCAGTTGTTTAACATGCAGCAGACAATATAAAAGGTACAAGTGATATGGGTGCATCATTTTCATCTCTCAAGACTTAAATATATTATAATTAGCTCTTAACTGTTTTCAACACTTTTTTTATTTACCCTCAAACATAGCTCACACAATTTAAAATTTATCTTTCCGATTATACCCCTCAGGGATTTCCTTCCTCCTTCACTTGTGTTTTTTACTTGATTCTTTGTGAGACTTGCACACAATCCCTGTATTATAAAAAAAAGAAAGAGTGAGCCTATGGTACTATGCATAGCGCAGATGGGTCCATACTATGGTTCAATATCTTCATTTTCAAAATTCTAACAGTTGATCCGAACCGTTCAACATGTTTTCCATATGAATATGTACTTGCTGACCAAATTTTACATTTTTTAGAATTTTTTTACTATTTTTTTAGATAGGTAGAAAATCACTTGATTTGAACATTCTTGACCATCCAAAAACAGTGATTTTCTGTCTATCTAAAAAAATAGTAAAAAAATTCTAAAAAATGTAAAATTTGGTCAGCAAATACATATTCATATGGAAAACATGTTGAACGGTTCGGCTCGACCGTTAGAATTTTGAAAACGAAGATATTGAACAGTAGTACGGACCCATCTGTTCTATAAATCTCACTTTATTTGAATCCCAAAAAGTATCTGATTAGGTTGGCAACCAGTATCACCCTAAAAAGCAATATATATACTTACCATACCTTGATATACATCATTAACAAGTCGATTATTAACAAATTCATAAAATCACATCTCGGCATCATTTGAATATATTAAATTAAGTTCCTTTAATTAGGATATAGGTTATTCGATAAAGTAATACATATTAATTATGCAATTTAATACTAATTTGGAGAATCTATCATAAAATATTGTGATTAATAAGTAAATCTACTGACGTGCCTTACATCTCATGACTGAAAGTATCTAAGATAAAATTGATTTTTTATTAGTATGAGGACGAAGCTTAAGTAAAATTTACAATAAGATCAATCATTTCAAAATACGTACCCCACCTTGTACAAGTCCAATTTTTTATATCATTGTCACCAGAAAATTTTTACCCTTTCTCCATGACTTGTAATTTGTGACAATTTGTAGTATTAATGCACTGCATCTGTATTTTAGTACATTAATTCCCTTGTGTAGATTTCCATATTAGTTTATTTTTCCATGAGCCCAGCGTTATGACCTAAGTCCAACTATAAGTTAATAAATTCTCAAACGTAGAATTTATTTTTTGTATTTGATAGCCTTCTGACCTAACTCGAAGATTTTTCGAATTGATATAAGAAATAATATACATTATTTTCTTCCGTTTACCTAAGGTCAATGCAACTTTTCAGCACACTTGTGAATGCAACTTTTCGAATTCCTATATATAGACTTTCCAACGCAATTATTACAATTAATTAAAAATAGATATGCATGATTTCTCTTCCGTTTACCTAAGGTCAATGCAACTTTTCAGCACACTTGTCGTTAGTTATGGACCTATGGTGCATTTTTCAATTTTTGGCGATGCAGGAACTAGTCTGGATCTTTTGTAGTTTGACAACGATTGTGATCTTAATTTGTTTGATTAGTTGACTGAAGACATTTCTGTCCTTTAGATAGTGTCGCAAGGGACTGGGCCCCGTTTTTCTCTACAAGTAAAATTGGTTGGAGCATCTTTTTTTTTCTTTTCAATTAGACATAGTATATATTTACTCAAGTTGTTTGTATGGAGTTCCATACGGATATTTAGTAGTTGGTTAGCTTGAACTCCAACATTAACTCAAAGAAAAATATATCATTCATTATTTATATATGAAAAAATATGTGGCAGAAATCTTTTTCGAATTACTATTGACCCTTCTATTACTGTCTATAAAGTCTTCTCTAATTTTCCATTTAGTTTGCAATTTAATAGGCAATTAACGGGAATTATCCTTCATGAGTGGCACCATCTTTTAGGGTTTTTTTCTTCTCATTATTTAGATTCTACTCAGCCGGATAGTATTTATTGGCGATGGACATCGACGGGTCTTTTTACTGTTAACTCTCTTTATAAATGGCTTTTATCTAGTGGTATGTCCAACAATATTTACCATAATCTGTGGAAGGCAAATATTCCTCTTAAGATTAAAGTTTTTATTTGGTTACTTCGTCAGGACAAGATTCTTACTAAATGTAATTTACGTACTCGAGGGTGGCAAGGTAATTTAGATTGTGTATTTTGTGGTGCCCCTGAGACTGTAGACCACCTTTTTGTTACTTGTCCGTTTATTTCTACCTTGTGGTCTTGGATTGGTAATCATAACAATTTTGTTTTTAATTGTACCCAGGTTTCAGACCTTTGGCATTTTGAATATTGGATTCCTCTTAAGGATTCATTATTGGTTGAGTTAATTAGGTCAGCAACCTTATGGATTGTTTGGTTGTCCCAAAATAAGATTTGTTTCCAAAATACACCAATCCCGTCTATTAGTTCTGTAGCATCTTCCATAATTGCTTTAACTTCTTACTGGTGTAAGGCTCGTTTAGATAACTTATATTTTAAACTATCATTGATTATGCCTTTCGATGTTTCTTCTTTAACTCAAATAGGCCCCTTGATTGTTCTATCGGATTCGGATTCACAGGTCAGTCAGGATACAGACGGGGCCCCTACTCTTGGGTTCGCCGTGTCTGATAGTGCGTTCTCCGAAGCCATTGAGGAGGCCGCTGGTTTGTCTTCTCCTGACTGGTCTTTGGTGGATACTGGGTCCTCCTCTCCTAGTATGATTGACATTAGTGATTGATATTGATGGATTTTGTTTCTCTCATTTACTTTATGTTGTGATAGTTACCTATTGATGTTAGTTGGATATTTGTTTTTCTCTAGTTTTGAATAAGTAGATTTTGGGTGCTCTGCACGGTTTTGTAAGTTTTGTAAAAACAATTGTTTCGTAATGAAACCAGTGGATATTCCACTTTTGCAAAAAAAAATATCTGGAAACCCATATATTAAAAAAAAGTAACAAAAAAAATAGTGAAAAAAAATATGTAATCGGCTCTCTGGCCACTTTTTCTTTGTATAAATTTAAATGAACGGACATGATTTTTTGAGATTTTAGATTGATGATCTAACAGCCAAATTTCCTTCTTTTTGTGAGATACAATTTCCAAATTGAATATGACAATTTCCTTTTATTAGAAATAAGGATTACAAATATCAAATAGAATATTCAGATTTATTAATTTCAACTTTTTGTAATTTATATTTTTTATTTTTATGTTATTGTTGTGAAATGTTTATTTTTCTTGTAATTGAACATCTGTTATATGTCTGCAGTGATCTATTTACCTAGAAGAGAATACGACTTCTCTCTATTTACCAAATTGATATTTGGTAGAGGTATATCCAAATTTTCTTTTAGTATATAGATTTGTGATGAATGAATGAGTAGATTATTATCCATGCATATGAGTTACTTGAATAGAATTAGCATAATAAAGTAGGTCCGTAGATGCTTATAAAAGAGATTTGTTAATTTGAGAAAAAGAGTAACTTGATAGCCGAAATATTATTAATTGCAATTTGGAGATGCAGAAATATTATTAATTGTAAAAGTAGGTCCTTTAGTAGCCGAATTCCATTATATTCAAGTAACTTGAGAAATAGAGTTTCAAATCATTAAACTATATATGCAGAAATTCTCAAATTTTGATATATCATAAAAGGAATTCTTATATAAATATTAAATTTCAAAATAATTATAATATGACTAAAGAAATTCTAACTACAGTAAATCTTCGGAATTTAATTAAAGGAAATCTAATTATAAATTCCTCAATCTAAGAACAATAATTTATTATAACTAATATATCTACTTATCATATTCTAATCACTGAGATTTATAGAAGAATTCTAAAATGAACATCAAAGTTTATAGTACCTTATTGTAGAAATTTCCAACACAAAAGCGGGGATTCAATTTGATTTTGACCAGATCATGATTTATTTATTTTTGGAGTTCCTTGATTTGTTGTGAAAGAAGAGAGAGAGGAAGAGATACGGCAGAAGGAAGGGGAATTAATATTCAATTAACAATGTGGAGGCGGTTTTGAGAAGGAGATGGTTTTACAGGGGTGCAGTTAATAGGGGATGACCTAATTTAATTTAGGAAAACTTTATAATTAAGGTATATACATAATTAGACTTTATTCTATCAATCATGTAAGGAATTTAATTAATTTTATTAATCCTGACAAAAGGTACTTCCCTCTTTAATCATCAAATATATTAAGGGAAATAAATAATTCCCAACAATACCAATTAATTCGAATTTCAAATTATAACTGTGTCATGGCTACTAATCAATTTAACTTTGGAATTGAAATTTAAAATATGTCATGCTTATATAAATTTTATATAGCCTTACATTATCATCTTAAATTTCTTAAATTAGTTCATGCCAATAATGTTAAATAAAAAAAATTGACGTGACCAAATGTTACAAACAATTAGAATTCCCCTCGTAGACCCTTGATATAAATAAATTTACTATTCACTGTATGATTTGTAATAAATGGAAAGAAATTTCTTTGCTTGTATGGGGACTCCTTTTTCAATGATTTTTTTTTTATTTTTTCGGCCAATTTTTCCTCATTGTCTGTATCTCCATCCCCCCCCCCCCCCCCCCCCCACATCCTTTTTGTGTCTCAATCATCATCTTTCTGATAAAAAATAATGATTAAATAGAAATTCAATAATTTACTACCTTGGGTTCCTATTATGTTAAAAAATCATTTTAGGTCCAACATTTTATATTGCAACAAAACTGGCAATATTTTTATGCTATTACATGTTATTGTCAATTTTAAAACGATCATTTTAAAAATATATATATATTTTAATTAAGACAATAATTTTCAATTGATAAAACCTAAATTATGCACTAGCAAGTATAACAACACAAAATTAGCAAGTCCAAAATCTTTCATTTGGGCTTAACCCATGGGCCTTTTGTATGAGATAGTTATTTCTGCTATATATTTACCACCATTCAGTGCTATTAAATGATCCAAAGGAACAAAAACTAAATTCAATGTAACCTATTCCATCCAAACTTATCCTTCGCAATATCAGATGATATCATCTTTAATTTATTTTCTCAAGTATATTTACTTCAAATATATAGTTCCACTTTGCTGGTGTAATTTCTAACATCTTTCTGAGGATATAAGAGGAACGCCCTATCACCAATGACCTTTTTTATACATGATGTAATATCTAACTTCAAAGATTTTCTCTATTTATCTATTTGTTAATTTGATTTCTTATTTACTTGAAAAACCATATTTGTTTTTGAGTTTTTTTTTATGCTGGTTTTTGATATTTTAGTCTGGGGATAAACAAGATGAGATCATCCGGACAGTCTATTGCAGTTCCATATATATATGTAGACAAAAGTGTAAGATCAACCACCCCACTTCTTTTTTCCAAAAATAAGTTATTTTTGGCAGTAGGTAAGGAACCATTTTTCATTCAAATTAGGAATTACAATATACACAAGTTCAAGTTGTGGTTTATATTAGACCAATGAGTTCCATAAGCGATATGGATATTCCGAATTCGTTCACCTGAGATAACATAATATTTCTGTTTGAATCTGGACCGTCCAATGGCGATCTGCATGACTATTAAAGGGGACCCCATGCACTCCACCACTGGCCGGATTAGCTCAAATACCGATTGGATGGCCTTGATCCAAAACAGAAATATTATGTTACCTCAGAAGATATGCATCCTGGGTATCCCCCCTTTTGTCCTTATGTGGATAGGGGTGTTCATTGGGTCCAGTTTAATCCGTTTCAAACTTAACTGAGGAAGTTTGGTTTAAATGATTCGGTTTATCCAGTTAAATGGATCAGTTCGTTTTTTTTTTAAAAACCTACCGAACTGACCAAAATTATTAAAACTGGTTAGACCCAACCAACAAAAATTTGTAAACCTGTCCCACGCCTCAACCAAAATTAAACAAATTAAAAAATTACAACATAATGCATATTGCTATGTTTGGTTTAAAACAAGTTAGACCGAGCCAAACAAAATTATGGATGTCAAGATACTTCTTTGTTATTTCCTGTTTTCTCATATGCTCTTTTCATTATGGCTCTCAAAATCAGAATCAGTAAACAGTAGCGAAGTAAATTTCAGACCCATGTTTTCTTGCTCTATAATACAGTCCAGTTTTGCTGCATAGGAAAAAGAAAATAAATAAATAAATAAATTAAAAAAAAAAAAACCAAAAGTAATGTAATCACAACCCAGAGTCATGGTTTCTTGAAAACTGCTAACAGGTGGAGGTGGATTCCTAGAAACAGCAAGCCGCAAGGTACCTGTATGACCCCACTCCATCTAAATTAATTCATCTATTCTTATGAAAAAAGAATAAAAGAAAAATAAAAAGTTTAAGTGAAATAAGCATTGACTACTTTACAATCTACTCAAGTCTTCTACACGCCACTTACCTTACCGCTCAGATCAGAAGACTGCTGCTATTTACTCTGTACTCATATCTAGTTTTCACAAGCCAAGAAAACATTCGTTCGATGTTCTCTGTTCTTTCCTCTCCATCCCGGCCACTCTACAGTCATGCACTTGTTCTGTGCAAATCATTAACAGGTAGTTTACTACAGACAGCAAACTGCAGGGTACTGCTGGATATTCATATCTTGGGAGCACACAACATAAATACAACTTGATTATAGATTGTAAATTAGGACAACATAATAAAAAAAGTAGAAAACAATTAGTCATGTTCTTTTTGTTAAAATAAATAGTTATCACAAAAAGATATATAGTGCACCCATTCCGCCTAAAGTAATCCATCCAATCTTATCAAATAAGACAAAATTAATTAAAGGAATTAAAAAAAATAGAAGTGAAGACTTCTACCTGTGCCCCATTTTTGAAAGAGCCTTCTTTACCAACTATCCGTTTATTTATTTATTTGCTAATTTATTATAATTTTTTTGTCATTGCTATCAACAATATTATATGAGTAATACGGGCCCTCTTACAGTCACGGGCTCACATCACAATTATTGCATCTTTTAGAACAAATACAAGTAGCATTTAATAAATGATCTTGTCTGGACTATTAGCAATTAATAAATAAAAAAATAGAGAGACATGTTGAATATGAAAGAAACATTATTTCGAACACTTTATTTTCATCATTTGCAGAACTGTAAACAAACATCTACAGAGCATTAGCAGAATCACACACTTGTTGCTCGATAAATGGCAGGAAATTTGATATCTTCGCTGCTCTCCCTAGCTAACAATTTGCTCCCCTCAATTACAGCCTCTGCCCATGCTCCTTCATCTTCATCAAATTCTAAAAACTCAGAAAAGGGGAATGCTGTTGAGGAGGATCTCGAGAGGCTGATGCGAACACTGGAGCGGATAAAGGCAACGCTGTACAATGCTGAGGAGAGGGAGATCAGAGACCGCTCCGTCAAGCTGTGGCTCAAGGAGATCAAGAAGGTCGCTTATGATGCTGAGGATGTCCTCAGCGAATACCGGTACGAAGTCACACGTCTTCAAGTAGAGGCCAGAAAGGCTTCTCACACTTTAAGTTCTCACAAGGGAAAGCAGATGGAGGTTTGTGCCTTGTATATATACAAGTTCTCACAAAAACTTCACTTTTACTAGTATTTTTTATATCATTGTGTGGAATTAAAAGCAAAAGGAGGATGCTTTATTTTTCTTTAGCAGGATAGGCATCAATTGGATTGATCAATTGTTTAATAACCAGATTTCTAAATCTAAAATCAGAGTGGTCACTTGATATGTTAATCATCATTTTTATTAAGTAAATTATTAATCAAAATAAACAAAAATTTAAATCATTTTATCCGAATCATGAGGTCACCATCCAATTGCCATATGGAGATAAATCAAACTTAAGTAACCAACTCGTTACAAAAGACAAAGTTTAGTGACATCCAGCAAAATTTATGTCTCATGAAATTGCAACATAAGAGAAATTAAAAATGATATATTGTATGGTTGTTAGTCAATGATTTTATATTGATAACAACATTTCGTCCAAATATATAGATAATAGATATGGTACAGTCGAAATAAAGTGTTTCCTTTTTATTATTAAGGAACTAGAGTAACTTAATTTCGTACAAATTTGATTTACTGATGTAATACATTTTTCGACAGTACATTGTTCCAATTATCGAGGGCATAGTTGATCGGCTTAACAAAATAAGAATTCAATTTGATGAAATAGCAAAGGATCGTGAGGCTCTCCAATTAAAGGAGGGTGATGGGGTGAGGCATCTAAACAACAAAATTTTACGGCCCCCAACGAGTCACATGGTGGATGAGGCAAGCATATTTGGAAGAGATGCTGAAATAACTAAGGTCATCGATTTATTAATATCTCAAAAAGAAGAAGAGAACGACTTTTCGGTCATTTCAATTGTTGGGAAAGGTGGCCTCGGAAAAACAACTATTGCCCAACTTGTCTATAAAGATGGGAGGATTTCTGGATGCTTTGATTTATTTGCGTGGGTATGTGTCTCTGATGAATTTGATGTTGGGAGACTCACTAAAGCAATCATTGAATCAGTCTCCAAAATCAATTACGGTTTGAGTGAGTTGAGTCCATTACAAGAAGAGCTTGCAGAAATTGTGAATGGAAAATCAATGCTGCTTGTTTTAGATGATGTGTGGAATGAGAATGGAACTCTTTGGGAGTTGTTTCGGGTTCCTTTTAAAGAAGCAAAACTAGTTAGAATTCTTGTGACAACAAGAAATAAAAAGGTTGCACAGGTCATGCAAGCAACAACCTATTTTAGCCCAACTAACTTGCCTGAAGTTTGGTGCTGGCAGTTGTTTCAACATTATGCATTTAGTGGTGCAAATTGCACTATGCCACCACACATGGTAAAAATGGGAAGGGATATTATGAGAAAGTGTGGTGGGTTACCATTGGCTGTGAAGTCGATAGCAAGCCTCCTTAGATATCAAACAAATGAAGATGGTTGGAAAGAGATTGTTGAAAGTGATCTTTGGGAAAAAGAGGAATCAAAAGAAGCGATATTCCCAGCACTTGAGATCAGCTATGCTCATCTACCTGCTCACCTTAAGCCGTGTTTCTTATTTTGCTCAATGTACCCAAAACATTACTTATTAAAAAAGAAAAAATTGATAGAGTTATGGATGTCTCATGGCTACATTGAGTCTAAGGGCAAAAAAAAAATTAGAGAAATTGGTGTTGAATATTATGAGGAGTTAAAAGAAAGATCCTTTCTTGATGATATTTCAGGTCGATCTTGAAATGTTGAAATGTTGAAACACCTTGAAATGTTGACAAAGATTTCTGACAACCTTGAAATGTTGAAACACCTTGCCTATCTTAGTATTACTTCTCCATTTCTTAAACTGTTGCCATCATCCATTGGTCTCCTTTACAACCTGCAGACTTTAGTTCTCGATTGCTCTTTCCTTGAAAATCTACCTGAAAGTATTGGTGATCTTCTTAACTTACAATTTTTGAATATTCAATCTAAAAATCTTTGGGATCTACCTAAATCACTCGAAATGTTGAATCACCTTGCCTATCTTAGTATTACTTCTCCACGTCTTAAAATGTTGCCATCATCCATTGGTCTCCTTTACAACCTGAATACATTAGTTCTCAATTGCTTTATCCTTGAATATCTACCTGAAAGTATTGGTGATCTTCTTAATTTACAGTTTTTAAATATTCATTCTGGAAATCTTTGGAAACTACCTAAATCACTCGGTTCACTTAGTAACTTACTGAGATTAGTTATTGGATATAATTTGATGGAATATGTCCCTCAGGGTCTTGTTGATTTTCCAGCAATAAAGACAATGACAGCAAGGTTGAGAGTTAAAAATATAGCTTGGTTAAATGATATAACAGACCTTGAAGGAAATCTCTCTATTTATGGAATGAGTAATTCAAAAGATGCCCAGTGTGCTAACATGAGAAATAAATGCAAACTTGAAACTTTGAATTTAAGCTGGGAAAATGATTTCGAGGTATCATATTACCCTGAGGAATCAGAGGTGATATTATGCCTCAAACCAGAAGCTTGTGAGGACGAGCGGGTCAATGTGGATGGTGCAGCTTTTTCTTGGTTAGAATCCCTCCAACCACATCCTAACCTCAAGAAACTTCAATTAAGCTTTTATTCTTCTGCCACAGTTCCGGGATGGATGAGTGATCCATCTTCCTTGCAGTCAATACAGAAAATATGGTTAAATTATTGTTTCAATATTGAATCTCTCCCATTCCGCAATCTTCACACTCTCAAGCACCTCACCATTGATACATGTGATAGTATCCGAGTTCTGCAGCTGGAGCAGCTGCCCTCCCAGCTTGAAGAATTGCATATTGTAAGTTGTGCCCATCTGAAGTTGATTACAGGACTAGGAAATCTGGATATGCTGGCTACACTGGGGATTTACTTTTGTGAAATCCTACAATCAAAAACGATGGATGGACTGAACTTGGTGGAATCTACTAAGCCAATTGGTGATTCCTCTCGTGGAGAGCCACATATCAGCAGACAAAGCATTTCATCACTTACAAGGCTGGAAATTCAGTTATGCTATTTGCTTTGTGTTCTGCCAAATGAGTTGTTTCCATTAGGGCATTCGTGTTATGTGAATGTTTATGGTTGCGGTTGCCCTAACATCAGAAGTGGGATCTACAATAAATCAAATCAGGTTCATAATTTTATTATTATTTGAATATTTAGATTTAGACCACTCAACATTTATGTTTTATGTAATAATCCTTGGTAGGATTTGTTGACTAATCAAGCTGCTCCTGTTTTGACAATAAATATTTCATTTTTATATTACTTGTTTATTGCCGCTACATAAGCTCTTGTCCAATTTTGTTGCAGCATTCTATTCGATGATGTCTCCATTTCGCCCACAAGGAACATTTAGGGGTCCCCTTGAAGATCCTCGATAGAAATAAATTTACTATTCGATTTGAGTGAGTCTGTGGTACTATGCATAGCACGGATGTGTCCGTACTATGGTTCAATATCTTCATTTTCAAGATTCTAATGGTCGATCCGAACTATTCAACATGATTTTCATATGAATATGTACTTGCTAACCAAATTTTACATTTTTTATATTTTTTTTAGATAGGTAGAAAATCACTATTTTTGGATGGTCAAGAATTTTCAGATCAAGTGACTTTCTACCTATCTAAAAAAATAGTAAAAAAATTATAAAAAATGTAAAATTTCGTCAGCAAGTACATATTCATATGAAAATCATGTTGAACGGTTCAGATCGACTGTTAGAATTTTGAAAACGAAGATATTGAACCATAGTACGGACCCATCCGTGCTATGCATAGTACCATAGACTCACTCATTCGATTTTATTATATGTTTTGTAATATATGTAATGAATTTCCTTTGTTCACGGGGATTCATTTTCATTGATTTTGTATTTTTTTTTCTATACTTATTTTATTCTTCAAGTATTCTCCTATTAAAGAATGATTAAGCAAGCCATGACAGTCAATTTTTCTACTGCCCAATTTTGGGTCGTTATCTGGCATCTCTACTATTTTTATTTTCTTTACCCAATATATTTGTGCTGGGTAGAAGATTGTTGAATATATATTTAAGTTTTTGTATCTTTATTGACTGTATCTTAGACATAATAAGAAACTGTTAATAAATAATATGTCAATTAATGTTCTCTCCAAAAAAAGAAATAATATAATGTCTCCACTATTTACTTACGTTATACACCATAATTAAATATATATCTTTAAAATTTTGTATCTTACACGTAATAACAAAAAGATAATAAAAAATTCAATATCTCTAATTTTTACTTGCGTTATATACGATTTTCTCATGAAAATTTACGTATAGCAAATAGTCGTTACTTCTCATGCGAGTTCATTTTATTGAACAATATGAAGACACATCAAATCATCTTAACTATAATAATAATATGGTATTTATAAACGCAAAAAGGCAAGTACATCAGATTGAATTTAATATTTTAGTAATATTATTGGCATTCAACATGAGTTACTAGCATCGCGGCGAAAAAACAAATATCATGTACTACTTTGAGATAGTGGTACCAGATTACACATTTTATTATTAATTAATTTTTTATAAACATTTTGTTATTAATTTTCTTTTTAGAAATATTTTGTAATTAATTAATTGTCTAGTAATGAAAGAAAAATAATGAAGGCAAATATTTATTATTGTTGGAGCCAATTTTCAAGCCTCTGCCTCTTTATCAATTGACCTATAGCTATGTCATTTTATCTACCAAAATTTTTATTTTTACCATCTTTAAGAAAAATCCAAATAACAGCTTTTTTTTAATAAACTCTATTTTTACCACATTAGCAGGTTTAACCTACGAAACCAGAAAGGTGATTCCGCAAGTTAAGCCTGCAGAACCAGATTGGTAAAAAAAAATTGCGGTACCACCCTTCTGGTATAAGATCTGGTTATGCAGGTTTAACATGCGAAGGCGGTAAAAATAAAATTTTCCAAAAAAAATTTATTAAATGGTTTTTCTTAAATTTAGATTGTAAAAATAAAAATTTCGGTGTGTGTTACTTACATACTAGCGTTATTATTTTTTTAACTGGAAACTATATATAAAATTAAATTTGTATATATTGTCCGGGTTAATGGAAAGTATATATGCTTCATACCTGTAAACGATTTCGACAAAAAAATATTTATGCAATTGTTTGGTTGGTATACCAATTCAATTTTACGGTTGGTATATTGTTTGGTTGGTATACCAACTCTTTTAATTTTACGGTGGATTCAATGAATGGCTGGTATACCAATTCAATTTTCTATATCTACCAAAAATAATTTATTATAGAAATCAAATAATACAAAAATAATACAGCGTTTCTCGGGTCAACTTAACCAAACCAAGATTCCTTTAAGTTTTTCTAGGTTTCATTCAAATAAAGATTATAAAACTATTTGCAAATTGAAATATGTGCGCCTATATTTCGAGAAAAATATTTTTTAAACAGACCTTCAATAATCTACATTCCAGATTGCTACAACCTTCGATTCCTAATGGGTGACAAAAGCATTTTTAGTGCAATATTAAGACGAGCCTTTTCAAGGAATATAAAACCTATTAAGACGATCGATCCTTTTCAATGGAGAATACAAAATTAGCCCATGGGCCTTTTGAATGAGAAAGTTATTTCTGCTATTTACCACAGTTTAGGTCTAATTTTTTTTTCAATGAAGTATGCTACTGTGGTATAATTTCAGACCTATTTATGATCTAGACAAATAAAATTAAACTTAAAGTACGTCATTCAAACCTAAATATAATTATCCTTCGCAATATGAGATGATACCTTCATTTTTTTCTTTTCCTTTTTCCTTTTTGCCTGTATATTTACTTGCTAAAATGCAGCATCAAAAACAAATTAACATGTTTTCTGGATTGTATTACTTTTTTCAAGTGAACTTGAGATCCTGGACCTTTTGTAGAAATTAAAAATAATCCAGGAGATCTAGACAACTGAGAGAGTTTTTTGTGTGAATCTTAATCTGATAATGTAAATTGAGTTGGGGACAATGATGGTTGCCTCTAATTATATACCCGTCAATAAATAACCATTTTATGAGCTCTCTTTTTATAAGCTTCTATTTTTCTGGGGTAAGAATTAATGTTCCAAATAGAGAATTAGTGACACTAGCTAAAAGCAGCCCAACAGGTTACCATCAATCAAGGCCCAAATAACTTTTACGAATGTTTAATATTACCGCAGAGAAGCCCATATTAAACTATTTTTCCAAGAGCCCAGCGTTCTGACCTAAATTAATAGTTTGACTATAAAAGAAATCCATTTAATTACGTAGAATTTCCTTTTTGTATTAGATAGCCTTCTGACCTAACCAATTTCTTCCGTGACAGTTCTCTGTTCGACAGAGGGCCAAATGGAAAGTGTAACCAGTATCAATTCACCGCCAGATTATTTGGAGAAGCAAAATTGATCAATTAATTCGGTTCACTGTTTACTTGAAGATTTGGAAGTGCATTGCAAAAATATTGGAATCACTGCTGTTATTCGCCCAAATGGCTTGTAAGCTGGCTCTATAGCATTATTTTTTTTGTATAAATTTAGAGGAACGGACAGGATTCTTTGAGTTTTTAGATTTATGATTCACAAGCCAAAGTTCATTCTTTTTCCGAGATAGAGCTTTCGAATCGAATTTGACAATTTCCTTTTATCAAAATTAAGGATAACGAATATCAAACAGAATATACAGATTTATTAATATCAATTTTTTTGTAATTTTTATCTTTTATTTTTATGTTATTGTTATGCAATGCAAATTTTTGTTGTAGTTGCACATCTGTACAATAAGATTTGTACAAAATTTCTATCCATTGTCAAATCCAGTTGTTATTTTCATCAATGATTTCATTTTCACTGTTGACCTCTGGTCCAAGTGAAGTTTCAGTAAAATTGTCCTTTTGTCAATATATCAGCAAGTTTATTTGAATTTTTTGTAGATGAACAGCGACATTTTAGATTGTTGGATTAGTTGACTTTCTCTCTCTTTGGGATAAGGATAGGGATATGGATAGGGTGGCAAGGGATTGGTCTGTGTTTTTTCTCAAAAAGTAGTCTCAACTCTCATGCTCTCAGCCTCTGAGCATGAGCATTCTTTTTCCCACAATTATACATCATAGCTCAGTTGAATCAATTAGCAGATAGGGGTCAACTTTGGAAAAAATATTGGATCAAGTCAGAAAATTTGTATGTAAATTGGTTTTTACATCATAAATTGACAAAACCGGAGAACAGACCCTTATAAAGAATTAGTTTTGAGTAATTTTTTACTATTTCAAAATTCTGTGTGTTGTAGAGACTAGAGAATCACTCACAGAAGTCAGCTGCGGCAGAGTCTATGATGCATCACAATTATTTATTCCAACCAACATAATTACTTTTAAATTTTAATATACAAAAATTACAGTTAAGTGGGGCTGCTTCTGTCCTTGTTACTGCATGCATTGGCAGATTTACTTAGATGAACACATGTTTTTGGAACAAACTTTTATTGCTATTAATTGTACGCTTTACAATATTAAAATATTCAATCCTCTCCTTTCTGGGGATTTCCACCTAGCACATACATATATCTCACTTTTTAATTATACACGTACATAAATACGTTGTTGCATTCTTCTTGCTCTGACTCTTTCATGTGATCAGGAATTATTTTTCTATGGGTTTGCTTGAGGTGGATTATAACGACATCTTTTTTGAAAATGCTGACTGCAAGGGTTGACATGTGGTGGTGGTGGGTAAGACCGGCCTGGTCTTGTGAGCGCTGGCACTCCGATTGCTGAAAATGAGGAGATCACAAAGTAGATTTCCAATTATTAATCTACTAATAATGAAAGAATTACGGAAGATATCTCTCTCACTTTATCAATTACTAAAAAATATCAACTTATCACTTAATTATATAATTAGGAGAAAATTAAAAGATACTGGTTTGATTTTCATTAAATTGTCATGTCAATTAAAGTTTCAATACTTCCTTTAAAAAAAATAAAAGAATAATGCACCACCTATTAAATAAGAAAGAGAGAGATTACTTACCATCAGCCTTGCGCTCTTCCAGGATTCGAGCAGCCTCAGTACAAGGCAATACCAGAGAGCTAGTGAAAAATAGGAAGAGAATGCAGAGAACTGGAAGAGTTCTTATTGTTGATGTACTTGGAATTAGTTTCATCATCTTTTCTATTATGATGCAGCTGGTGATTAACCTTCAAGGATTCATTCCTATATATAGACTTTCCAAGGCAATTTCTATTATCTTGCTAAGGTTAGTTATGTATATATATACATTTTTCTTTTTCTAATTTTCTGTAATTATTATTGCTTATTTCTTTTTTATTTTTCTTTTCGGTTTTGCATGGTTTTGGTTGGTTGCTGTCCTCTTCGTCTTGGTTGGTTACTAACTTCTTCGCCACCCTTCCTTCGTAAATTCATATAAGATGCAATAATTTTTTTTCTTATGAAATTGACTTTCAGTGGTTCGTATAAAAGCTATACAAATTCAATTAATTTTATGTATCAATTTTAATTGAGAATTTTTATTCTCTATTATGTATGTATATATGCACATATATGTTGAACCTTATTATTTTCATTGGAGATGCAATATTGTTGGAGACCTTTAACCAAGAGACATCATGCCATGGATCACATGCAAACTCCTTTTTTGATATGTTGGATCTAATACAACTTAGTATGTATGAAATTTCGGTCCAAACTAGATCATAACCATGAATTTTGGCAACATGAGCACAACTTATAGGAAGGCCAAACCTTGATCACATGGTTATTAAGTGGTAAGAACATAATTTTTATACAAAAATTGTATTGGATCTTGAGGAATGTATGTTATGTGTTGGATCACATGGGATTGCATGTACAAAATGCTATGTGTGTGTGTGTATATATATATATATATGTTGCAAAAGGCTAGGTATTTATTTTTGCAAAGGGCTATATATATATATATAATGCTATGTATTTATTTTTGCAAAAGACTATGTATATTCAATCTGAAATATATAATTATTGGCTAGCAAAAGTGGATGCTAGCTTAAAAATAAAATAAAATAGGACAATCCTACACGGATATTTAAGGAAAATCCATGTAGGAAGAGGTTAAATAAATAAATCGGATTTAGCAACCTTCATACACGGATTTTTAAATAAAAATTCGTGTTGGATTGTTTCCTACATGGATTTTTATTTAAAAATTAATGTAAGAAGGTTGCTGAACCCGGCTTATTTATTTAATATTTTGTTTAGGATAGCTACACGGATTTTAACTAAATATCCTTGTAGAAATACTCTTCCTACATGGATATTTAGTTAAAATCCGTGTAGCACTCTTAGTTTTCCACACGGCTCTTTTATGAATAATCCGTGTAGGATTAGTATAATCGTACACGGATAATTATCCGTGTGTAAATGTTGCACTTTCCTACATCCTAAGATTACACACGTTTCTAAGTGAATGTAGCTATTTTATTTTTTGTCCGTATACAAACTGTGTTTTTGTAGTAGTGTCGCATATTCCGTGTTGTGACTATTCGTGTGTCATGACTATCTTTTGAAATTTTGGCGTGGCACGGCACTTGAAATTTCGCGAAACACGTGTCATTAGGACCGTTAGATCTTGATGAAATGGTAAATACTGAATAAACTAATCAAATTATGAAAAAAAATAGTTAACTATTACCAGAAGTAACCAATCACATTTGAAAACAGCAAGTTTGATCACGATGTGACTCATGTGTTTTGAACAGCCGTCGATATATCAGTCACGGCACGTTTTTTTAATCTATCCTGAATGGTAACAAATTATAGCGGAGATTATTGCAGTAAAAGTAATTCCCTTAACAATATCTCCTATTATTGCAACTTACTTCAATCATCCGACATGAATGAATAGTAGTGGCAGGCTACAGTACAAATGCATGTGACTCTAATTTAGTAACAGTGACTGTTTTGTGAAGCAGACAAGAACTTAGTGGCCCAACTCTACTGAAAGTAATAAATGTAGAAGTTAAATAAGCACTGACTACTGCACTGACTCCACCTAAAGTATCCATCCACCTCGTTGAAAACAAAATAAAAGAAAAATTAAAAACTGAAATAAACATCGATTACTGTACAGAGCCTTATCTACGCCACTTCCAGGAACTTACCATACCACCTTTCTCGTTTTCACAACTCAGATCTAAAAATCCACTCAAATAATTGAGTCGTATGAATAATTAATCCACTCAAATAATTCACTTATTTAATATAATACAAATATTATAATCAAAACAAATTTGTTTTTAGTAATGCAAAAGAAAAAAAAAAGTTGCTCTGGTCCGGAACTTAAATTAGTCCCACAATGGAGTACTAAAGTGCAAGGCAAGCATTTATATAGGACATCCATTCAGTAACAAATTCCACGTCATTGATTTGTGCTTCGGAAAAGGAACACACGGGTTTTGATACAGAAAGCCGATTCAGATAAAGAAATCCACTTCATTGTAGGTTCAAGACAAGCATATCCGTTCTGTTGGCGAGTTATCTGTAATTAAATTTTTTTTTTTTTGAACAAAAAAATTGACCTACGGATAAATTCAGATCTATTTTTTCTATTTAATAAATATTCTAATTCGGATTCAAAAATTATCCGCTCCGTTTATCGGTATTTGAATCCAAATACGGAGTGGATTCAAACAGGGATTCATTTTCAGGCCTAAATCTAATAAAAAAAAAAGTAGCTCTTCAATTTTTTTTTTTTTTTTTTTGAGGTAGAAACAGAGGAGTCAAGCTTCCAGGATTGATTAATTTTTGCACCAGAGGTGTAAGTTACAATTATGTACGAAGTATATACAAAAAGGAACAGAACGAAATAAGAAAATTAAAAAAAAAAAAAAAAAAATTGAAAGAAACAATATCTAAATTGTGGTGATGAATTCCTTATCCTCGCACGTACTGTGTTTGAACATTGACATAAAACCAGAGTTTTTCTTCATCACTAATTTCTCTTGCCAGTTGAACCTCTGATTTTTTCCTTTTCCTGAAATACACTTTTACAGTTCCTCGATCGAATTGTTGAAAAGATCGATAATAATACAATAATAGGTAGAGGTGCAATCGACGAACAATAAAGTAGGTTGATGATGCCTACAACTTTTGTAAATGGAGCACCAAAATCAAAACATCAAAAGTTCAAAGAATAGGCAATTTGATAACAGGAGGCAACGTAATTTAGGTGGCGACCATAGTGACTCCATTCCCCCTAAAGTACACCACTCTTGTGAAAATGAAAATAAAAGGTAACAGAAAAAGTGAACTAAGCATTGACAACTGTGCTGTCAAGTCTTCTCCACGCCACCCTCAGATCTCAACACCTCTTTACTCTTTACTCATTTCTCAAATTCACAATTAAGATCTCTACAGAGCAAAATAGCAAGGAATTTGAGAACCTCTGTGCTTTCTCTAGCCACCAATCCCCTCAATTCAATGACAGCTTTTGCATGACAAATTTAAATCACTGAATTAATATTAATTATGAACCCATTATGTCAATAAATTGTCATTATTTCTCATTCATGCGTGTCCATCATATTGAACAATATGAAGACAAATCAAAATCCTCTTAATTAACTATTATAATGATATGATAGTTATAAACGCAAAAAGGCAAGCACTTCAAATTGAATTTAATATATTAGTAATAATATAAATTGGAATTTCAACATGTGTGATTAGCGGTGAAAAAAAAATATCATGTACTACTACATCGAGATAGTGGCATCCGATGCACATTTTGTTATTAATTAGTAGTCTAGAAAGTAAAGAAAATAAAATAAAGGGAAATATATTTTATTATTAGTGATTTCATGTAAACCCCTCAAAAATTATAATTCATAACAACATATTTACCCTTCAAAATTTCGAAAACTAAAAATAAGTACCTATTTTACCCACATTTAAAATTTAACTAAATCTTTTCCTAAATTTTTTTTACAAATAGTAACCGATATTTTGATATTTATAATAACTAATTCAACTGTTACATTGTCTGTAGTAGCAGATTATTGAATATATATTTAAGTTTTTGTATGTTTATTGATTGTATCTTAGACATAATAAGAAACTGTTAATAAATAAGAATTCAATTAATGTTCTTTCCAAAAAAGAAATAATATAAATGTCTCCACTATTTACTTACGTTATACACCATAAATATATATCTTTAAAATTTTGTATATTACACGTAACAACAAAAAATTAATAAAAAAATTCAATATCTCTAATTTTTACTTGCGTTATATACGATTTACTCATGAAAATTTACGTATAGCAAATAATCGTTATTTCTCATACATGTTCATTTTGTTGAACAATATGAAGACACATCAAATCATTTTAACTATAATAATAATATGATATTTATATATGCAAAAAAGCAGGCACATCAGATTGAATTTAATATTTTAGTAATATTATTTGGCTTTTCAACTTAAGTTACTTGCGTTGCGGCAAAAAAACAAATACCATGTACTACTTCGAGATAGTGGCATCGGATTACACATTTTTTTATTAATATTCTTTTTAATTAGAAATATTTTGTAATTAATTAATTGTCTAGGAATGAAACAAAAATAATGAAGGCAAATAATTTTTTTTATTGTTGGAGCCAATTTTGAAGCCTCTTTATCAATTGTCCTATAGCTATGTCATTTTATCTACCAAAATTTTTATTTTACCATCTTTAAAAAATAATTCAAATAACAGAATAAATTATATTTTTACCACATTAGCAGGTTTAACCTGCGAAACCATAAAGGTGATTCCGCAGGTTAAGCCTGCAGAACCAGATTGGTAAAACAAAAGTTGCAGAACCATCCTTCTGGTATCAGATCTGGTTCTGCAGGTTTAACATGCGAAGGTGGTAAAAATAAAATTTTCCAAAAACAAATTATTAAATGGTTTTTCTTAAATTTAGATTGTAAAAATAAAAATTTCGGTGTGTGTTACTTACATATACTAGCGTTATTATTTTTTTAACTGGAAACTATATATAAAATTAAATTTGTATATTGTCCGGGTTAATGGAAAGTATATATGCTTCATACCTGTAAACGATTTCGACAAAAAAATATTTATGCAATTGTTTGGTTGGTATACCAATTCAATTTTACGGTTGGTATACCAACTCCTTTAATTTTACGATGGATTCAATGAATGGCTGGTATACCAATTCAATTTTCTTTATCTCCAAAAAATAAATTATAATAGAAATCAAATAATACAAAAATAATACAGCTTTTCTCGGGTCAACTTAACCAAACCACCTACTAAAATTCGTATCACCTAAAGTTATCATAATATTTTTCTTTGAATCTGTACCGTCCAATCAGAATCTACGTGACTTTTAAAGCGGACCTCGTGCATTCACCTCGGGCCGGCCGTGATTTCAAACAGAAATATTCAGTAACCTCAGAGGATATGGATTCCCACCGACTAGTTAAGATAAGGAAGTCCCTAATAAATATATATATTAAGTGGCGATGTCAATATAAGGGAGCGTTTATTCAGATCCACTTAATACGCTGAACCAATATTAATTAATTGTGAGTTAATTCAGAAATCTGAAACCACTTCCACTTGGAATTTAGAAATGTTGATTGTACAATCGCTTACCCCTCATATCTGAGGACTCTACTGCTCTTTATTTCTCATATCTACAACCTAGATCTAAAGAACAGAGCATTTTCATAGTCACACTATTGTTTCGTCCAAAATGGCAGGGAATTTGATAACTTCTCTCCTCTCTCTAGCCACCAATTTGCTCCCCTCTATAACAGCCTCTGCGCAGGCTCCTTCTTCATCTTCATCAACTTCTAATAATTCAGAAAGGGAGCGTGCTCGTGCCTTTCAGGAGGATCTGGAGAGGCTGATGCAAACTCTGAAACGAATAAATGCGACACTGTACGATGCCGAGGAGAGAGAGATCAGAGACCGCTCTGTCAAGCTGTGGCTCAAGGAGCTCAAGAAGGTAGCTTATGATGCTGACGATGTGCTCGGCGAGTACCAGTATGAGGTCAAACGTGTCCAAGTAGAGGTGAGAAACGCTTCTGAAGCTTCAGATTCTCACAAGAGAAAGAAGATGGAGGTTAGTACCTCGTGCATATAGATATTAAAAATTATCTTACTTGTGCAAGTGTTATTTTTCTTCTTGTGTGGTACTAAAACTTAATAGAGGAGGCTTGAATTATTTATTTATTATTTAGTTAGATTGGAATCCACGGGAATATTGTATGGTCACTTGTTTTAATATCAGCTTTTCCAATCTACCATCAGAGTGGTCACATGATATAATACATTTTCAATTTAATTATCATTTTTAAGTTAACAAATTATGAATTTTGGCATACTTATATAATATATACATTCCTTTTTGGACAGTACATTGAGTACATTGTTCAAATTCCTGATGGCATGGTTGATCGGCTTAACAAAATAAGAAGTCGATTTGATGAAATTGCAAAGGATCGTGAAGCTCTCCAATTAAGGGAGAGTGACGGGGCGAGGCGTCCAAACAATAAAATTTCACGACCCCCAACGGGTCACATGGTAGATGAGGCGAGCATTTTTGGGAGAGATGCTGAAATAAAGCAGGTCATCGACTTCTTACTATCAGAAAAAGAAAAGCCCTTTTCGGTCATTTCAATTATTGGCAAAGGTGGTCTCGGAAAAACCACCATTGCCCAACTAGTCTACAAAGATGTAACCCGGTGCTTTGATTTATTTGGGTGGGTATGTGTCTCTGAAGAATTTGATGTTGCGAGACTCACTAAAGCAATCAATGAATCAGTCACCAAAAACAATAACGGTTTGAGTGAGTTGAGTCCATTACAAGAAAAGCTTGCAGAAACTGTGAAGGGAAGAACAATAGTGCTTGTTTTAGATGACGTGTGGAATGAGAATAAAAATCTTTGGGAGTTTTTAAAGGTTTCTTTTAAAGAAGCAAAGCTGGTCAGAATTCTTGTGACAATAAGAAATAAAAAGGTTGCAGATGTCATGCAAACAACGACCTATTTTTGGCCAACTAACTTGCCCGAAGATTTGTGCTGGCAGTTGTTTCAGCATTATGCATTTAGTGGTATAAGTGACATTACGCCACCACACTTGGTAAAAATAGGAAGGGAGATTATGAGAAAGTGTGGTGGGTTGCCATTGGTTGTGAAGTCGATTGCAAGTCTCCTTAGACATGAAACAGATGAAGGTTGGAAAGAGATTCTTGAAAGTGATCTTTGGGAAAAAGAGGAACCAAAAGAAGCGATATTCACAGTACTCGAGATCAGCTATGCCCATCTACCTGCTCACCTTAAGCCATGTTTCCTGTTTTGCTCTATGTACCCAAAAGATTACTTATTAAAAAAGGAAATTTTGATAGAGTTATGGATGTCTCATGGCTACATCGAGTCTAGGGGAAAAAAAAATATTAGAGAAATTGGTGCTGAATATTATAAGGAGTTAAAAGAAAGATCCTTTCTTGATGATGTTCCATATCAATCTTCAGAACGCAGCCAGTTGCATGATATAATCCATGACCTTGCTCAACTTAAATCTGAAAATGAACATTATTCAGTAGATATCAGTCAGCCACTTGGTCTTCAAGAGATAAACATTCTGCAAGAAGCATACCATGTATATGCAAGTAATTCAATGGTATATGTAAAGCAAATTCTTCCACAAAATCAGGGTTTAAGAACTCTTTCTACAGATTTGAGAAATTGCAACGACCTGGCCATATGGAACCTCCCTAAGTTTAAAGCACTCAGAGTATTGGAATTGAAAGGCAATTTGACAGGGATTCCTGATTCTATTTCCGAGTTGAAACATCTAGCCTACCTTAGTATTACTTCTCGTGATCTTAAAATGTTGCCATCATCCATTGGTTATCTTCTTAACTTACAGCTTTTAAATATTGAATCTGACAACTTGTTGGATTATGTCCCGCATGGGCTTGTTAATTTTCCGACAATAAAGACAATGAGAGCCAGGTTGAGAGTCAAAACTATAGCTTGGTTAAAGGATATGACGGACCTTGAAGGAAATCTTTGTATTTATGGAGTGAGTAATTTAAAAGATGCCCAGCGTGCTAACATGAGAAATAAATGCAAACTTGAAACTTTGGAATTATGCCTTGAAACTTTGGAATTATGCTGGAATCCTCATTTGTACACATTTTATAATGTTGAGAAATCAGGGCTGAAATTAATCCTCGAACCAGACGCTTGTGATGATTTGTGGTTTGGTGTCGATGATGCAGAATTTTCTTGGTTAGGTTCCCTCCAGCCACATTATAACATAAAAAATCTTCGAGTAAGATATTATTCATCTGCCATAGTACCGGGATGGATGAGGGATCCATCTTCCTTGCAATCAATTCAAGAAATCTCGTTATATTTTTTTAAAAATATTCAATCTCTTCCATTCCTCAATCTTCACAGTACTCTCAAGCACCTCTTCATTGTTGCATGTAATAGTATCCAAGTTTTGCAACTGGAGCATCTACCCTCCCAGCTAGAAAAATTGCAGATTTATCATTGTGAGCACCTGGAGTTCATTACTGGACTAGGGGATCTGGATATGTTGGCTACACTAGAGATTTTATATTGTAGAGTCCTGAAATCAATAACGATGGATGGACTACAGTTGGTGGAACCTAAGCCAATTGGTGATTCCTCTCATAAAAAGCCACATATCGGCAGACATAGCATTTTATCACTTACATGGCTGGAAATTGATAGCTGTTATTCGCTTTGTGTTCTGCCGAATGAGTAGATTCCATCAGGGCCTTTGTGTTTTGTGAAAGTTTCTGATTGCGGGTGCCCTGACATTTAAACTGAGATCTACAATAAATCAAATCAGGTATATAATTTTATGTAATCATAAGTTTCTGATTGGAGTTTATGACAACTGAACTTTTTTGCTTTTATGTAATCATAAGTCTTGGTAGGATTTGTTGACTAATCAATCAGGCTGCTCCTGTTTCGACAAATAAATATTTCATTTTTATATTACTTGTTTGTTTCTGATACATAAACTCTTGTCCAATTTTTTTGCAGCGTTAAATTCGATGGTGTCTTCCTTTCACCCACAAGGAACATTTAGGAGTCCCCTCGAAGATCCTCCATAGAAAAAAAATTTACTATTCGATTTATTATATGTTTTGTAATATATGGAAAGAATTTCCTTTTCTTATGGGGGATTTAATTTCATTGATTTTGTATTTTTTTTCTATACTTATTTTTCTTCTTCAAATATTATCATTTTTAAAGAATGATTAAGCAAGCCGACAGGTAATTTTTGTATTGGCCAATTTTGGGTCGTTATCAGGATCTCTACTATTTTTTTCTTTATTTCCTATTTTCAACTTCTGATCGATATAGCCTTTTTCTCTTTTCTAGGTATATAGTGATTGGATCTCTACATAACCCACAGAAAATCTTTTCTATCCCTAAAACTCAACATAACCCACAGAAAATCTTGGTTAACGATTGCCTCAAAATTGTGATAAACATCCAAAATCACCTGTTCGCAACAACATTTGTAAAGAAACAGCTCAGATTTGCACCTCCCTGTGAATAACAGAGAGAAAGAAGGGGTTAAAAGTGATGCGTGCGATCGAAAACGGAATTGGAATTGTGATCGAGCAGGTAAAAACATTCGTGCTGCATCAGGATATATGCGTGCGATCGAAAGCTCCGCTAAAGATGGATGTAGAAACAAGGAATTAGTTATAATTAATTGAAGGCCTGTTACAATGACTTCAAAGAGCCCAGTAATTTGTAATCTGAGAGAAGCAGGTGGGCTAGGCCTTATTGGGCGTTGTAGCCCAGTAATAATTAATTGACGCACGTTAATTACATACCAAATTAGAATAATTTAGTTTAATTTAGTGTATTTTAGGATCTGATTATAATGAAATTTATTTTAATTTGCTGTAATTTCTGTTTTATTTACTGTAATGTATTGTAATTTAGGTTTTTTTTATCCAGATCATTTGCAGATTATTTGCTGATTGTAATTTTTGTTGTGTCTTCAGGTTGAGCATGATCTTATCATCGCAGATCTCCAAGCAGGTATTATTACAAATAAACATATTTTATTTTGAATTGTTTTCGACGAATGAAGTTCTTTTAATTTCTAAACATGATGCATAATTTGTTGCATCCAAATGCTATGTTAAAAAGTTAATGCGCATCGCACTATCATAAAGTAAAATGAAAAGATGGCTGACGCTCTAAAGAAGGAAAATAAAGTTCATAGTTTCATACGCATCTCTACCAGCTTGCCAAATTCAATGATTGTCCTATTAACACGTTTTTTTTTTTTTTTTTACCATTCAGGTTGACCGATGGAAAGCAGGAGACATGCATGGCCGCGGAATCTATAAAGGAGGAAAATAAAGTAAAAGCTTTAAACTTACTTAAGAGATACGGAAACGGTGATGGTATAAGAATTTGAAATATTTAAAATAATGTATATATAAATATAAACATATGAAATAATAACAAAAAAATAATAAATGTGAACATAGAGGAGGGTTCAAATGCCTCCATTTAATTATATTAAAAATTTAAATCATAAATGCCAAATATTGAGGAAAATGGGAGTACTACCAAAAAGAAAAACAATAACCATTAAAAAAACTTCCTAAGAAGAATCAACAGTATCAATAATCTCTACCACAAACCTGTGATTAAAGTTGAAACAAGTACTTCTGTGAAGATACTAACCCGTAAAACCTGACAAACACCCACTAATTTCAAAAATTAAATTGTACTCTTTACAAATAACCACATATTATTTCTTATGTTGAAAACAAAAAACCTAGGAGATATTATTTATTTGCTCTTCCTAATATATGTTGATAATTTTACTTTGCATGTAGATAATACATACACACACAAACACACAACACAGAAAACACTAGGAGATAGATTCAACGCCACAAGTTTAATGTTTAATATACATTATAAATTTTCTCTAATACAGAGTAAAACAATAATTGCTTTATTTATTTATTAACATACAAAAAAAAGGAAATATAAAAATTAAGAAACAAAATTGATCATGCATGCGGCTCTATATCATGCCTTGTCATTTGATTTTTAATTCATGTGCACTCCCTCACAAATTAAAATCAGCTTCTTCAATTACCCATGTCTCATCTACCTTTAATTTGTGGTTTACCGAACCATTGCCGTACCATAGCATTGTACCAGTCGTGTGTTCAGTATGTGCAATATTTATCTGATTTATATTCCTGCAAAAATATAAACTGCTAGTTAATTACCATTACCTCAGATTCACATAGTTTTAATAAGAGATGATCAATGAAGTCATTTTATCAGTGTGTGGTCACACAGTGTCTGTGTGTGTGTGTCATCTGAGCTGCGATCCTGCAATGCTGCAGGACTTGCGTCTAGTTTTAAGATGAAGCACTCCTTGCTTATCGTCTTCTCTCGGATGCACACTGCATCTGAGAATATATTGGCCATAGCTCGTGTGTCCAATCCCTGATTATTTTTTATTTTATTTTTTACCATGATAATTAATTGCATATTAAGATTAGACAATCAAGGATTTGTCGATTTGTAATGTGTGAATAATAATGAAACAATTAAATTAGTTTACCTGGAGGGATCGGCAGAGTGGCCGTGGCCCGTGGTGAACCCTTGGTGATGCACTACCGCTTGATGGTGGACTGCTTCTAGCCTTCTAGGCGATGTTGTCATTGCATCTTATGGTGAGCATACAGCTGAGTAGCTGACCAAGGTCAAATCAGTTTTGGCTTCATGTATCAAAAGTACTGATCGTAAATAGACTGTGCTGTGCAAGAGCAGATGGCTTCATGTATCAAATGTGAGAACTGTCTAAATCACAGGTTGTGCCGTGCAAGAGTAGAGTCACCTTAAAAAATTTAGCAACACCATAAACAAACAGAATATCGTGTGGTGCGGTCATGAAGGATATTACAAAGTGAATTAGAAAAGCACTGATCATGACTGTGTCCCTGTTTCTTGTGATCTTGACTGGATTCATAGTTAAAAACTTAAAATCCTCAGAGGAATCTAGTCGAGCAAGTGATGTGCACATTATTTGTGGTTCGTGCCAACAATCTGGCAAACCAGGTGGAGTAATTAAAAAATAAACCCGTCGATTATAATCTACAGAGATATCTGAGAACCCTTATTTCTCTCCCTAAAACTCAACATAACCCTCAGAAAATCTAGGTTAACGACCGCCCAAAATTGTGAGAAACATCCGAAATCACCAGTTCGCAACAACATTTGTAAAGAAACAGCTCAGATTCGCACCTTTCTATGAATAACAGAGAGAAAGAAGGGGTGTGATGTGTGCGACCGAAAACGGAATTGTAATTGTGAGCAGGTAAAAACATTTGTGCTGCATCAGGATGCGTGCGATCGAAAGCTCCGCTAAAGATGGAAGTAGAAACAAGGAATTAGTTATAATTAAATGAAGGCCTGTTACAATGACTTGAAAGAGCCCGGTAATTGGTAATCTGAGAGAAGCATGTGGGCTAGGCCTTATTGGGTGCTGTAGCCCAGTAATAATTATTTGACGCCCGTTTAATTTAGTTTAAAGTAATACAATTTAATTTACTGTATTTTAGGATCTGATTGTAATGCAATTTAGTTTTAATTTGCTGTAATTTTTGTTTTATTTATTGTAATGTATTGTAATTTAGGTTTTTTTTTTTATCGCAGATCATTTGCAGATTATTTGCTGATTATAATTTTTGTTGTGTCTTGAGGTTGAGCACCACAGATCATTGCAGATCTCCAATCAGGTATTATTACAAATAAAAATATTTTATTTAAATTTTATTTATTAATTAAGTTCTTTTAATTTCTAAACATGATGTATAATTTGTGGCAGCCAAATGCCGTTTTAAAAAGTTAATACACATCGCACTATCATAAAGTAAAATGAAAAGATGGCTGACGCTCTAAAGAAGCTTGCCAAATTCATTGATTGTCCTATTAACACGTTTTTTTATTACCATCTAGGTTGACAGATGCAAAGCAGGAGACATGGCCACGAAATCTATAAAGGAGGAAAACAAAGTAAAAGCTTCAAAGTTAAGAGATAAGGAAACGGAGACGGTATAATTAAGAATTTTAAATATGTAAAATAATGTATATATAAATATAAAAATATCAAATAATAACAAAAAGTTAATAAATATGAACATATATATGAAAATTTAAAACTATTATATTAATATTAATAAATATAAATTATATGAATATAAATAAATATCAATATAAACCCCAAGGAATTGAATAATTTTTCTGGATAAATATGATATTGGGAAATTTTGTGAAATTAGAAATTGCAATAGTCCTGTTGGGATATAATCAACAATCCCTCAATTAACTGGCAATATTATCAACTTTACCTTTCACACTATTGACTACAGTGACACCATTAACAAAGATAATTGGATCCTACAAAAGGTTACTAAATCACAGTGAAAATTTATCTGATTTTGTGTGTTCTTTCAAGTCTTGGAAAACACGCTAAATTGTTAGCAGAAGGTTACATTAAATCACGGTGAAAATTTATCTTATTTGTCACAAAGAGAGAAGAAAAAAAGAGTTGAACTTGCATCTGGTTTAAACCAATAACTCTGAATATCCTTCAACAATGTGAATGATGACCTAGCTAGCAGGAAAAAAATAATGGCAAAGTCATGGAGGTTAACAACAAAATACAACGGAATCACAGAATGCAAACAGATGGAAAGTAAAATTTGAGAGTTCCAAAAAAAAAAATAACATAACGTGACTAATTATATGTCGCAATATGGTCACATTATGTTACTTACAAATAAATTTCATGTGACATGACTAAATTAACGGAGGACTGTCATGTACCACAAATAGTGACGTTACTTTATATTATTCTTTTTTGTCAAATGGTACTGGTTTGACACAATTTGCCCTGTAGTCAAACATAGTGGGTCCCACTCAATTTCAACATGCGGAGAGTAATTCTAAAAAAGAAAATAATAAATAAATAATCAGAGTGCCAAAATAGAGTACAAAAAAAAGAGAATAAAAAATTCGTCCTCGGTCAGCAGTCATTTTTTATTTTTTTTGAGAAAAGAGAATAAATCATAAGAGTAGCAATCACTCTTTCTCAAAAAGAGAATAAAAAATTCATAGTGGGTCCCACCAATCACTCATCCTTAAACAGACAATAAAAACAAGAGAATAAAAAATTTATTGTGGGTCCCACCAATCACTCATCTTTAAGCAGAGTTTGTAGTGGGTCCAACCTTGGTTTAATTAGACTCAAATCACATTCGGAACATAACATAACAGAATTAAGACTTACGAGTTATGACTTATGACTAGGCAATCTTATGTTTTAACTTTTAAGTCATCGATGAACATAAGTAATCAGCAGAAATCAACGGTTCACGTTATTTTGAGATTCAAATTAGAATAGTTCGAGAATCTATTTGGAACGAACCAGATCTAGTTTGAATTTGGTTTAAATTAATTTCGAACTATTTCAAATCGAATTTTTTACAAAATTTTTTGAATCAAATTGAATCGAATCACAAATTACGAATTTTTTGTACAGTTCTAGTCATGCGCACTATAATTCCGCGCATGACTTGTGGAGCGCAATACCACGCAGTGTATGGCTCCCAAATCATTCTCAGAATCACAGTATGGTAATAGGAATTTTTCATGTTTTTTAAAAACCAATGGGGATATCAGAATTTTGAAATATTAAGGTGGTAATATTTAAAATAATTTTGGCACCGTAACTAACGTGCTGTGGTTGGTGACGTTTAATTAATTTTTTTTGTTGAATATTTAGATTTAGACCACTCAACATTTTTGTTTTCATGTAATAAACCTTGGTAGGATTTGTTGACTAATCAAGCTGCTTCTATTTTGACAAATAAATATTTCATTTTTATATTGCTTGTTTGTTGCCGCTACATAAGCTCTTGTCCAATTTTATTGCAGCGTTCTATTCGATGATGTCTTCATTTCGCCTACAAGGAACATTAAGAGGTCCCCTCGAAGATCCTCGATAGAAATAAATTTACTATTCGATTTTATTAGGGTTTAGGGGATTCATTTTCATTGATTTTTTATTATTTTTTCTATACTTATTTTATTCTTCAATATTCTCCTATTAAAGAACATATTCTTCAAATATTTCTACTACCCAATTTTGGGTCGTTATCTGGAATCTCTTCTATTTTTCTTATCTTTACCCAATATATATTTGTGCTGGGTATGTTAATTGGCAATGTTAATTAAAACGAACCATTTGAAGGAACAAAACCTATGAACACGATTCTTTTCAATGGAGAACAAATGTTAATTTGGTCCCCTTTCTGTTATCACACTCCAAAATTTGAGCATCTTATCTGCTCGTACGTTTGTTTTATTCATATTCTTACTACAACAAAAAAAGAGTATCAGCGACCACGGATTTGGTCGCTGATAATACCTGCTCCGGTCGCAGATGACTGGTCACTGATACTTAGGGGATGACGTCATAGGGTCGTTGATTGATGTCATTATGGTTGCTGATACTCTATCATCATAGCACGTACTTTGCACACAATATTTGCACATATTAATGTTGGTCCAAATTTTTTCCATTCCGTACCAAAATTCTACGCATTGTCAACTCCTTTCGTGATTTTCTTCAATGATTTCATTTTCATTGTTGCCCTGGTATTTTTGAAATTCTCCAATTTCAGTGGTAATTAATTTGGTTTATTTTTTATTTTATTTTTTGAATTGGTACTAATAAAAATTTCGGATCATTCACAGAGGTCAGGTGCAGTAGAGTCCATAACAATTATTTATTTCAACCAACATAATTACTTATGGATAATAAAATTAGGGTCAAGTGGGCCTGCTTGACCACTCTTCTTGTTACTGCATGCAAGTCATGTAGATGGGATTTGTAGATTTATTTAGGTGAACACTAGTTTTTGGCACAAATCTAAATAAATCTATTAATTAGTTGTACACTTTAAAATATTAATATAAAAATCTCCTCCATATTCGGGATTTCCACCTAGCACATATATATAAATCTCATATACTGTTTAAACATGTAAATAAATACGTTGTTGCTTTCTTCTTGCTTTGACTATTTGATGGAACCAGGCATCTTTCTTCTACGGCTTTGCTTTAGGAGGAGGAGGTTTTGCTCCAGGAAAATGCCTTGTACCTGGATTTGGATTGCTTGGTGGAGACGGAGTTGGGATTGGGGGGACTCTTCCCTGGCTGGTTGCTGAAACTGTGGAGATGACAAAGTAAATTTGCAATCTTTAATTTACTAATAAAAAAAATGGGAAGATATCTCTCTCAGTTTATCTATTACGAAAAACTTCAACATACCACTTAATTAATTAGGTGCAATTAAATTAAAAGGTACTACTTCAAGTTTGATTGATACTGGTTCACGTCAATTGAAATTTAAATACTAGCTTGCTTCAAAAAAATAAAATGAAAGAATTTAAGTTTTAATGCATGCATCAGCTATTAATTATGAAAGATAGAAATTTCTTACCATCAACCTTGCTCTCTACCAGGGTTCGAGCAGCCTCAGTAGAAGGCAATATGAGAGAGTTCGTGAAAAATAGGAAGAGAATGCAGAAAACTGGGAGAGCTTTTGTTGTTGACATTTTTGGAATTTATTTTGTCCTTCTTTGTTTTAAGATGCAGCTGCTACCCTCGAAAGATTCATTCCTATATGTAGACTTTTGAAGGAAAAGTATTACAATTAGTAAAATAGATATGATTTTTCTTCCGTTTACCAAAGTTCAATGCAACTTTTCGACACACGTTTGTTATGGTGGATTTTTCAATTTTTGGCGATGCATAAACAATTTTTGGAATCATTCAATTCGCTTCATGATCCATGCGCGCTTGATATGCATGAATATTAAAGCCTGATGAACACTAATTGGATCTAATGCCCGTTAGATTTGAGTCTGATGGTCTCAGATGCGCCTCGCTCTCAGCGTTCTGACCTAAGTTAATACATAATACTCTTGACGATAAAATAGGCTTTTATGTCTGTTTTTTTATTTAGTCTCTTTAAATTCTATTGCATTGTCGATCTCAGTCATAATGACTTCTTAAGTTTGTAGTTTTGGCTGTACAATTTCTACATTTTTGCAGAACAACCCCTACCACAATAGATATTTCGCAATTTAGAACAAGGTTGCCTATGCTACAGTGTCAACAATCAAGCTGGAAAAGAAAATGAAAATAATATAATCCTACAAGGTTACCTATCCTACAGTCTTCCCAAATATCTTTCAGACTAACAATTTGTGCTAATCAAATGAGATTCTTCTTTCACGAGATGTGCCTATATTAGTGTTATATATTGAACTAACTGGTGCTTTACCAAATTACATTTGATTCCACATAAAAACATTTTTTCCATCTTTAACGAGATGTCTGTCTAGCTTTCTTTCAAATAAAGATTATGAAATTATTTCACACTAAAATTTGTGCGCCAAATCTTCTAAGAAATTTTTTTTTTTAAAGAGCACTTCAATAATCTACATTCGAGTTTGAAAAAAATCATTGTGAGTCCAACATCTTCCCATGGAGATTTAAAGATTTAACATTGCATAATTATAATTAATAAAATCGATTTCTCTCTCGATTTGGGATGTAATGGATGGAAATAAATTTTGTTACAAATATTTTCAGAAAAAATGACACAAATACACAACATTATATCTTATCTATATAATTTTCTTTCATGTTTTTTTGTCAGAAATGTACAACCGCCACTGAATTTTTCGTTAACCTTCTAAATTTTAATTGACCAAACAAAAAATAAGACGGAAATAAAAATTAAATTTATTTTTCCTCATTAATCATTCAAACATAAAGAGATTAAATATGTTAATTAATCTTCCTTTCTATTTCAGTCCATTCCCTTCTATTCTTCACCTCCCTTCCCAGAGTATCTCTCCATCCAAATAAGGTGTTCAAGGAAGAAAACCTATTAAAACAATCATTTTCAATGAAATTTCAATCGTTCATTTGGGCTTAATCCATATGGGCCTTTCGATAAACCAAATGAAAGTGACAAATCGTTTGACATTTGATTGCATGAGAGCTTTCTGTGAATTAAAAACAAACATTTTAAATTTGCAAAAAATTAAAATGACTAAACTGGCCTTATATAACACCAAGTAATTAACATGTGATTCGTTGGATGCCCACAGTTTTTAACTCAAAACTCTACAACTTATATATAGAGAATCTTATATTTATATATATTTTTAAAAAAAATATTATATGCAGGATAATAGAGAGGCTGCCTTCAGATTTTAATTATGTAGACAAAACCTAAAATTTTATCGGTTCTTGTAGGCATTTTTAAACGAACTGAAAATTATTTTCAGTTCTTTTAATTAAAGAATATATATTTTTGTAGTACGAGGTATTTTTGTTTTCTTTATGTTAAAGCAAATATTGTATACAATTAATCCATTACACTGTATTAATTTTTATATTATTTATAAAAACTGTATTTATATATATATATACCTGGTATATAATCTCTTTCTGAATTTAGTCTTGCGATTTTGGAGAAAATATCTTCAGTGATTTAATCTCTAGAAAAGAATTAATATGTGGTGCGTGAAATGTAGAGAGCTTGATACTAATTAAAAAATTTAAAAATTTGAAGCCAGTTTTTTATTTCTTTTGTTTCTAGGTCTTCATTTCGAAATTATTTTATCAGTTGTTTAGTATGAAGCAGACAATACAAAAGGTAAGTGATATGTGTGCATTCTTTTTTGCGATAATTAATATTTCAAAAAGGGTCCATTTCTTGTGTACCCTCTAGCTCTTACCAATTTTCTTATTTATCCCACAAAATTTCAATATATTGTATTTATCTTTTAACTTGTTCAATACTTTCTTATTTACACTTACAATTAGCTCGTAAACTTTAAAATTTATATTTTAAATTAAGTTCCTTTACTTCGGACATAGGTTATTCGATAAAATAATACATATTAATTATGCAATTTAATACTAATTTGGAGAATCTATCGTAAAAATGTTGTGATTAATCAAGTAAATATACTGACGTGCCTTAAAAAATAAAAAATACAAATATATTTTAATCAAGTAAATCAAGTAAAATGTTGTGATTAATCAAGTAAATCAAGTAAATCTATCGTAAAATTGTTTTTTATATATCTGTAGTGATCCACAAATAAAAAATACAAATACAATTGTAGTCCAACAGTAAGGTCTGCACCAAATTTTTAAGCATTGTCAAATAAGTCATGTTGTAATTTTCTTCAATGATTTCATTTTCACTGTTGTCCTCTGGTCAAAGTGTAAGTTTCAATAAAATTGTCCTTTTGTCAATAAATCAACAAGTTTATTTGGTTGTTTTGTAAATGAACAGCGAGATTTTAAATTGATAGGTATAGTAATAGGGTGGTAAGGGATTGGTCTGCGTTTTTTGTCAAAAATTATTCTCAGAATCTGTGGCTATTAATAAATTACTCAGTATAATTAATAAATTAGCAGACAGTGGATCAACTTCAAAATAAATTTGGATGTAGCCGGAATTTAATGTTTTAATAATTTAATAAATTGTAGTTTACTGAAACTTGTTTTTACATCATAAATTGATAAACAAGGGAACGGGCCGTTATAAAGAATTTGTTATTACAAATATATACTATTTCAAAAATTCTGTTGTAGATTATCATTCACAGAGTATATGACAATTATTTATTTCAACCAACAAAATTACTTAAGGATAATAAAATTAGGGTCAAGTGTGGTTGCTTGACCACACGCTCCTTGTCACTGCATGCAAGTAACATAGATGGCATTGGAAGAATTATTTAGCTGAACACTAGTTTAATTTTTGGCACAAATCTATATTAATATATTATTAATTGTACATTTTACAATATTCATATATGAAATCCCCTCCACCGAATACACATATATAAATCTCATATATTGTTTAAACACGTACGTAAATACGTTGTTGCATTCTTCTTGATCTGACTCTTTCATGTAACCAGACATCTTTCTTCTACGGCTTTGCTTCAGGAGGACAACTATAATAGTTACGGCAGGGTCTGGTGTAACTGTGGCCTGGTCTATTGGGGCCGCCTCTATGTCCATTGCTTGATGGAACCGGATAGTATCCTATTGCTGAAAATGAGGAGATTACAAAGTAAATTTGCAATTTTTAATTAAAGAAATACGGAAGATATCTCTCTCAATTTATCTATTACTAAAAATTTCAACATACCACTTAATTAATTAGGTGCAATTAAATTAAAAGATACTGGTTCAAGTTTCATTGAATTATCATGTCAATTAAAGTTTAACTACTAGCTTGCTTAAAAAAAAAAAAAATTAATTTCGAATGCACCAGCTATATATTTATTATGAAAGAGATAAATTAATTACTTACCATCAGCCTTGACCTCTTCCAGTGTTCGAGCAGCCTCGGTACAATGCAATACAAGAGAACTCGTGAAAAATAGGAAGAGAATACAGAGAACTGGAAGAGTTTTTGTTGTTGACATGTTTGGAATTACTTTTATACTGTGTCTGCTATGATCCAGCTGGTATCCTATTTATAAGCAATCCAAGGAAAGCAATCAAAAACGAATATTGGTCTGATTTAGCTATAATCGATCGATATACGATCAGTTTATTTTCCGTTTACCTCAGGTCAATGCAACTTTTCAGCGGGCTTGTCGTTAGTTATGGTGCATTTTTCAATTTTTGGCAATGTATAAACAAGTCAGGATCTTTTGTAGATTGACAACGATTGTGATATGAATTTGTTGTATTAGATGACTGAAGACATTTCTCTCCTTGAGATAGGGTGGCAAGGGTTGGCCTATGTTTTTTCTCTAAAATGTAAATTTGGTTGGACCGTATTTTTTTTCTGTTTTTGTTTACACTATCCCAATTGGACACGGTATACTTACATTTTACACTAATTGTTTGCATGGACTTCCGGTGTTTATCACCAAGTATAGCTCTGATTATAAAGTAAATGATATCATGCAAATGCTTTGGTTCTGATTTTTACTTAAGACCTTTTTTTTCATTTAGTATTTTTTTTCATTGAATAGTGTAAATTATACTCTGTTGATCTTAATCAAAATGATGTCGTACCAAACTGTGTTGTGCCATTCAACGTGTTGTGTTAATCTCCGGTACAGTGCAGCATGTCTACAACCGTTGATGTGTTAGCACGGACAGGCCTCATTCCGAAATAGGTACTGTTCGGTATGGCCGCAATACCCTAATCTTAGACTTTCAACTATTATATAATTTCAGTTTACCTCTTGTCGATGCAACTTTTCGTTAGTTATATTTGGTGCATTTTTCAATTTTTGACGATGCATGTACAAGTCAGGATCTTTTGTTGTTTGACAAGGATTGTGATCATAATTGGTTGGAATAGTTTTAATTTATTTTTAAATAAGATGAGATTCAAGCTCCAAATTTAATATTTTATTGATAAATTAAAAATAAGATACAATCAAAATTATCAAAAAGCATCAAGAAATTTTTGGAATAGCTGACAGAAGATATTTCTGTCATTCAGATAGGGTGGCAAGGGATTGGCCTGTGTTTTTTCTAAGTAAATTTGGTGGGACCATATTTTTTTTTTTCCTTTCCAAGTAAATGATACCAAGCAGATGCGGGTCAGCTGGTCCCAACCCATTAGTGCATCGGACCGAAACGAACTAATCAAATTAATTCGTACCTTTTTCTACTAATTCATACTTTACTTGGGTAAAGTTTCCACAACTCTTTGGTTTCTGATTTTTATAATTTGTTTATGGCACGACATTTTTTTTGCGTCTCATCTGGTCGTCTTGGTTTACTTATTCTTTTTCTTTTTCGTGTAGTATTTTTTCATTGAATAGTATCAATTAGTCAAAATGAATGAGGTGCACTGGAAGAGCATGGTTCTCTGGCCTGTCTGTTATTTTCATTTTATGGTTCATTCTATATATGCATGTGGGGATCCGACTCTGCTGCTTTTCTGAGAAAAAAACAGAGTCCTGCTTTTCCGATCCCAACCATTCAAAATTTTCAATTCGCGTATCTCGATAAAAAACTTTTCCATGCACAAATCTCAACGAATTTGAATAGTTGAGATCGGAAAAGAAGGATCCTACTTTTCTCTAAGAAAAGCAGCAGAGTCCGATTCGCATGTGGAAGCTTCATCCGGGGCCTTAGTTGGACCTCTGTTTTCGTTCATATCTCAGCCCAGAGAGACCCACACTAATAAACCAATAGTCCAAGATCGAAATAGTCAATCCATTATTTTTTCTTTGTTCTTTCGGATATCAAAATGCCTCGATCGGTTAATTAATTAATCTATTAATCCAACTAAATTATACAGAAGTCTGGTAATTTTTCAATCAAATTTTATGCATGAGAGAAAAATAAGAAACTATTCATAAGAAAATGTTCAATTAGATATGTCACAAGTTGATAAATGAATCATTTGCCCATGAAAAATGATCAATTGGAAGATTGAACATTTTTCAAAGGCAAAGTACATATTTTATTTTTAAATAAAGAGTCAACTTGGAACTTTATATATTCAAAATGAGTTTTAGTAGAAAAGATAATAAATTATGTATATTTGAGATATTTTCAAATTTTAGATGGGTAAATATGTATGATATTATAAATTTTAGGCCACAAAATATGTAATTTAAAGTTTTTCAACTGACACAGCCACATAAATCCCGTCAATTTTATTTATATCCACGATTAAATACAAAATAACAAATGTATCCACCAAATCTGAAAAGTTATAAAACTACCCAAACCGGCTATTTTAAATAGCCGGTTTCTAATTTTAGAAACCGGCGGTTAAATAGTCGGTTCTAATATTTTTTAGAAACCAGCTATTTAATAGCCGGTCCCTATTTTTTAATAGAAAACGGCTATTAAACAGCCGGTTTCTAATAAAAAATATATTTTTTCTTTACACTGGAAATCATCTAATCTTGAAAGATAATATTCTAATCATATTGGTTAATAAAAGTTTAAACACTAGATTTTGCAACAACTTTGTCATCATATTGGTTAATAAAAGTTTAAAGATAATATCTTCATTTTGCCACGACTTTCTAATATAGTGTTCCTGACAAATGATATGTTCCGCGATTTTTTTTCATAACTATAAAAAAAAATTAATATAAATAACCAGCTCCCCAATTTAAGTAATTTTGCGTCATCTTTCGTAAATCATAAAAAATAGTAAAAAAATATCCAAAAATAGTAAAAATTGGTATTCTACAAAATTCATTATATAACCAATTTACCAAGCTACTCAGATCGGAAAATATAAATGAAAATCTTGATCGAAAACTTCAACTCAAGTTTTGAAGCTCTTTGCTTTATTTTTTTGGCAATTTTGAATTCTGCAACCCAGCATTGCCATCACTAACGCATTCGTATTTCCACCAGCTTTCCGAGAAGTTATCATTTGCTGAAATCAGACAATTGAGTGTCATTTTATGACCGTTTGAAGGTTCATCGCCGTTTTATGTTTTATTCATTGTCATGTCCTAACCTCGACTATTTACGAGAGATGTCTTAGATAAATACATGTACAATATGCATGTGCTTTAGAAATGAGAAAAAAAATATTGTAAAATAAGTAAAATTTGATCTACATGTACATTTTCATACAGAGATCATGTTGAGCAATTCATGTCGATCAACTATTTGAACTTTGAAAATAAAAGTATTGATCCATAATGGACCAATTCATTCCATGCATAGTATCATTGCTTGAATCACATAATTTATAATGCATTAAGAACTGGTTTATTTCAGTGTTTTGGACAAATATGGTTAGAAAATCGTTGCAAAATCTAGTGTTTAAACTTTTATTAACCAATCTGATTAGAATATTATCTTTCAAGATCAGAGGATTTCCAAAACAATTATTGTTTAGACTCTTTACAAGACTCATGAGTGATGAGCCTATCCTTTGAGGCAAACAATTATTTGTTGTACTTGTGGGAGAAAGTGCCTCTCTGATCTTTTGCGTGCATGCTATGAATAGCGATAGGAAATATCCAAACTATACACTAGCAAGTCCAGGAACACAAATTAGCAAAGGCCAGATTGTTCATTTGATCTTAATTAACCCAAATGTCCTTTGAATTAGATAGTTATTTATGGTATTTAATTACCTTTCTGCAGAAATGATCTCTTTTAAAAGGAAGAATGCTACTGTGGTAAAATTTTGGTGCCATCAATTTATGATCCAGAAGAACAGAAATTAAATTCTAGTACCCGACTCCAACAAACTTATCCTTTGTAATTTTAGATGATTGTTCTTTCTTTTTTTTTTGCAAGTATATTTAATTACTTGCTAAAACCAGCTTAAAATGATTAACATGTGACTGGATTGTTTTGAATTCAATGCGGATGGTTTTGTAATTTTTTTTTTTCAAGTTCGGAATAATGGTTGTTGCCTCAAGTTACAGAGACGTCAATAAAAAAGTACTTTATGAGCCCTCTTTTTACTAGGATCTATTTTATTGGTTATGAATTAAGCGCAGAAAAAATTGAATAGAAGTGATAAGAATATCCTAAATAGCGAATCTTTTTTGCATAAAATGTTGTACTTCTCAGAGAGGCCTCTTTATTTCTTAAACAGTCCGGCCAATCAAAATTATAGAATGGTCACTACTATTTTTAAACAAAAGTCAAACATTTTTAAATATTATCATTAACGCTAGTTGACGCCTTTTTTTTCTAACATATTAGACTAACAAGGAAATATATTTCTCTAAAGTAATAAATTAATGAAAATCTATTTTATTACATAAGAGGCTTTAAATGTCTCTATTTATTTTATCTCTATTTTTTATTGATTGAACCTGAAATCTAAGTAGCTATTGAAATAAAACAGTTAGATGTATCTTTTCCTTCATCTAATTGGTTCTAAAATGTTATACAAGCAAAACAAACAAAAAATTCTAAAATGTTATGGATCATGTTATCATCGAGACTAGGGGTGCACAAAAATCTCACGACTCGAAACTCGGTTCGGAATCAATTCGGATTCAACTCGCTAATAACTCGATTCAGAACTGACTCGAGTCAAAACTAACTCGAGTTTACTGACTCGGTTAATTTACCAGTCGATTCCAAATCACCTCTAACTCAGTTCGGAATCGATTCGGTTGGACTCATCAAACCGTAATTCATATATTACCAATTTTAATATCTGTTCTCTATCAGTTCCTAGGAAATAACAGTAAGGCTATGATCTAGGCTATATTAAAACATTAGAAATTTAGCAAAATTTGTTCTATAATCTCATTTCCTGTATACATCTTCTTGATACTGTTAAATTATTTAAATTTGTTAAATTTTGACCAATCTGCAATAGATGAAGAGAAGCAGAGAAGAAAGAGGAAGAGAAGTAGAGAAAAAAATTGTCCACTGTTTTGTTTTGTTATACTTTTTTTGGTAATTCTGTTTGGTAATATGGTAAATTTATTATATTTTGTGAAATTCAGTAATTTGGTGAACTATGTACTATTTCTTTTAATTGTGTATTATTTTGATAAACGATGTACTATTTCTTTTGTTAGAATTAAATTAGATTGTCTCACTATGTATTATATTATGAGTCATGAGTCGACTCACTTCGACTCGAGTTTTTGGCGAGTTGATTCCAAATCGGGGTTTCTGACTCGAAACTGAATTATCGACTCGGACTCAACTCGGCTCATTAGCAGCCCTAATCGAGACAACCCTTTAAATCAGACAGGTAATTAAGTGAAGAAGCCTACTGAGAGCAGTCCGATAGTTGACCATCAAGGCCCACAGAACATTTAGTCATTTTAGATATTAGCCCATAGAAAGCCCATATTAATTTATTTTACAATAGCCTGCAACTGTAACACATATCTTAAGATCCTTAAAAATTGAATTAAAGGGAATAGAAATTATTATTGTCAGTGTCTGACTTGTACTGTTCTTCTCTCTAGTCCACCCCTTTAGAGTTTTGGACATACATCTATTAAAACTTCACAGCCCATTTAGCCTAACATGTTAGGAGCTATTTTCAAATTCTTCATAGTCTATGATTTTTTTTCTGATATATGCTCTATACTTATTATATCATGAGCTCCAACCTGGTGCCTTACCAAATTAAATTTTATTTCACATAAAATATTTTACTTGAAAGAAAAGCGGAATGAACAAACACAGAACCAACTTCCAAATTAAATCGTATTCTCTAAAAACATCCACTTAATTCAAATACTGAAAAAACGCCTACAAGTATGATTAATCTGCTCTTAATTAAGCGTGTCCATTAATTCGTTGGCTATAACATTCAAAAATATTGTATCATATATTATTTCAAACAGAGGGCATACATGAAAAATAAAATATAACATCAGAGACATTACAACTTCGGTATCCTTTTATTAGCATAGGCAGCAAGTAGTAATGAATGCTAAGTCCAGACTAATTAATACTGATCCAAAAAAAAAAGAGAACCCATTAAGATAATAGAGGGAACGTGTCATTTCCAATGAAACTTGACTATGAACCATACAAAACAAATACTTTTTGGTACATTTTACTGCTGCTCAGTTAATCTGTGTTTTTAACAGGTATATGCGAACAACTGGTTTTGTAATTTTCTTCGACGCAGACACACATAGTGAGGCATTAATTGTTCTTCATCGTGGAGCAAATGCAGCATTGAAGATGAGTGTTGTTGCAGTTGCCGCCAATGAAATCTTTGTGGACACACATAGTGACGCAATTTTTTTTTTTGGGTTGGAATTTGGGGTTTAATTGGCGTTTCAAGAATTACAAATTATCGTGCAACATTCGCCGCTGTAATAATAAAACAGGTATTGATGTGGGCGCATATATATTTTGGGTAGACTTATATGTGTAGATTTGAATTTCGGTTTTATATCGTTCTCTTTTGTAAAGTGTTTATGAAGTTATGTTTCAGTGAAGGATTTTTGGTGTTAATTGTTTTTCAGGCATTCTTATTAATATATTGTGAAGTTTGGGTTTAATTATAATCTATAGGGTTGTGAAATTCTGAATTAGAGTGGTAAAAATGGCACAGCATAATTAATTTTGGCACAGAACGACATAGCACGTGTGTCGGCTACATGCTGTGACTCGCGTGTTCCATACCGTGACCATTCATGTGCTGGGACTATATTTTGAAAATTTGGTGTGGCATGGCATGTGAAATATCTGGTCATGTCATGACATGTGATCACGCAAGTCACATATCATTAGGACCGTTAGATCTTATTCAAATAGTGAATATTGAATAAACTAATTTAAATTTTGAAAAAAATAGTCAAATATTACCGTAGTCACTGATGCACGAACACTCAAGAAATTCTGAGATCACACTGATTCTCAATTCTTTGATAAAAAAAAAACTGATATTTCCAAAAGATAACTGCCTGTCCAAAAGACATCTCGTCTGTTTAAATACAAACTCTAAAAACAGAAATTACATAAAAGACCTTAAAGAAATCTAAAATTATAAAGAAAGATCCAAAAGCCTATGAAGGAAGACTCGGATCGCGAATCGTAGATTGGTTTCGGATCCGGTTTTGGGCTGTGGAGTTCCTGTTAAAATTTCAGCCCGATCCGATGGACGGATCAAAAGTTACGCCCCTTTTCGTGAAGCAAGACCATATTGCATCAGTCACGTTTGGACACAGCATGTTTGGTCACAGCGTGACTCTTGTGCTGTGAGCACCCATCGATATTTTAGTGATGGCACGTTTTTTCACTCTATCCTGAATGGTAACAAATTATAGCGGAGATTATTGCAGTAAAAGTAATTCCCTTAACAATATCTTCAATTATTGCAACTTCCTTTTAATCATCTGACATTAATAAATAGCAGTTGCAGGCTATAGTACCATTGCATGTGACTCTTAATTAGTAACATTTACTGTTTTGTGAACCCAACAAGAACATAGGGGTGCAAACGGATCAGATAATATTCGACCGTATTTGGATCTGTATCTGAAAATTTCATACGGATATCCAATATCCGAATATCCGTGCGAATACAGATACGGATATGGTTTTGAATCTTAATTATCCGTATCCAAATAGAAGATATATACCATATAACTTCATGTATATTATGAAAGTATTTTTGTATGTATTTATAGATATCCGATATCTGATCCGTATCCGCATGTATCCGTCTAATATCCAATCCGTATTCGTATCCCAAAAATAAAACCGGATACGGAAAGTAATTAGAAGAAAGGGTAGAAGTTAAATAAGCATTGACTACTGCACTGTCAGGTCTTTCTCATTGGCACAGAGAGCTTTCCGATTGTTTTTTAAATATCCTGTAAAAAATTAGCAAATATACCCTCTGGATTATTTTTTTTTTAAAAACATCCTGATCGTCTCAGGATGGAGCAGTTTTCTTACAATTCTTGACCGGCCCTCAATGGGGTTGTCTAATGCCTGTACCAAATTGTCCCACTAAGGGTGGTTTGCTATGCAATCTTATAAATAGGGGATTTTCTCTCTCCTGCCCATTCTCAAATCATTTCAGTAGAGTAGGAAGAGGAGAAAGAAGATGAAGGCAATTTCAGACGATTATTTGGCAATTTTAGGTATTTTTTATTCCTATTTTATTTATTTATTATACAGTCCAGTTGTGTTACATATAAAAAAATGAATTGAAGAATATAAGCAATTATATTCCCAAAAACAAAACATTATATGTTATATTATAAGCAATTATATTCCCAAAAACAAAACATTATATGTTATATATCTACTATTCGGATACGAATAATTAAAATTTAAAACCATATCCGTATCCGTATCCGCACGGACATTCGGATATTGGATATCCGTATGAAATTTTCGGATATGGATCCAAATACGGTCGAATATTATCCGATCCGTTTGCACCCCTATGTTCTTGTTGGGTTCACATGCAATGGTACTATAACCTGCCACTGCCACTGCTATTCATTAATGTCGGATGATTAAAAGGAAGTTGCAATAATTGAAGATATTGTTAAGGGAATTACTTTTACTGCAATAAAAAAATGAATTGCGATATATATATATATATATCCCAAAAACAAAACATCAAAAGTAATGTAATATGGAAACAATATTTTATTTACAGAAATTATATAAAAATAATATAGTATATTAGATGAATTGTCGTGGAGTTTTGCTGAAATACAAAGAACCAAATCAGTGGTTCGATTTCTTTAAAAATAACTAAAGGAATTGCACCATCCGATTGGATAACTTTGACTTTGCACATAGGTATGAGCAGTGCTGCAGAAAATCTCATAACTAAATGAACCAAATCCTAATTCATTTCCTTTTGCCTCTTAAATGTCGGTGCAACCTCCTTTCCATCTCCCTCTTTCTTCTTCTCCTTTAGAGGACAAACTCTGATGCAGCCTGCCATGTGGTTGTGAGTTTTTAATATTTGATGTGACAACTAAATAAACTAAACCAATAGTTCGGTTCCTTTTATGTATCAATATTTCACCGCAATTAATCTGTTATCTTATATAATTTTTCTACATGCAGTTTCTAAAAATAAAAAATTGATAATATAGAAGCTATATCAAGAAAATACTTAGCTGGGAGAGGTGGTTTGGTTTTTATTGAATTGTTATTTTTACCATCCTATAAAAAAAATAAACAGAATTAACATGGGTTCTGAAATCGGAGGGTCCATGTCCGAGTGGGGCGGAGCTAATAGCTATGTCCCTCTAAAGATAGATTTTTTTTTTTCTTTGCTGAAACTCATGTTAAATCTAGTTTTCGTAATTAAAAAAAGGTTCAGGCTCGTTTCTTCGAAACAGCAAAGACATATTAACCCCACTCCACCGAAAGTAGTCCACTCTGCTGCTCTTTACTCATTTCTCATTCTCACCACTCAGATCTAAGGTTCTTTTCCCTCTTTCCACAGAGATCAACAGAGCAAAATGGCTGGGAATTTGATAACCACTGTGCTCTCTCTAGCGACCAATTTGCTTCCCTCTATAACGGCCTCTGCACAGGCTCTTTTTTCCTCTTCGTCAAATTCTAATAACTCACAAAAGGAGCGTGCTCAAGCTGTTAAGGAGGATCTGAAGAGGCTGATGCGAACTCTCGAGCGGATCAAGGCCACACTGTACGGTGCCGAGGAGAGGGAGATCAGAGACCGCTCTGTCAAATTGTGGCTCAAGGAGCTCAAGGAGGTCGCTTATGATGCCGAGGATGTGCTCAGCGAGTACCGGTATGAGGTCACCCGTGTCCAAGTAGAGGCAAGAAAGGCTTCTGAGGCTTCAAGTTCTCACAAGAGAAACAAGATGGAGGTTAGTACCTCATGGATATAGATATTAAAAAAATTCATATTTGTGCAAGTGTTATTTTTCTTCTTGTGTGGTACTAAAACTTAATAGAGAATGCTTGAATTATTTTTTTATTTTTTTTAGCTAGAATGGTATCCACCGGAATGTATGGTCACTTGGTTTATTATAAACTTTTCCAATCTAACATCAGCGGTCACATGATATAATACATTTTCCAATATAATTAACATTTAATTTTAAGTTAACAAATTATGAATTTTGGCATACTTATATATAATATATACATTTCTTTTCGGACAGTACATTGATTACGTTGTTCAAGTTCCTGACGGCATGGTTGATCGGCTTAACAAAATAAGAAGTCGATTTGATGAAATTGCAAAGGATCGTGAAGCTCTCCAATTAAGGGAGAGTGACGGGGTTAGACGTCCGAGCAATAAAAATTTACGATCCCCAATGGGTCCAATGGTGGATGAGTCGAACATTTTTGGGAGAGATACTGAAATAGAGCAGGTCATCGATTTCTTACTATCTGAAACGAAAAAGCCCTTTTCGGTCATTTCAATTATTGGAAAAGGTGGTCTCGGAAAAACCACCATTGCCCAACTAGTCTATAAAGACGAGAGGTTAACCCAGTGCTTTCAATTATTTGGGTGGGTATGTGTCTCTGAAGAATTTGATGTTGTGAGACTCACTAAATCAATCATTGAATCAGTCAACAAAATCAATTACAGTTTGAGTGAGTTGAGTTCATTACAAGAGAAGCTTGCAAAAACTGTGAAGGGAAAAACAATAATGCTTGTTTTAGATGACGTGTGGAACGAGGATCAAAGTCTTTAGGAGAAGTTAAGGATTCCTTTTAAAGAAGCAAAGCTGGTCAGAATTCTCGTGACAACAAGAAATAAAAAGGTTGTAGATGTCATGCAAACAACGACATGTTTCTGGCCAACTAACTTGCCCGAAGTTTTGTGCTGGTAGTTATTTCAGCATTGCCCGAAGTTTTGTGCTGGTAGTTATTTCAGCATTATGCATTTAGTGGTATAAGTGACACTATGCCACCACACTTGGTAAAAATGGGAAGGGAGATTATGAGAAAGTGTGGTGGGTTACCATTGGCTATGAAGTCAATTGCAAGCCTCCTTAGATATGAAACAGATGGAGGTTGGAAAGAGATTCTTGAATGTGAACTTTGGGAAAAAGGGGAACCAAAAGAAGCAATATTCACAGTACTTGAGATCAGCTATGCCCATCTACTTGTTCACCTTAAGTCATGTTTCTTGTTTTGCCCTATGTACCCAAAAGATCACATATTAGAAATGAAGAATTTGATAGATTTATGGATGTCTCATGGCTACATCAAGTCTAAGGTCAAGAAAGGAATTAGAGAAATTGGTGTTGAATATTACGAGGAGTTAAAAGGAAGATCCTTTCTTGATGATGTTTCATATGGATCTTTAGAACGCTGCAAGTTGCATGATATAATCCATGATCTTGCTCAACTTAAATCTAAAAATGAACATTATTCAGTAGATATCAATCAGCCACTTGGTATTCGAGAGATAAACGTTCTACAAGAAGCACACCATGTATATGCAAGTAATTTGGTATATGTAAATAAAATTCTTCAACATAATCAGGGTTTAAGAACTCTTTCTACAGATCTGAAAAATTGCAACGACCTGGCCATATGGAACCTCCCTAAGTTTAAAGCACTCAGGGTATTGGAATTGAAAGGAAATTTGACAGGGATTCCTGATTCTATTTCCGAGTTGAAACATCTAGCCTACCTTAGTATTACTTCTCATGATCTTAAAATGTTGCCATCATCCATTGGTTATCTTCTTAACTTACAGTTTTTAAAAATTCTATCACCTAATTTGTTGGATTATTTCCCGCATGGGCTTGTTAATTTTCCTGCAATAAAGACAATGAGAGCCAGGTTGAGAGTTAAAACTATAGGTTGGTTAAAGGATATGACGGACCTTGAAGGAAATCTTTGTATTTATGGAGTGTGTAATTTAGAAAATGCCCAGTGTGCTAACATGAGAAATAAGTGCAAACTTGAAAAACTTTGAATTTATTCTGGGAACATTGTGTTGAACCATTAGATCACCCTGACCTGGCATTATACCTCGAACCAGAAGCTTTTGAGGATGAAGGGGTTGGTGTGGAGGATGCAGATTTTTCTTGGTTAGAATCCCTCCAGCGACATCCTAACCTCAAAAAACTTGCAGTAGGATGTTATCCTTCTAATGCAGTACCGGGATGGATGAGTGATTCATGTTCCTTGCAATCAATTCAAGAAGTCTTGTTAGAACAATGTAACAATATTCATTCTCTTCCATTCAACAATCTTCACACTCTCAAGCACCTCACCATTAAATTTTGTCCTGGTTTCAGAGTTCTACAGCTAGAGCAGTTGTCCTCACAGCTTGAAACATTGAAGATTTATGGTTGCCTCTGTCTGGTGTTGATTACTGGACTAGGGAATAAGCATATGTTGGGTACACTAAATATTCGCTTTTGTGAAGTCCTGCAATCAATAACGGTGGATGGATTCCAGTTGGTGGAATCTACTGAGCCAATTGGTGATTCAGTACCAGGATGGATGAGGGATCCATTTTCCTTGCAATCAATTCAGTACCAGAATTCATGTCACAATATTAAACCTCTTCCATTCAGCAATCTTCACAGTACTCTCAAGCACCTCACAATTGATAGATGTGATAGAATCCGAGTTGAAGAATTGAAGAATTGCATATTGTAAACTGTGACCAACTGGAGTTGATAACCGGACAAGGGAATCTGCAAATGTTGGCTACACTGGAAATTAAACATTGTAGAGTCCTAAAATCAATAACGATTGATGGACTGCAGTTGGTGGAATCTACCGAGCCCTTCAGTAATTCCTCTCATGAAAAGCTACATATCGGCCAACAGGGCATTTCATCACTTACAAGGCTGGAAATCAAATGGTGTAAATTGCTTCGTGTTCTGCCAGATGGGTTGATTCCATCGATTGAGACTGCCCTGACATTAAAATTGAAATGTGCGTGTCCTTCACTGCGACTGCCCTGACATTGAAATTGGGGATCTACAATAAATCAGGTTCATAATTTTCATATTATTATAATTATTATTATTTTAATATTTAGATTTGAGACCACTGAACTTTTTTGCTTTTATGTAACCATAATCCTTAGGATTTATTGACTAATCAAGCTACTCCTGTTTGGACAAATAGACATTTCATTTGTATATTACTTGTTCGTTCATGAGGAACATTTAGGAGTCCCCTCCAAGACCCTCAAAACAAAACAAAAATTACTATTCGATTTATTATATATTTGTCATATATGGAAAGAACTTCCTTAATTTGCTCATGGGGAATCATTTTCATTGATTTTGTATTTTTTTTTCGGTATCTTTTTTCTTCAAATATTCTCATCTTAAAGAATGATTAAGCAAACCGACAGGTAATTTTTGTATTAGCATATTTTTTGGTTGTTATCTTCTCTAGTATTTATTTTTACTTTATTTCTTATCATTTTCGACTTTCTGATAATACCATTTTCTCTTTTCTATGTATACAATGAATGATTAAACAGCACTTCAATAATCTATGTTCCAGATTGCTAAAAACTTAATTTGATTCCTAACGGATAACAAAATCAATTTTAGTCCAACATCTTCCCTTGGGAAAAGGTGGCATTATATTTGTGTTTGTGTATGGTAATTGGCAATATATAAATTAAGACGAACCTTTTGAAGGAACAAAACCTATGAACACGATCCTTTTCAATAGAGAACAAATCTTAATTTTGTTCCGTTTTTGTTATCGCACTCCATTTGAGCATCTTATCTAGAAATCTATTTATTATTTAGCTCTTTGAGTGGTGTCTATTGCACTGTCATTTGCCTTTCATTCAGTGACACCACAGACCTAACACACTAATTAATCAAATTGGAAAAGAAAAGGAAAATAATCTAATCCTACTCCATATGGGAAGGAGTCTCACTACTACAAACATACAGTTTGTACACGGACTTTAACTGGAGAGCTACACGGATTTGGAAACGTGTGCAATACTGGGGTGTAGGAAAGTCCAGCATTTACACACGGATAATATATCCGTGTACGATTGCACAGATCCTACACGGATTGTTTACTAAAAGGCCGTGTGGAAAACCTCCCAAAGTGCACACACCGCAAGAGAGCTACACGGATTTGCAATATAATATCCGTGTAGGAATCATGTTTACACACGGATATTAACTAAAAACCGTGTAGCTCTCCTCCCTAGCTACACGGATTTGTAATCAAATATCAGTGTAGGATTTCTATTCCTACACGGTTTTATGTTAATATCTGTGTGTAAATAGTATTCCTACACGGATATTTGATTACAAAATCCGTGTAGCTCTATATATTTTTATTATTATCACATTTTACACGGATTTATTTTAAAATATCCGTGTAGGATTTTCCATTTTTGAATTTTTGAATTTTTTTTTGTTTCTGGCTAGCCTCCACTTTTGCTAGCCATTAAATTATATATAATCAGAATGTTTTTTTTGCCCAAAACAGAATATAAATTGCCAAAACATAACATAACAATTCAAAATTGATAATTACTAATTAAGTTATACAAATCCATCTTGTTCTTTACAAAATTCGGATACAAACCACCTTGCCCACATCGCTCTAATTTCGTTGATTTGTTCGTCTGATAAAGGGGCTTGGCTCCGGCTATACTGCAATTATAATTTAAGTTAGTAACGAGAAACAGATCGAATTATTGATATTTTTAAAATGAAAATTAATGTGAATTACTTACGTTATTTGGAAAGGAAAATTGAGTCCTTTCGATCCAATTAAACATGAAAATCATCGTGTAATAAGCACACTCCCAAGACGCCTTTTGTCGCGCGCACTGAAATTTATATTTTTCGGGCTATGTTACAATGAAAATAATTTTTGGAACTATAATATTTAAGTTAAAAAATTATTGCATGTGTGCTCACCGGCAACCACTCAATTCTGAATTTATCTTTCACGGTCCCTCTAGCTCTTCCTTGCAGTCCTCCCTCTTTAACATATTTGGTCCCAGCCCTTACAAAATTAAGCGACTGTAATTAGCAATTTCGATCCACAATTTAATTACAATTGAAAAAAAAATCAAACCTAGTGAAAAATTATTGCTTACTGTGTCAAAAAGGGACAGATCTCTCTGCTCTCTTCAGGTGTGACGTCTTTTGGCCTTGCAGAATCCATGATAAAAGCCCTATTTGCAGTCGGAATGATGATAAACAAACACCAGTGTGTCCTGTGGCATGAGAAATATTAACACAATTATAATCAAATTTAATTTCTTTTTTATAATTATTGAATTGAAAACATTGAGAAAAATTGAAGGTTAGAATCGTACCTCTGGTGGTATGGCAGAAGAATAAATTTCTTGTTATCCTCGGAGCAACGGTGCATCGCATAGCACATATAGTCGACACACTGCTGATCCTGACCTTGTAGCACGGTGAAATTGAGTTTGCCGGGGTCCAGAATTGTAGTGTTGTTTACCTTATCTTCGGGCAACCATGATTTGCAAGTTCGGAGCAGCTTCCTGAAAATGCTTTCCATTTTGAATATATATTTGAGTGATATACAATATATAAATAAAGTAAGGTCACTTACATGTTGAAAATGGTAACGAATGAGCAATCGAGCCATCTATCGCAACCCTTGGCATATAGAAAGTCCTTGAAGTCGTCAAAAGAGAGCATGCATGGCCATCCATCATGCAGGAACATGCCGGGTGGCGTCTCGATCATGATGTTGGTCATGCCTTCGGGTGCCTTCATCAAGCGGTCATGAAGACGCTGACAATCGAGAGGCAAAGCATTGTATTCTTCTGAGCTGATCAGACGGCGGTCCGGCGCCTCAGGCTGGACTCCAGCATCAGTCTCTTCTACGACATCGGTCGTGCAGACCATCCCACTCTCCCCCCGTACCGGTGATAAATGGGCCTCCTACGCATGCATCAAATTTTAAAAATTTCAAGTATTTAAAAAGAGCGGTTTTGAATGTAACAAGATATGTTGATAATTTAGAGATTACCTGATCAAGAATGATCTGATTCTTGGGCCATTGGATAAATGACTCACGAATGTCATCCACAACTAGCATTTCCTCGGTCGGGACAGGAAGAGGTATCCTACGCCATTCTGACACAACAGAGTCGATTTGGACGCATGCATAGCCGCGCCCGACTGGAGCATGGTGCACCAATGTTTGCCCCGGAATTACGAGACCCTTGGCAACGGTGATAGGCACCGCACCGCTCCAAATGATCAAGTCGCATTTGGTGGCCACCTGCAATTATTATTAAGATTACCATATTTGATACCAAGTTTACGAACCAACATTAATTGCATTTAGATTATTAATAGTAGGTATTACCTTGAGATTATCGAACTCGTCCTCCCAGGTCCCGGATGCTTGACTGCTTCGCCGAATTCCCGACGAAATGGGGGGTCCTTGCTCGGATGGGTGTGTAAACTGATGAGATGTCATGCGGTTTACAATCCTTGCTTCCATCCTTGCTTCCATCTCCGCCATCCTCTCCGCCATCCTCGTCTCGTACTCTTGTTGGATTTCCCGGCGGAGCCGCGCATCTCTCTCTTCGTGGGTGACTTTGGCGCGCGATCTTCGCTTGGGTTTCTCTGAACGGAAAACAACATTGAAACCCTTGTAGACGCCTACACCCCTTACCCGACTCGGGTGCTCCGGATTGTCAAGCGTTTGAGAGAGAGAGTCATTCTCCCTGGAACAGGTCTGGACACCCGATGTGACCTCCTCCTCCACTTGCAACTGTTAATAAAAAAATTGAATGCAATAAAAGAATAAGTCAAGTGAGTGAGCTATAATTTTTTTTGAATGACTCAGGGTTATAAAAAGAATGACTTACCATTTTATGAGCCACGGGCTGCAACTCTTGAGGCAGTCGGATCTTCCCGTCGGCAGTAATCTCAGACCTTGCCATGAGCCAATTCGTGCCCCGGGGATTGGCGATCTTTACCACGGGTGAGTCAGAATCTTTGTTTGACTCAAGCACGGACTTCCATTCCTTTGACTTACCCTCGTACCCGCCTGATCCTAAATGGTGCGGATACAAGTTCTTAGCAACAGTCCTCCTGCCCCTTTCGCTTTTTTCCTTCAAGAATAAAAGCAAATCAAACCGTTAGTTCAAATATAACAACCGATCAAGGAAAAAAGAGTTAAAACTTTATAAATTTAGTTACCTTGAACTCGGGTGTTTGCTTCAAAGCAACAAACTCGTCCCATATTGGTTGAGTCACATTTTGATAGTACCCGACCGGACACCTCCCTTTATTCATCCATTCTGTCACGAGGGTGCTCTTATGTTGCTTCCACCCCTCGTTCATTATCTTGAAGGTGTTCTGCTTCGGTGTGTCATCCTTAATTTTCCATTGAGCCTGATTGACAGCAAACAATTATTAGTGTCAGAGCCTGATTAACAACAATCAAATTGAAATATTTAAATATAATCCGATTACCTTAATCTGCTGCCACCATTCTTCCTTATCTTCCTTTTTAACCTTCTTCCAGTTATCTATCCTAATGTCCGCCTTCTCCTTCACGAGGTTGTTCACCCAATTTGAGTACGGCAATCGGTTTGGCCCTGTCGGATGGCCTTCTTCAGTGAACTCGATGACAAATTCCTTCGCCTCTGTCGTGTTTTTGCACTTGGTCGGACCTCGCTTCCTTCTTTGTGACGAGGCTAACTGTGATGGACCTTGCATGTCCTCGTCTACAAAAACAAAATTAGAAAGTTAATATTAACATTCCAAATCAATTTTACATTACCAAATTTAATTTTAAATTACCAAACATTATTGCCAAACCCTATTAATTTATGTAAAAAAAAAATTGGTCCAATCAATTTCACAATAATCAATTTCAATTAATTTACGTAAAAAAAAATTATGTACAAAAAAAAATTACAATTTGGTTCCAATAAATCGTAACATTCCAATTTGGTACAAAATTTGGCCTAAATTTTTTCCAATAAATCGTAACATTCCAATTTGGTCTAAAACAATTTCAAAATAATCCTAATTCAATAATCCCAACATTTGCATTTTGGTACAAAATAAACCTAATTTTAGTTACTCTACAAAATAAATTTAAATTGGTCCAATTTGGTCTAATTTGGTTCCAAGCACTACCAAGACTTTACACTAATTACACCAAGACTTTACACTAATTACACTAATCAATTTATTAATTTAACCTAAACCCGAACTTGGTTCAATTTGGTTCAATTTGGTCCAATTTGGTTCCAAGCACTACTCAATTTACACTAATTACACCAAGGCTTTACATTAATTACACTAATTACCTTAAGCAGCAAGAGAGGCAGCAATGGAGAGAGAGAGAGAGAGGCAGCAATGGAGAGAGAGAGGGAGAGGCAGCAATGGAGAGTTTGAAAATCGGCTTCCAAGCATGCACTACCCAAAACCCTACAATCACTAATCTCAAATGAGCAAAAGGATCGGAAAAACAAGAGAGCAAGAGAGAAGAGAAGTGTATTATTACCAAGGAAAGAAGAAGATCACCAGAATAGGCAGCAAAGAGGCGGGCAGCGTTGGACCACAAGAGGAAAACAGGGAAGAGTCGGCCGGAACTTAGAAAATTTTTCAAAATCAGAGGAGGAGAGGGAAGAGTCGGGACTTGGAGATGAATATGAGTGACTCTATTCTTTCTACACGGATTTCTACAAAAAAAACCGTGTGTAAATACATTCCTACACAGATTCTTATTAACTATCCGTGTAGGAAACCATATAGAGCTACACGGATTGTTATTAAAAATTCGTGTAGGAAACAATAGAGAGCTACACGGATTTTTAGTAAAATCCGTGTAGGAATGTATTTGCACACGGATATTTAATAACAATCCGTGTAGGAATGTATTTGCACACGAATGATATAGTCTGATTTGTAATATTACTAAAAATATTTCAAATGTAGTATATGAAATTTTTATTTGAAATGCATTGAAGGTGAAATAAATATATATCATTTCTGAATAAAAAATATATGATATGAAATATTACATTGAGTTTTTATATATATCATTTCAGAATTGTAAAATATATGAATTTTTTATATATAGGCTTTTTATATATATCATTTCTAATTTGGAAAATGTATATCAAATTTTTGCATTAAAATTGAAATAAATAATCTAAAAAATATTAAAATACATATAATAACTTATTTAACCTATTAAAAATAAGTATAAATTTCAAAAATAAATGTAACAATATTAAAAAATTAAATCTAATTATCTAACATATCAAAAAAATTCAAAAAACGAATGTCAAAAATAAAAACTAACATGTAGAAAATTAAATCTAATTATCTAACATATTAAAGGTCTCAAGTTTAATAACTTATTACAAAAAAAGATTACATTAAAAAATATTACATCCAAAAAAATATTAAAGCTAGGTCTCAAGTGTAAAATGAAAATATTACACATTGGCTTTTTTCTTTCTTTTTCTCTTTTTTTTTCACTTTTTGAACATCGGCCCATAATCCTTCGTTGTGGTCGGATCTCATGTAGTTTGCTTCGTCTTGTTCTTCAATTGCTGGTGCCTCAGTTGGCATGTCGGCACAGAATGGAGGTATCTCTTCGAACTGGTCGTACTCTTCTTCGTCGACGACGTCTTCGACCCCAACAATCCTTCTTTTCTCCGAGAGCACAATGCTCCACCTAGCATCACTCGGGTCAGTGACATAGAAGACCAGTGTGGCTTGCTTGGCAAGTATAAACGAATCATCAACATACCCGACTTTGTTGAAATCAACGAGTGTGAACCCATTGTTATCAACCTTAACACCCCGGTCTTCGACCCATCGACACCGAAACACGGGAATGTTTAGGCGAGGGCTGTAAATGAGCTCCCAGATTTCTTCAATAACACCGTAATATGACTTTGATGCTATTACAGGCCGGGCATCCCCGGATCTACTGAATTCTTGAGCGGCCGCCACCAACATCACCCCGCTATTTTCCGTGGTGCTCTTATCACTTTGGACTTTAGTGTAAAATGTATATCCGTTAATCTCGTATCCTTGAAATGTTCTGACCACAGTTTGGGGTCCTTGGCCAAGCAGCCTAACAATTTCATTTACGGGGTGTGATTTCACTCTTTCTTTCAGCCATCCTACAAAAGAACGATTGTGCTCGTTATTAATCCACTTCTGACTTCTTGTGTAGTTCCCTTGACGAAGGATTGTCATGTGCTCATCTATATAGGGAGCGACATCTGCAATGTGCTGTAGTACAATAAAATGTGCCCTTTCTAGTTCATCTTGGTCAGCAACTATGGCTTTCAAACCGATTGTCCCAACTCCTTGGAGCCATCCCTCGTATCGAGATTGTGGAACACCAATAGGACACACACCGGTCAGGTAGTTCATGCAAAACTCGACCACCTCTTCCGTGGAATATCCTTCGACAATGCTACCTTCGGGCCGATATCGGTTCCTTACGTATTTTTTCAAAATGCCCATGTATCTCATGAATGGATACATATACCGCAGAAAAACAGGACCACAAATCTTAATTTCTCTCACAAGGTGAACAACAAGGTGAACCATAACATCGAAAAAAGATGGTGGAAAATAAATCTCAAGATGGCAAATAGTAACGACGACCTCCTTTTGCAAAGCGTCCAATTTTAGCGGGTCTATCACCTTCGAATTAATTGCATTGAAGAAAAAACAAAGCTTCGTAATGGTTTGCCGAACAGCCTTTGGTAAAATACCCCGAATTGCAACGGGAATCATATGTGTCATTAAAACATGACAGTCGTGGGATTTCATACCAATCAATTTTAGGTCCTTCATTGACACCAGCTTCTTAATATTCGAAGAATACCCTGATGGGACTTTAATACTGTGAAGGCATTTACAAAAGCTTTCCTTCTCGATCTTCGACATTGTGCACATTGCGGGGGGTAGGTATGCCCGCTTCCCTTTATCCTGCCGTGCAAGCTTTTGTCGTATTCCCATTTCCACCAGGTCTTTTCGAGCTTTAATACCATCTTTAGTCTTGGTCGGGATGTTCAGTAATGTGCCAATCAAACTGTCACACACATTTTTTTCAACATGCATGACATCAAGGCAGTGTCTCACTTCTAAAATTTCCCAGTACGGTAGCTCCCAAAATATGGACTTCTTTTTCCAAATATTTTTCGGTGGTGCTTTGGCACATTTTCCGAAGACAACATCAAGGCTTTCAACCCTCTTAAAGACACTCTTCCCGTCCAATGGACGACGTGCCACTCCGAGCTCATTTTTCCCGTTGAATACCTTCTTCTGCTTACGGTATGGGTGATTCACAGGGAGAAACCTACGATGGCCCATAATAACATTCTTTCTAGAATGCTTCAACCTCAGCACCTGCGTGTCATCTTCACAGATAGGGCACGCTTTTGCCCCTTTAGTACTGTAACCCGACAAATTCCCGTATGCGGGAAAATCATTTACGGTGCAAAATACCATGGCCCGCAATTTAAATACCTCTTTACTGTACGCATCCCACATCGAGACGCCATCCTTTCATAATTTTTGGAGGTCCTCAATTAATGGTTCGAGATACACATCTATGTCATTTCCGGGTTGTCTGGGTCCTTGGATCAGTAATGACATCATTATATACTTGTGTTTCATGCACAACCATGGAGGCAGATTGTAGATAGATAACAGAACTGGCCAAGTACTGTGCCGACTGCTCATGCTTCCAAACGGACTCATTCTGTCTGTGCTTACCACAATCCTAAGGTTTCTCGGGTCGGAACCAAATTCTTTGAAGTGTCTACCGATGTTCCTCCATTGGGGAGAATCAGCCGGGTGTCTTAGTTTTCCGTCCTTTTTACGCTCTTCTTCATGCCAACGTAATAATTTGGCATCTTTGGTATTTGCAAAAAGCCGTTTGAATCTCGGAATTATCGGCAAGTACCACAGCACCTTTGCCGGAGGCAGGCTCTTTTCTTCTTCATCGTTAAATTCATCAGTGTCACCGCCCTTACGTTTATACCGTGAAACATCGCATTTAGGACATGCATGCATGGCCTCGTACTCTTTACGATATAATACACAGTCATTCGGACATGCATGTATTCTTTCGATCTTCAAACCCACTGGACAGATCAATTTTTTGGCCCGATAAATTGTACAGGGTAACTCGTTGTTATCCGGGAGCATTTCTCGTAAAAGCTGTAATAAGGACGTGAAACTCTTATCGCTCCAACCATGTTCTGCTTTTAATTTCAATAATTTTAACACAGCTGACAATTTTGTAAATTTCGTACACCCAGGATACAACGACTTTTTGGATTCATTCTTCAAATACTCAAATTTACCAAAATATTTATCACCAATTTCATCTCCCACATCACGCAACATTTCCTCTAGATTGTCATCGTACTCGTGTTCTACATTTTCATCAATATTCACTGTTATCTCGTCATCGTCGCTGCATTTGAATCCAACATTATCAAAATTATCAAAATTTTCGAGATTCTCATAATCATTATCATCGTTGCAATCAAGTTCATAATTATCAAAAATTCCTACATTCTCATCATTATCTTCGCAATTTCTATTGGTGCCACTACTTTCTTCAATTTTTTCGCCATGCATGAACCAACATGTATATCTTTCCTTAAATCCCCGACAAATCAAATGAGCTCTAATTACTTCCGGGTCCCCAAATCCTACACAATTTTTACAATCCCTACAAGGACATAAAATGTTGGCATCCCTTTTCTCCACTCTATAACTCTCCGCAAATTGTAAAAACTCTTCAACGCGAACCAAATATTCTTCACTATCTCGTCGCAATTCATACATCCAACTTCGATCCATCTGTAAATTAAATTTAAAAAATAATTTCAATTAATTAATCATGGTGCATGGTCGACATATATATAGCTTTGGACGAATTAATTATTGGCTTACAAAGGGCCGGTTTACAATCCTAACCCACCCTTTGAATATTGTGCCTCATATGTGAACACATGTTAGCGGAATTTAATTAGTATTTGAGAAAAATTCGGCAGCATTTCCCCTTAACTCCCCAAGTATGCGTAAAGACCACATACTCGTAGGAGTAATAAGGAGAAATACTGTCGAACTTTTCTCAAATACTAATTAAACCCCACTAACATGTGTTCACATCCTAAATGAGACACAATATTCAAAGAGCAGTCCCAAACCGGGGACTATTCAAAATTAATCCCTATTGGATTAATTTTGAACGGACATGGACCTAAAATCATATTAATAGGTTGGTTATTGGACAACAATACACTAATTATTCTAATTAACAAATTAAAACAACCATGCATGCATATAATCAGAAAATAACAGGAAAAAAAAAGAACAATTACTAATAACTTGAGTAATTAAGAGAGAGAGAGCAATTACTAACTTGAGTAAGAGAGCTAGAGAAGAAAATCACAACAAAATCAGCTATCTCAGATCCCAGCGGCGCACAAATCAGCTTCCAGCCAATCCAGAGGAGAGAGAGTGATCAAAACGGCGCTGGAACGGGAGGCTTACCGCATTAAAACCCTAAAATCAACTTTCCTACACGGATTTATAGGTACAAATCCGTGTAGCTCTCTCAAAATATGTACACGGATATTAAAATTAAAAACCATGTACAAAAATATTTCCTACACGGATATAAAAGTAATAATCCGTGTAGCTCTCTCAAGTTTTATACACGGTTATTTACTCTAATATCCGTGTATAAATCCTTAATTACCACACGGAGTCCGATTGGGGTGTTATTATCCGTGTAGAATTCCTTGAGCACCGGAAAAATCCGATTTTATACACGTTTTTTTATAAAATGGGGCAAATCCGTGTATAAGGTACAGTGTAGGAAGACGTTTTTTGTAGTAGTGTCTCCTCAAATATCTTTCAGACTAACAAATAAAGATTATGAAAGAGCACTTTATAATCTTCATTCGAGTTTGCTACAACCTTAGGGATTTTATTGGGTGACAAAATATCATTGTGAGTCCAACATCTTTCCTTTGGGAAAAAAGGTTGCAATATTTTTGTTTTGTGCGCTACAATTGTCAATTAATATTAAGACGAACCTTTTCAAGGAAGAAAACCTATGAACACGATTATTTTCAATGGAGAGAACCAAAAGTATAAATTATCAAGCTGTATAAGAACACAAAAGTAGCAAAGTTAAATCGTTCATTTGGGCTTGACCCTAGGCCTTTTGAATAACATAGTTATTTGTACTATTTAATTGCAGTGTACGAATAATCTCTTTTAAAAGGAGAAATGCTATCGTAGAGAAATAATTGATCAAAAACATATGTTGCCCATCTCTCTGAAATGTCCAAAACCCAATCGCTCTCAGATTGGGTTAAGCCCAAAATTGCACTCTCCAATAAAATTTAACGGCCCAAGCCCAAAATTGATAGCCTGGGACCCCCCATGTGCGTAAAGAATGATTTACTTCATTGCTGAATGATGATCGATCCGCAGAGAGAATGGACTATGATACAGCGACCCATTCAGTTGTTTATTTCCAACCGCTGTACTCATCTACCTCCCCACTTTAAGCCGTGTTTTTTGTTTTGATCAATGTATCCAAAAGACCACTTATTAGAAGAGATACATTTGATAGAGTTATGGATCTCTCATGGCTACATAAATCCAGCGACAAAAGAAAGATAGAAGAAATTGCGGGTGAATATTATGAGGAATTTAAAAAGATGTCCTTTCTTGATTATGTTTCTAATCCTTATTTTGTTCTACTAGAATTAAGGATTAAAAAAATCAAACAGATTACACATATATTAATATCAATTTTGTAATTTGTATTTTATTATTCTGAAATGGTTGTACTTGCACATTTAATATTCGTTCCATATTTACCTTTATATATCTATAATGATGTACAAATACAATAATGGTCCAACGACTACGATAAGGTTTATACCGTATCTGTCTCTATCATGTTAACATTTTGAGAAGATCTGCACTTATTATTTTTGGTCCAAGTTTTGTCCATTGCATGCTAAATTTCTACGCATTGTCAAATACTCGTTTTGTTATTTTCTTCAATGATTTCATTTTCACTGTTGCCCTCTGGTCAAAGTGAAGTTTAAGTAAAATTGTCCTTTTGTTCATATATCAACAAGTTTATTTGGATGTTTTGTAAATTAACAGCGTGATTTTAGATTGTTGGATAAGTTGACTCAAGTCGTTGCTCTCTTTTTGGGATAGAGATTATTGGTCTGTGTTTTTTCTTCAAAAGTAGTCTCAAGCTCTCAGCCTCGACTGAGCATGAACATTCTGTTTCCCTCAATTATTCATCATAGCTCAGTAGAATCAACTAATAAATAGGGGTCAACTTTGGAAAAAAAATATTGGATCAAGCAAGAAGTTAATATATATGTAAATTTCTTTTACATCATAAATTGCGAAACAGGGTAACAGACCCTTAAAAAGAATTAGTTTTGAGTAAATTTTTATCATTTGAAAATTCTGTGTTGTAGAGAATCACTCACAGAGGTCAGCTGCGGCAGAGTCTATGATACATCACAATTTTTTATTCCAACCAACATAATTACTTTTAATACACATAAATTATAGTCAAGTGGGGCTGTTTTACGTCTGTCCTTGTTACTGCATGCATTGGCAGATTTACTTAGATGAACACCTGTTTTTGGCACAAACTTATATTACTATTAATTGTACGATTTACAATAGTAATATATTAAATCCTCTCCTTACTGGTGATTTCCACCTAGCACAAACATATATCTCACTTTTTCATTATAAACGGACATAAATACGTTGTTGCATTCTTCTTGCTCTGACTATTTCATGTGACCAGGAATTATTTATCTATGGGTTTGCTTGAGGTGGATTATAACGACATCTTTTTTGAAAATGCTGACTGCAAGGGTTGACATGTGGTGGTGGTGGGTAAGACCGGCCTGGTCTTGTGAGCGCTGGCACTCCGATTGCTGAAAATGAGGATATCACAAAGTAGATTTGTAATTATTAATCTACTAATAATGAAAGAACGACGGAAGATATATCTCTCACTTTATCAATTACTAAAAAATATCTACTTATCACTTAATTATATAATTAGGAGAAAATTAAAAGATACTCGTTTGATTTTCATTAAATTGTCATGTCAATGAAAGTTTCAATACTTCCTTTAAAAAAAATAAAAGAAAAAAACACTACCTATTAAATAAGAAAGAGAGAGATTACTTACCATCAGCCTTGCGCTCTTCCAGGATTCGAGCAGCCTCAGTACAAGGCAATACCAGAGAGCTAGTGAAAAATAGGAAGAGAATGCAGAGAACTGGAAGAGTTCTTCTTGTTGATATAGTTGAATTTAGTTTCATCATCTTTCCTATTATGATGCAGCTGGTAACCTTCTTCAAGGATTCATTCCTATATATAGACTTCCCAAGGCAATTTCTATTAATTAAAAAAATATATGGATACTATTTAGCTATTCTTTGTCTGTATCCAATATGTTTACACCTCTAGACCTTTCTACTATGATATCTCTTCCGTTGACCTCAGGTCAACGCAACTGTTCAGCATGCTTGTCGTTAGTAATGGTGCATTTTTCAATTTTTGGCGATGCATGAACAAGTCAGGATCTTTTGTAGTTTGACAACGATTGTGATCTTAATTTGTTGTATTAGTTGACTGAATTTATTTCTCTCCTTCAGCTAGGCTAGCTTACAAGGGATTGGCCCCTGTTTTTCTTTTAAAAGTAAAATTGGTTGGACCATCTTTTTTTCTCTTTCCAATTAGATATATGTGTTCTTCAAGTGTGGCATCTGTTTTTAAAGTAAATTATATGAAACAGTTGCAGGTCCGCTGGGCATGACCCATTACTTGAGTAAAGTTTCGACAAATCTTTGGTCCTGTTTTCTTTTATCACACACTGAAATTTCCACATCTTATATAGTCGTCTGGTTTTTATTTAGTCTCTTTTTTTCCATTGAATGGTACCTTTAAAGCTGTAGATATCAGTCAAAATTACTAATTTACTATTCAATTTATTATATGATTTTGTATTGTTTCTACACTCCTTGTTTTTTCCAAATCTCCACCTCTGAAGAATGATTAATCCGGGAGTCAATTTTTGTCCTAGATAACTTTTTGATCATTATAAGCATCTCCCCTGTTTTTTTTTTTTTATTCCTTTTTCTTTTTCCAGTTTCCAGTTTTCTGAAAACCTTGTTTTTGCTTTCCTTTTCTTGCCTAATAACCATGATTAGATAGATGAATTAGTGAACATCAATTATAGAGTGGCTTGATATCTATTATTGTTCAACTACTATAGAAAATAACTTAAATTGTTTGATACATTGTGACGTTTGATGCAAAAGACTCTGTACCAGTTCACCATGCGCCAGTGTTAGTTCCGCTATCTCCGTACCATGAACTATTTCTAGGACCATTTCACATAGCGCATAGGAAGGCATGTTGTTGGAAAATATTGTGGGATTCCAAATGTTCTAGTTACATATACTGACTAAAAAATATATAGTTGCACCTTATTCGCTTTCATTTAAAAATTTTAAATTATAGTTTCATACAGCGGCGGATGTACCTCAGTGAAATGGGGGTCAATTGACCCCCCTATTTTTTCAAAAACCAATAATAAAAATATAATTTTGTTATATAAATTATACTTGAATGCTACAAGTACATGAACTTTGACCCCCATATTATTTATGAATTTTTTATACTATTGACCCCTATTATATTTCAAAAAAGAATAACTTGTGTACAATCTTGGGAGACATATATCATTTTAGAATAATTTTTTAATAAAGAAACCAAGTAACCAACAACAACTTTGACCGTGAGACACTCCTAGTATTTAAATATAATATCTTTCATTTTATATTTTTTCTTCTAGTTCTCTCATTCTCTCTCCCAACATCATATTATAGTAAAAATATAAAATGGCAAAACTGCGAGACCTCCAAATCCCTATTTTCACTTTTATCTTATTTTAAATCTGAAAATTTAAATCATTACGGGGTTGTGCCAGTGCGCCTGTGCCTCCTCGTCTTGTCCGGCTGTGACGGCATCCACATCGTCTCGTGTCAGGTTATTCTCTTGAGCTCTTTATATATTTTTTATGACACCTTGACATTGAACCTTGATTACTTGAATTGCAACTGTTTTTTTTTTGAGAAAAAATAAGGATCTATGTCCTTATTTGCTGCATTAATTCATAAAAGTTTTTATAGGTTTCAAACTGAAACCTATTACATTGGATAAAAGAAAGGTTCAAAATACTGAACCCAAGAGGAACTTGCAACTGTGTGTTTTGGTTATCTCTTAAATTGAATTCCTGATATGTAAATTAGTAAATATGTATTTCAATTTTGTGGTTGAATACTTGAAATCTTGGATCTTTTTTTTTTATTAAAAGAAATTATGTTTGAATCTTTTTTTAATTTGTGTTTGACCCCCATTTGGTAAATGTCTGGCTCCGCCCCTGGTTTCATAATTATTTTTTTCCAATACAAAACTTGTTTAGACTCTTTACAAGAATCAGGAGTGATGACTTGATCATGTGATAGTTGAATAAGCATATCAAATTATCAATCTTGTTTAGACTCTTTAGTTTCTTTTACTTGTGTTTTTTTTACTTATGGAGCGATATTTTATGCCTATAGCAGAAACTACCTCTCTCTGTTTCTTCTTGTGCGTACAAGCAATGGATAGAGAAACAAAATTTCCTTTTTAATGTTTTTCTAAAGAATGTCATACCAGATCCATCCTGTCAGTAACAGTTGTATATAATAAATGACAGAAATTTGCTGCGTGTCTCGTGCCGTGACAATGCTGTGACTCGTGGGTCCCATGCCGTGATCATTCGCATGTCGTGACTATCTTTTGAAATTTTGGTGTGACACGACGCGTAAAATATCTGGTCATGACATAGCACATGGTCACGCGAGTCACGTATCGTTAGAACCGTTAGATTTTGATCAAATGGTGAATATTTAATAAACAAATCTAAATTATGTAAAAAAAAAGGTAAATATTACTGTGTTGTGACCAGTCACATTTTGTCACAGCGTGACTTATGTGCCGTGAATACCCGTCGATATTTTAGTGACGGCACTTTTTTTCACTCTATTCTAAATGGTAACAAATTCTAGCGGAGCTTATTGCAGTAAATTCCCTTAACAATATCTTTAATTATTGCAACTTCCTTTTAATCATCCGACATGAATGAATAGTTGTGGCAGGCTACAGTACAAATGCATGTGACTCTTAATTAGTAACATTGACTGTTTTGTGAACCCGACGAGAACATAGTAGCCCCCCTCCACTGAAAGTAATAACAAGAAATGGTAGAAGTTAAATAAGCATTGACTACTGCACTGTCAAGTCTTTCTCATTGGCACAGAGCTTTCCGATTGTTTTTTAAATATCCTCTAAAAAAATAGCAAATATACCCTCTGTATTATTATTTTTTTTTTAAAAACATCCTGATTATCTCAGGATGGAGCAGTTTGCTTACAATACCTGACCGGCCCTCAGTGGGGCGGTCTGATGCCTGTACCAAATTGCCCCCACTAAGGGTGGTTTGTTATGAAACCTTCATAAATAGAGGATTTTCTCTCTCTTGCCCATTCTCAAATCATTTCAGCGGGGTAGGAAGAGGAGAAAGAAGATGAAGGCGATTTCAGACGATTATTTGGCAATTTTAGGTATTTTTTTTATTTATTATACAGTCCAGTTGTGTTACATATAATAAAAATATGAATTGAAGAATATAAGCACTTCCATTCTATCATTTATATTCGATTCCTTTGACTTTGCACATAGGTATGAGCAGTGCTGCACAAAATATCATAACTAAAGGAACCGAATTCTAATTCGGTTCCTTTTGCCTCTTATATGTCATTGCAACCTCCTTTCCATCTCCCTCTTTCTTCTTCTCCTTTAGAGGACAAACTCTGATGCAGCCTACCATGTGGTTGTGAGTTTTGAATATTCCTTGGGCGATGACGATTAGAGCAATCGATCTAATATCCTAAATTATTTGTACAATTTATATAAAAATGATATTGGATATTAGATAGATTATGGTGGGAATTTTGATGCAATAGAAGAAATCGAACCAGCTTTGATTCCTAATTTGAAAATAACTAAAGAAACTTCACCATGCGGTTCCTATATTATTTTTACCGCAATCCATCTAATATCATATATTCCTACATTATTTTTATATAATTTCTAAAAGTAAAAAATTTATAATATAGAAGCTATATATTATTTTTATATTATTTTTACTGCAATTCATCAAAAGGGTGGTCACCCCGTGTCTAAACGTAACTGGTCATATTTGATCACGTTTAACTATTTTTTTCATAAATTATGTTAATTTATTTAAGATTTACCATTTGATCAAGATGTGACGATTCTAATTACATGTGACTCGTGTAACCACGTGCTATGACTAGATGTTTTGCGTAACGTGCCGTGCTATATTTTCAAAAGATTGTCCCAGCACGCAAATAATCACGGCATGGCCTACGCGAGTCAAGAAACGTAATTGATACGTGTGCCGTGCATTTCGAAGGATATCAAAGGAAGCTTTTCATATTATTTTTATTTCTGTTTAACAAAATATGTGACTTTCTAGTTCTGTAGTTTATAAATATTACAAACACAAATTTTAATGCAGATTCCACGATCCTCAGATTCACATATATAGTTTTAATAAAAAAAATATGATCAATGAAGTCATTTTTTCAGTGTGTGGTCACAGTGTGTGTGTCAGAGTGTGTTGCCTTGCAATGGCAGATCATTCTAGCTAAAAAATTTTGCAAGACCATAAACGAAATGGATAGCGTGTGGTTTGGTGATGAAGCGCTGGTCATGTCTCTGCCCCTGTTTACTGTTAGGAATTTTGGAGCCGGTGGTGTGCACAAGATTTGTGCCAACAACATTTGAAAAGAAACAGGGGAGTAACTAAAACATATATAAACCCATCCATCAAGCTAAAGAGATATCTGAGAACACTCTGAAAATCTCGTTTGACGACTGCCCAAAATTGTGAGAAACATCCAAAAATCACCAGTTCGCAACAACATTTGCAAAGAAACAGCTCAGATCGATTTGCACCTCCGTATGAAGGAGAGACAAGGAAGGGGGTGAAACATGAAGAGGCACCCAATGAAAGAGGGATAGGATTGTTTTGTTTGTATTTGTCTATTGAGTAATGAATACATTTGACTAGTGGACTTGACAAAACAAGGAATTAGTTATAATTAATTGAAGGCATATTACAAGGACTTCATAGAGCGCAGTAATTAATAATATGAGAGAAACAGGTGGGCTAGGCCTTATGGGCCGTTGTAGCCCAGTAACAATTAATTGACGCACGTTAATTACATGTCAATTTGGAATAATTTAGTTAGAATTTAGATTAAAGTAGTACAATTTAATTTAGTATATTTTTTGATCTGATTATAATGTGATTTATGCTTTTTTTTAATGTATATTTTCGGATCTGATTACAATTCATTTTTTTTTTTTTGGGATTATTCGTCTTAATTTGTTGCGTTTAGAGAGATCTGAGAGGTGGAAGCTGGACATGTCGACATTTCATCTACTTGTCGGCGAAATGATAGTCACGTTGAAGGACGTTAGTTGTCTCCAGGGCTTATCTTTTTTTTTTTTTTTTTTTTTTTTGAAACCTTCGCAGAGGCTGCGAAGTCGTGAAGAGGAATCGAACTCTCGATCTTTGGATACAACAATCCTAGAACTTTTTATTAGCCAACTGTGCTACCTCTCCTTTCCCAGAACTTATCAATTAAGTGTAAAAGAATATGGAATTGGGCGATGACGTACGGTTGGACCAATGGATCTAATATCCAATATTATTTACAAATTTATATATAAATAATATAGGGTATTAGATAGAATGTGGTGGAATTTTGATGCAATAGAAGAAACCGAACCAGCACTGATTCCTTTGAAAATATCTAAAGAAACTGCACCAAACCTTTACTATATTATTTTTACCGCAATCCAACTAATATCATATATTCCTATATTATTTTTATATAATTTTTAAAAATAGAAAATTGTTAATATAGAAGCTATATCTAGAAAATCCTTAACAGGGGAGGTGGTTTCTTATAAAGAGCAAGACATAGTGCAATCCATATCCTCTGAGGTACCCGAATATTTCTGTTTGGATCACAAATGTCCGATCGAAATCGGGACCAATCTGGCCCGAAATAAAATGTACACGGGACCACTTTAATATTTGTGTGAATTATAATCGGACTGTCTAGATCTAAACAAAATTTATTCAGTTAAAATTTATTCAGTTACCTTAGGTGATAAGAATTCAAAATGGTGACCCCACTCCACCGAAAGTACTCCACTCTGGTCAGAAAAGCATTGACTAGTGTTTTGTCTAGTCAAGTGTCTTGTACATGGTACATCCGAGAGCTTTACCCCTCAGATCTCAATACTCTCTTGCTCTATGCTCATTTCTCATTTCTCATTTTCATAATTCAGATCTAAGATACTTTCCTCCCTGTTCACAGAAATCTACAGAGAAAAATGGCAGGGAATTTGATATCCTCTCTGCTATCTCTAGGCACCAAATTGCTCCTCTCAATTGAAGCCTCTGAAGTGGATCAAGGCCACGTTGTACGATGCTGAGTAGAGAGAGATCGGAGACTTCTCCATCAATTTGTTGCTCAAGGAGCTGAAGAAGGTCACTTATGATGTCGAGGATGTACTCAGCGAGGACCAGTAAGAGGTAACACAGGAAATGCTTATGTGGCATCCAGTTTTCACAAGGGAAATCAGATGGAGGTTTGTACCACGGCATCATATTCTAATGAGAACATCCTCGCTGAGAACATCATCGGCATCATAAGCGGCCTTCTTCAGCTCCTTCAGCCAGAGCTTGATGAAACGGGCTCTGATCTCCCTCTCCTCAGCATCGTACAGCGTGACCTTCATCCACATCAGAGTTTGCATCGGTCCTTGTTGTGAGTTACTAGAATTTGAAAAAGATAAAGAAGGGGACTGCTCACAGGCTGTAATTGAGGGGACTACAATTAGTTTAACTAGAATATTGCAACACAACTTTGTGTAAACAGTTACAACTATCTTATCAATCAATTATAAAATACCAAATAATTTATCATAGCCATCCGGTTAATACTACTATAGAAAAACAGATTGTACACGGACATAAATGGAGGAGCTACACGGATTTTCTACTGTGTAAGATGTGAGGGTATAGAAATAGGCAAATTATTATACACGGATATTTAACCGTGTATATTATAACGAATCCTACAAGGATTATTTCATAAATAGCCGTGTACGAAGACCTCCCACTATCACTCTACATATAACCGAGCTACACGGATATTTAGCAAATATCCGTATAAGATAACTCTTCCTGCATGGACATTTAGATAAATGTCTGTGTAGCTCTCTTAACCATCCTAGACGGATATTTTACCTAAAAAATCCGTGTAAGAATAGCTTCCTACACGGATTATTTGATCAATATATGTATAGAAAACAATTCTATATGGATTTTTATTAAATAATCCGTGTAGGAATGTTTGCGTATATTATTATTTTATGGATATATCTTCCTACACGGACTTTAGTTAAATATTAGTGTAGGATTATCTTTTTTTTTTCTCTTTTTTTTTTGGCTAGCTAGTATTTCTGTGTTTTCAGATAGCAAAATAGAGAATTCCAAAACAGATAAAGCAATTTAAAATCTAGAGAATTCCAAAGAATTAAGAAGATCATTAAAAATATATTCATGTACACTATATTATACAAAGTTATACAAATCCATGTTGATCGTTACAAAATTCTAATTGAAACTATCTTGCCCGCATACATCTAACATCGTCAAGCTGCCCCATGTTGTAAGACGACTGCTTTGGTACATACTACAATTATAATTTGGTATTAGTTAGTAACAAGAAAGGGTGAATATTTTTGCATTTTGGTGAATTTTTGTATTTTAGTCCCTGTGAGTTCTAGGTCTACTAACAACATAGAAGAGGTGAATATTTTTGCATTTTGCTTAAGTAGAAATGGTGCTTGAGTATTTACCTTAGAGAGGTCGGTGCTTAAGTAGAAAAAAATTCAGATTTAAATCTAATCCGTAATGGAAATAATATTATTTTGTAGTATATATATAATATATAATCAACATAATAACATTAAATTAGTTGTAGTGTAGTGATAAAGTTTTTGTCTCCTATTCCACATGACTTGGGTTCAAATTCCAGTGGCAACCAAGTTTATTTATTCATTAGATTTAGTAGTCATTGGATTTCGTACAATCTGGAAGTATTAAAAATAATCCACACTAATTATCAAGCATCCAATTTGAAACAAAAAAAATAATTCATCTAACGGTTGTAATTTATTTGGACCAAAAACTGTCCAACCTAGTTGTACAAGATCCGAAAATATTTATGGTTGCTTTCACTTTCATTGTTTTGCAATGCATCTCCAAAAGATGCATCAAGAAAAATCTCCAAAACAGTGCAATTAAATATGTTTGTAAAAATAAATTCGTATTTAGATTTATCAAATTTACACAACAACAAAAGTATTTGCAAATTAAATTTGGAAATTTCTTTACAAAAAAAAGTTGTTTTTATATTGTTTGTTTCGAATCAAGATTTAAAAGAAAAGATAAATACACACACTCACACACACATGACTAATCTTAGTAAGATAGAGAGGAGAAAATAATAACTTCAAATATCTTAGATCCCAGCTGTGTTGTGCGCAGAAATTTATGGAATCAAAATGGCGCTGGAAGGAGAAGGCCTTTTATATAACCAAAACCTTACAAAAACCATTCTACACGGATTTTTCACTATAAATCCGTGTAGCTCTCTCAAGGTTTTCTGCATTGTTATTTAAACAATAATATGTGTACAATAACCCTTCCTACACGGATTTTTTTATAAAAAATCGGTGAGCTCTCTAACCATTCATACACTGCTTTTTAATGAAATGTCCGTGTACAATTCCTACCTTTCTACATGATTTTTTTCCAAACAATTCTACATTGATTCTTTAATAAATATCCGTGTAGGATTTCCATAGATATTTCGGTCTTTCAAAAAATCCTATTTGGACACCGTTTTTATATAAAATTGTCAAATCCGTGTACGATGTGCAGTGTAGGATGACCATTTATATAGTAGTGTAATTTATTCATAGCCATCCAACAGAAATTTGATGTACATGAACAATGTACATAAAAATATAATTTGTAGAACTGTAATTTAATTTTCTGCTATATAAATAGGTATCCGTTTTTCATCAAAAAAAACAAACAAATAAAAACTAATGGATTGGCTATTGTAGTTGTACCATTAACTAAGATATGGGCTTCTCCACAGATTTTATTAATAACCCGAAAAAAAAATATTAAATATAATCTCAAAAATAAAAAAAATTTAAAAATGATCAAACCTTCCCAATGGGAGCTAAGGCAGTTCATAATTCATACCAGACCGCCCTGGGGGCGGTCCACTACCCCAAGGGGGCAGTTTGGTAATTTTATTTTTTTTATATTTTTTGTTTTATATTTATGTGTATTTTGTTTTATATTTTTTGTTAGATTATTTTGTTTTATATTTTTTGTTAGATTTTTTTGTTTCATAATTTGGTAAATTTTGTTTTATAAATGTGTTTTACAAATTGATGATTATAAAATTTTGAATTTGTATTTTTATGATTTGTTATGTCACGTTGATAGTCCAAATTCGATGTTGTTTTCTCCAACATTAATTCCGGAAAGACAAATCAATCACAGCTTATTTGATTGTCATCACATAAAAAAAAACTGAGAGAACATAACAGATCAAAATAAAACAACATAATGCTAAGTGAACAACGTAATAAAATATTGTCTAATCAGCATAAAATATAGCAATGAAAACATGAAATACTACAGTCAGGTCTAGAACATGAAATATAACAAACTATCGGCGACGGTGACGACCAGACAGTGACAACCTTTGACACGACCTGTACTTCCTGGGTCGCTGCACACACCTCTGTGGGACTACAGTCTCCTAGATATCCATCTCCTCCTGGAGGTCCAATCTTGAACCAGCGACTCATGGATCATTCTGCAGAGTGCTCGGCCCTGCTGAACCAATATTCATTTTACCTTCTAAATTTAAAAAACTCACAAATTTATCGAATTTATTAAGTTTTGAATTAAACTCATTTTAAATTTATAAAATACCCAATTTACTCTATATTAAAAATAAAAAATTAGAGTATTCTGAGAAGAAAGGTATGCTATACCAAAAATATAAATAAAGAAAAGGAACACTAGTAATACAGGTGCTCAAACTAACAGATTTAAGTGCTTCTAATTTATATGCCTTTATGCACTTTATTTCCATGACAATATCGGCCAACTTTTAAATATTCATCACCTGCACAATACAATACTGTCTTAATAACAAACAAAAAATCAAACCAACTAAAGTAGCACCACGATAATTAATTATGATTATAATACTCGTACCTTATTATGAGATCTATCATACGGTAACAATGAACAGACGACGAGCGTTTACGTCGCACATGATTTTAATGCTCCATTTAAAACACAGTGTAAATCCACCAAAAGTATTTGCAATGGCGCAGAAAATAGACACCTCACCTCATCAATTCTGCTTTTGAAAATTATTCAGGTTCCTTTACACAAATTTTCCCTGTTGCAAACACAGGGGACGCCGATTTTTTTATTAATTGGTAATGAGGAATAATTTCGGTAAATTTTGAAATCTAGGAAGAATATTAATTATGATTTATAACGTTCAGGACATTGTAGTTGGACGTTATAAATCATAACGATCAGTTAATTTGATTGAATGTTCGCTAATAAACAAAAAAAATAGCCGTTATGAACGATAACATCCAGTTACAATTGTTATTTTTTTTTACTTTACTTCAGGTCTATAACGGGTTGGTAAAAAAACCACTGTAGCTGACCGTTATCATCCATAACAGTAAAAAAAAATAATACTTTTATTAACAGTAATCTAATTTTTCTAATCAGACCATTGTAAACAATCACGTCCAAAGAACATTATAAACAATCACTTTTTTTTGTACTTTTCAAATTTTCTGCAAAATTTTCTGCAAAATTTTCTTTAAAACCTATATTTTTTTATTTATATTTTTATTAATAAAAATTTCGGCAGGGGGACAGGCGCAGCAAATTTGGATGGAAAAGAAGTGTCGCCAATTTTGAGGAAGTTGTGTGTCTTGTGCTCCCGTTCACGTAAGGAGTTTCGCGGCTTTTCTCGTAACATGACGGAGAATTCTATTTTATATATCTTTTCCCGATATAAATGACTAGGCAGATCTCCTGGGTCGGCAATTATGTAGTCATCTGTGTGACATGCAGTATCAATGCACGTGTCTATCGGTCTATGTAAACCGCATATATATAAAATGGTGACATGATTCATGATTGTATACCTTATTTGGTATACCATATGTGTCATGCACTTCGCTATAAAAGATAGTATCAGTAATAATCATTTTCTTGTGTTAATTTCTATCGAGATAAATAGTTTCATCATAGAAAATTATTATACCCTTATTGATTAGGCAAAGAAGCAGTACTGAACCGCAATCATGGTAAAGCGTAAAAAGAATGAGCCGAATAATATTATGAGGCTTCCTTATGAGACCCTAGTACGTAAGAGCCATGTGTCAATTGCTCTATGGATGAGGTCATGTCTCAACATGATCCGGTTCATCACATTTTGAAACCCGTACTGTCACAATTCCATCTAAGAGTTGTATTTTTCTTCTATCATGACAGTGCAACATACAAACATGATATCATAAGTGGGGAATCAATCTGAACTAAACTTCCGATCCATACGCTGAGTCCATCTTATGGTTTATTTGAAGAGGAAAAACCTACTGTAATTTCGTAAAAATAAAAAAGTGTATATTAACTAGCTAACTGCCTGGAAATTAAGTATGACAAGATTAATTTACCAAAAAAAACTACGACGACACTAATAAAATATTCCAGCTTGAGACAAGCCTTTTTATATGTGGTCCGTGTAAAATTCTTAAAGAGTGTGAGTAGGAAAATATCGGTGTTGATTCCATTTAATATTTCCTGTGTGGACGCACTGTACGAGAGGGCGTGCTCTTTATTCTTTACTTTGAACAAAACTGCAGATTAAAGAAATTATTGTTTTCCTGTGGCGCTTCCTTGTGGCTCTCCATGTAATATTTTTCAGGTTATATTTTAGTTAATTTTTATCAAATTCTGATGTTCAAGGTAGATGAGTAAAGAGAGATTATAAGTTCACTTAATTTAATTTCCATTAATTCTAAGCTTCAGATGAGAACAAATTAAATAAAAAAATGTAACAGAAGAGAGAAATATAAACCCCAAATTTAAACAAAATATTGGAGATACGGCAGTAATAAATCCTTAGCACATCCATAAATCAATCTGACCGTTTGATCATTTTTAAATTACTCAGCTATTGCTAAAAGGTTGTATTATTGTTACCCACAAAACCCTTTACGAAAGTAAGCAACGGCGCGGCTAACCTTATAAATCTACAAGTATATATATATATATGTATTGTAAGCATCCTAGAAAGTATATATAAACAGCATCTTATTTAACAATTTAGCTTTAATATAAGAAAAGCCAAATTCCATATTACTTGAGAGATAGGAACTTATTTTTATGCCAAGCCTAAAAAAAATCTCAACAACAGTAATTAAATCCATAGTATAGAAGATGGGTTCTCTTAGACTAATAAACGTTGCATACATATAATCTCTCAACATTTTATTTTAATTATGAGTTTATACTATTTTACAATAAAAAAATATGAATGGTGCTTCGATTTCAATTAGAAATTAGTTGTACACTTTCAATAAATTGAGTTTCGGTGCCTCCTTGGTTAGCAGATCCCAAGAGCCCTGATTGGTTAACCAGGTCGGCAACCGATAGCATGATGTCGGCTAACAGTCCATACCTGTATATAGTGAAAACGTTTATAAAGCAGTTGTTGAGTTCAAAGATACTCAACTTTTTACCTGAACAGTGATCAACTTAATTAGTGCCATGACAATACAACACATTTGAGGGATATGCAATTGTTCAAAACTAAAATGTTAATTTTAGCCTTTTTATTTTGAAAATATTCATCAGTTGTTTTGTTAGATACTATATTTGGCATCTTTCAGGACATGTCTTCTTTACTCTTTTATCTTATCTTTCTAAATGAAGGAAGTGAAATAAAGAAAAAGGATAAAGCAGCATTAAATTGTTCTCTCACTGCAAGCAAGGAATAAGAGCAATAAGTAACCACTTTTGTATTGTATGTTGGGTTGTGCATTGCTCACAACTGTTGCAGTATTTTAAAGTTCTCATATTTGGCTGCACCCGATTGATTATAAAAAAGAAGAAAATAGAACTTCATATATATCACAGATTAATTTTGAACCAACCGGAATAACTCTCTTGATAAAATTGACATTCCAATCCGATTCGGACCTACTAAAAATTTAAAATATAAATGATTCGAACCCGTGATTAATCGAATTCAAAAGTATCCAAACCTATATAAATTTGTAAATATTGAATATTCAAACATAAATTAATATAAACCCAAAGGATCCATGATCCAAAAAATCTTCAAACCCGGAGCAATCAAACTATATGCTATACCCAAACGACAATTATACCAATATGAATTAATATGAACTAGAAAAGATTGTAACCCGGTAAAAGATATTCAGATTTAGTTAGTTAACCGGGTCTGCAACAGCACAACATTGCATCCATGCAAATATGTAATAACAAAGTTCCCTATAGCTGTATATGGTGTAAATGCTTTTAAAGTATTTGTCAAATTGAAAGATACTAAACTTTTTACATGAACTTTGATCAACTTAATTAGGTCTATGACAATATATACAACATATTTGAGGAATGCAATTGTTCAAAACTAAGTTGTTAACTGTGGTTTGTATTGTTTTTGCCTTTTTATTTTGCAAATATTTATCAGCTTGTCTTGTCATACACTACATTTGGCATCTTTCAGAGCATGTCTTTTTTTTCCTTTTTTTTCTTCTTTTTAAATGAAGGAAGTGAAATAAAGAAAAAGGATAAAGCAAGAAACATTAAATTTCTCTCACTGCAAGCAAAGAATAAGAGCAATAAGCGGCCCCTTTTGTATCGTATATTGGATTGTGCACTGATCACAATTGTTGCAGTATTTTGAAGTTCTCCCATTTGGCTGCACTGGATTGATTATCAAAAAGATGTAAGAAAATAGAACTTCATATATATCTATGATAAAATTTGAACCAACCGGAATAACTTTCTTGATGAAATCGATATTCTAATCCAACTTGGACCTACTAAAAATTTATGAAATAAATGATCCGAACTCCTACTTAATCTAAATAAATTTATAATTATTGAATATTCAAACATAACATAATCTAAACGTAAATCATCCATGATCAAATCCATTTCCAAAACTTTAGCTATCAAACTAAATATTTACAACAATCTGAGTTACTATGAGCCGGAAAAGATATTTATAGCAATCTGCAGTATTAAGGTTTTGAATCTTCAAATTTTGTTGATAACGAAATATCTTTTACTGATACATTATGCTATTTCATTAATCGTGGGTCAATTTCTTTGTAAGGGATTAATTCCGTACGTGCTGCTTTTATAATTTGGATATTATTTTTGTATTGAATAGGACAGTTATTTGAGAATTTTTTTTCTTTTACATAAAGCTCAAAGTACGCAATATAATATTTAAACTGTTAAATTATAATTTATGATCCATAATACTGAGCTATTTTGTGTTTTGTCTCCATTCATAAAGAAAAAGTAAGGTTTTACTAAATAAAATACAATAAACTATAAGTTTCTTTATTAAACCCTTTATATACACATACATGTATTAAACATAGTCATTCAAATAATCAGAAATAAAACAAATCTAATACTTATCTAAGATCAAAATTAATCTGAATCCAGCTTAATCCAATTCAAACACAATCCAACCCACCCGATTTATATATGAAATATGTAACTAAATTACACATAACACAAGATCACAGAAACATAATCAATCCGACATCCAAATTACCGAGATTGGTCCAAAACTTGAAAAATTCAGAACCTGCATAATCCAACTCATATAGTTAATCATTCAAATCTGATTATACACTGACTCTGAAATTAATCGATCTGTTCAATTTGAGTCCAATACGTACGTATCTAACTCCTTCCAATCCAAAAACAGCCTGACTTGTCTAATTTGCCAGGTCTATTAGTCAATAAGTTTTGTAATATTACTTGCAAATATTGAATCATGTAAACTAATAATGTGTGCTGTAAGTTGTTTAATTCTGCTCTTTTCTTAATTATGAGTACTCAATATATTTAGTACTAAAAATAAGAGGTCAACTTGTCATTTTGAAATTGATTTTACTAAATTGCATATAATACTTGAGTTGTACTTTTTTAATGAAATGATACAATTTGGATGGTGGTATTTGAGAGACTATTGATACCTTAATTTGTTCTAAACTTAAATAAAATTAGAAAGAAAATATATCGTGTTTACTTTATTTCAGAGAGACAACTCTTGAAGCACTTCAACACGTAAGGTACTTCAATCCTGGTCCAACTAGCGTTCTCTTTTCCTTTTTTTCCAACACATAAGGTATTTTATTCCTGGACCAAAGCAGCTTTCTCTTTTCCATTTTGTAAGGACACATCTATGATAAATCTACTACGTAAATGAGCATTGAAGAGCAGTCAATCACACAACTACAAGCTCATCTTGCTTGTTTGTTCCTTATAAAAGGGATCATAATATCTCTGGTACTCTCTACCTATCAAGCGAAAGTCACATAAAACTTAATTAAACTCAGATAGAAAAAAAAACAAGAGAGAGAGTAATAACAATGTCCAACTCTTCTGTTGAACCTCAACCAAAACATTCTGATGACACCTCAATGTACGATCCGAGGAAGCAGCTCTTCAAAAAAGCCATGAATCGCGAATGGAAAAAGGTGCTTGAGCTCTACAAAGATAAGAAAGTCCAAGACCAGCATATTACACGTGCCAACGACACCTTACTTCATGTCGCAATTTCTAGTGCCACAGAAAAAATTGTTTTAAATCTGCTTGATATCCTTCAGCTTAACCAAGGTATTACCACTTTATATCTAAGAAGAAAAACCAACATGTTATATATATTTAGAGTAGAACTAGGGTGTTATGCCCCTTTGTGAACTCAACTCTAAAACCTATTGGATTGATTTTAAATGCCAAATCCGAACCATTAAAATCAATCTACTTTACAAGTGATGCGTCTTCATGCAACAAAATTTAAACTTTCAAATTAATTTAGTATAAAGTCGAGCAATCAAAATTAGAAGGTTTATAAATTAGTTTTAATGCATTCATTTTTTGAACATTTTTTTACCACTATACAAAATTAATTCAAAAATTTTAAATTTCCGCATGTAGACACATCACTTGGTGAACTTAGGAACACCCAAGTTCTACTCATATATATATATATATATATAGAGGTTGGCTAATATACAATCGATTATTCCTGAACTCCTGTGCAACCAAGTCGTTTTCCGATTTTCAAAGTCCAAACGGTCAATCCAAACCATTAGATGTGATATCTATATTAAAATGTGCTTGGAAACCAAATTTTACATTTTTTGGAATTTTTTTGCTATTTATTAAGCCACTTTGAAAATCACTGATCCAACGGTGGCTTAACCAAACAGTAAAAACAGAAGCCACCGTTGGATCAGCGTTTTTCAAAGTGGCTTAATAAATAGTAAAAAAATTTGGAAAAATGTAAAATTTGGTCTCCAAGTACATTTTAATACAGGGGTCACCTCTAACGGTTTAGATTGACCGTTTGGATTTTGAAAATCGGAAAACGAATTGGTTGCACGGGAGCTCAAGAAAAACAATTGTATATTAGCCAACCTCATATATATATATATATAATAGCAATATACTAGGTACCATGTACGGCTATGTGACGTATCATTTAAAAATTCTGCCTTTTTAATATAGTGCAAACCCTTTGGTTCCTCTAGTTGCCAAAACTGTTGTGGGGACTGCCGGAAGTTACTGCTAACATATGTACATATACATGTCCTTAATTATTTGTACTGTTTGATGATTTGCCGAATTTAAAAAGCTTAGTTTCTAATTGCCCAATTACCTACTTTCAAATAGGCATCTAAAAGTTGCAGAAAAGAATATGAAATAATATAAATTAATTAACTAATGCAATAATTAGGGTCCCAGTAGGCACCTACAAATTTATCCTATAGATTTCGGATAAGAACTATATGTAGAGTCCCAGTAGGCAGTATGAGAAGATTGAATACTGAAATAAGGAAAACATAAAACGTGCCCTTTCTAGAGCATGTAAATTCTGTAGGATCCTTCAAATATGTCATGGTATATTAGCAATGAAACCAGGAAACATATTCATTCAAGGAGAAATTAATATTATTTACTTAAAAGTCATAAAGTGATAAATTTCAAACAAGGTGACAATTGTGAACAAATAGAGAACTGAGATTGTACAATATTATAACACACATGCAAGAAAGGATGATGCAGTAACTTTTTATCAATTTGGCAGAAGGTTATAACACACTTCGTCAGTCCCTAATAATTACTTTAAAAGAATAATTTATGAATAGTTAGTCCTCAAGGAGTTTTTGGAACAAAAAAAAAATATTCAAAATTATATGTTTTGCTTCGGAAAAAGTGTATATATTGTAAGAGGAGGTTACAATACGTCATGTCTTTCATGTCACATCGTGCCTCACATTCTTTGATAGTATTTATTTTTTAGATGGAAAATTCAATTGTTTTATTAGGTCTATATATACATAAGAAAGTCATTTTGTATGTGTTAGAGAGAAATGATTGTTTTAGCGAGAAATTTCAGAATTTTGTATGTGTAAGCAGTGGCGGAGACAGTAAGTGGTTATGGGTGTCAATTGACCCCCATGTTTTTTCAAAAAAAATTTATTAATGTATAATTTTATATATAATTTACAGTAAAATGTCATAAAATGGTAAAATGACCCCCATTCTCTATGGAAAATTTTATATAATTGACCCCCATAGTTCGAAAATTTGAGTCTGCAGGAAAAAATTTATATGACTGGCCCCCATAGTTAGAAAGTCTGGCTCTGCCCTGTGTGTAAGAGAGGAAAATGATAGTTTTAGGTCTCTATACTTCACCAAAATTTATTAAATTTCTTTCAATTACAAGGTTTATTTATGTTCACATCCAGTTTGAGAGGATACTGACAGAAAATTGGCACAAGTGCTTCTCGAGATTTATGAATAATAAAGGACAATTGACTTTTACATGCTTCTTTGTAAAAAGGAAGTGAAAATATGATTCAATTAATCCATAACCATGTAGACAGTAATTAAATATTCATTTTGAGTTCTAAGAATATTTGATACAATTCTCACAGATAGGGCGCCCGGAATCTTGAAGATAAAAAACAAAACTGGGGATACCCCACTTCATCTGGCAGCGGCTCTCGGACAAGATGAGGTTTGCAAGATGATTGCAAAAATGTGTCCAGATATGGTAACCAGGGAACGTAACAACCTTCAGGAGACTCCGCTCTTTTCGGCAGTGCGTTACGGAAATAAGAATGCCTTCTTTGAGCTTCAGGTTGCCATCCATGACAATCAAAACCTGACAATTGATAAAAACAGCTTATCGAAGAGAGACATCAGTCACTGTAGGGGACATGAGGGTAACAATATCCTTCACTACGCCATCAAAGGGGAACAATTTGGTATGCGCTTTTTCAGCAGAAAAATATAAATAAAATAAAAAGTAAGCCATAATATAACTATTCAAATGTATTCACTGTAGATTTGGCTTACGATATCATTCACCTATATCCCGAGTTGGTGAACTATGTCAATTCAAGGGGAGAAACAGCACTTCACACTCTGGCTAACGAGCCTTCTGTTTTCAAGAGTGGATCTCGCTTTGGCTTATATGATAAGATTATATACCATTGTACTTGAAACTTCTTTTTTTACATAAATTACTTTAATTTTGAGGGTGATACCATTTTCAATGATTGAATTATAATTCTTAATTGTGATTTTACCATAATAATAATTGCTATATGGTGCTTCACAATTTGAATACTTTATTTAATAAATTACACTAATATTAATTGTAATACCATTTTCAGTGGTTGAAAATTAATTGATGATTGCAATTTTTACAATTATAATAATTGCTAAGTGGTGCTTTACTGCTTTACAATTTGACTTGAGAACATTTGATACTTTAACTGTAGGTACAATTACAGAGCCACTCAAGTATCATTTTGGTAATTTAAAAGCTAGATATGATGAACTACCAGGCATTCTACAGAAAGATGAAAATAAATTACTGCAGCGAAAATACCAAGTTTGTATTGACATATTTTCTTTGATGAAGAAACCCATCAGCTGCTTATTTAATACTGACGGTATGAGAAATAAATACTCAAAATAAGAACAAACTGTTCATATAGATCATTTCTTTTGTTGACTAAACTTTCAAATTTGCCCTATTGCAGCTTCTTGCTCAAAAATTGGTATCTATAAGGCTTGTTGCGATGATGTTGAAAATCTATGTATAGTATACAAACCATCATGATATAATCATACCATTATGCTTTTCATTCTTGGAATTTTGTAAATCTTGTCTACTAAACTTTCATATTTGCTATTGCAGCTTCTAGCTCAGAACCTGTTGCCGCTTCTAGCTCAGAAACTGGTAAGACTTTTAGTTCTAGTTCGGGTGAAGAAGATCCATGTGTAGTATACAAACCATTATGTTATAATTATACTAATCAGTTTTTTTTCTTAGAATTTTGTAACACTTGACTAGATTCTTAAGGTTAACTAATGGTATAAATTAAACTGATTATCTAACGGAAAAAGACTTTCATATATATAACAAATTGTACGGAAGACCCTATAAATTAAATGTAAATGAAAAATGTTTTAACTATATTTACCTCACAGTATTTAATCAATGAGAAATCCATTGTCATGGTGTTCCCTCACAGTATTTAACTAAATTCAGATAGAACATGTGTAATTTAAACTAGTGTTTTACTAAGGATGAAAAAATCAACGGTGGAAATGAAACACCATGAATCATTGATTTCTTGGCTTGATATGTACGGAACAAAAGTCAAAATTTGACGTCATTACTTTCCTCTACAAACAAAAGAAAGATAAACTGTTTGGTTTTAAATTTTGTGCAAGGAGAAAAAACATGGGATTGGATCATTCTATTTAATTTTAGTTTTGTACGATATATTCATTTTAAGATATACTTTTGTAAATTAAATCTTCAATTAGATTGATATGTTGTTAATAAGGATCATAATCATCGAGAATTTCTTTCTGTTGGGTCAAGGATTAGTTTTGGCAATATGACATGCTAAGGTTTAAATGCATAAAATGATTCATTAAGGACTAAAACAATAATGCAGGACGAAATTTTTGGAAAAATAATAACATGATATGGTAATTTTAATGAAATCTTACTTGTGTTAATAAATTTTTATTGCTTCCCTTAATTTTTATTCTGCATGAAAGTTGGAGGACAAGAGGAACCGAGAAGAATGTTCCCACAGAACTATGATATGATGATTTTATTTTTCAAGATGATCGTTAAGCTCCTATTAGTTGTTCTTGGGATAGGTACGTGCATGTATATATATGTTTGTATAATTTCTTCAAGGAAATTTCAAGTTATTCTTGGACAACAATTAACTGCTGAAAGTTCTTGTGATCGGTATAGTACACTGATTGAGAAAGGTAATTTTTTAATTATAAAAACTACTCTCATTTAAAATATGAACAAATGAACTAGTTGTTCTTATAGACGGTATATGAGGAAGTAATTAATTATAAACTCAATATGCACAGTTATTTTCGAAATTTTTACTAATTCTAGAATTTCAATTTTTGTCACAAAAGTAAAATTTGGGCTGATAAAGACAAATGGCAATCATATTCATATTTGATACTTGCTTACACTTAGTTGGTTCATGATATTGTACAAACCATTCAAAATGATATATCAGATAAGAGTACGAATACCGTGACATCAGTGGTATTTAAGCCTAAATATCACCATCTCAAAATCTATTAGATAGGCTTCAAACACCAAATCCAAACCGTTCAAAATGATCTACTTCATGAATCATGAGTGATGCGTTACATGCAAAATTTATTGATTTTGGATGGCATTCAGCATGAAGTCAAGCGGTCAAAAAGAGAAAGTTTTAAGATAATCTTAATGCATTTATTTTGTCTTTTTTTTCATTGCTTGACTTGATACTATATACCATAAAAAAATTATAAATTTTGCATATAAATGCATCACTGGTGAAGTACATCAATTTGAATGGTTTCGATTCATCATTTGAAGTCTATCCGATAGATTTTGAAGATTGGTGGGATATGCCACTCATATCATGGTAGCTGGACTCCATAGTACAACTATAATTTCCCGATGCATGGCCAGAGAAATAAAGAAAGGGGTATGATAATTAATGTAACTAGAAACAATTAATTGAGATTCTATTGAATGAAAGAAGAGTTGCCAATTATTATTCACCTTTTGCTCAGCTGTTTACAATATTAATTTAGTATATCATTCTGTGAATAACGTCTTCCTAAAGGGTTCACGAGGCTGCAAACAATTACGGAAATTAAACAACAGCACAGACATGCCAAGAAAATAATGAAGGAACTGGTGGAAAATTCAACGCTCTGGGAATACGAGGAAGCCAGAGGTGGACAGCAACCACATGATGGGTCTTCAGCATTTATCAACGGCCCTCCAGGAGAAACACCAGTAGAAACACCAGTAGAACCTACTGATCAGCGCTTAGATGACAAGACACAGAAGCCAAGTGAAGGTAAGTTGATTAGAAAAGATAAATTTTCTCAATTCACGTTTCTGAAAATTTTATGCCATATATTACAGTGAATAAATCAGAATCTAGTTTACTTCCTTATGTTGCACTATGAAAGATAAATCTCAATTAATAGTCAAGTTTAACACAAGATTACTGAAATAAAATTTTATTTAGCCAATGCTAAATTTCTCTCTTCTCTAGGCTTCTAACACAAATTTTACTATATACAATCATAAATAAGCTAAATTTTTAGTTTCAGCAGTACCTGCCCAAAAACACCAAATAAGGCAATAAAATTATAGCTATGTTAAGTTATGTCCCGACATCCCAGGTCTAGGCTAGCAGGTACATTTCAAAAATTTACTAGCGATCTATAAACGATCTTACTGTATACATGCAATCAATCACACACAATTTATGAGTCATCAACAGCTAGCAATGGAGCTACTCATAGCGGATCAGAATCCCCTCCAGGAAAAACAACAGTAGAAGATACTGATCAGGGTATTGATACCTTACTTTTCAAGCATAAATTTATAGAACACAAAAGCATGTTGCTACATTTTTTGTTAACATAAATTACAATTTTTTCAACAGATGCTTCAGCAAGCCCTGTTTTGCTAGCTGCAAAGAGTGGAATAACAGAGATGGTGAAAAAAATCCTCAAGAAGTATCCAGTGGCAGTCATGGACAAAGACCAAAATGACAAAAATATTATTTTATTGGCAGTGGAGCATCGGCAGGTCCACGTGTACAAGTACATGCTGGATTTTCAAACTGGGGCGAATGTATTTAGGCAAGTAGATAATGATGGAAATACTGCTCTACATCTCGCAGCCAAGCTCAGCGAGAGCCGGCCGTGGAGCATCCCTGGAGAAGCACTTCAGATGCAATGGGAGAGCAAGTGGTATAAGGTGATCTCTGATTCTCTCTCTCTCTCTCTTCTCTCTAAAAAATGGAATAAACATAATTAAAAACTGAACATATGTAATATGCATGGTGGTGTGCAGTACGTGCATAGTAATAGGAAAATGAACAAAGAAATATTCTCAAGAACCAACAAGGATGACAAGAAGCCAGAGGATGTGTTCATAAAGACTCATAAAGAACTTGTTAAAGCTGGAAGCGATTGGCTGACAAAAACTTCCGAGTCTTGTTCCGTGGTAGCTGCTCTCGTTGCAACGGTGGCCTTTGCATCTTCAAGCGCAGTTCCAGGAGGTGTAAACGAAGAGTCTGGATTTCCAGTCCTCAGTACAAAACCAGTTTTTCAGTTGTTCGCGATCGCATCCCTTGTCGCTCTTTGCTTCTCTGTTACATCTCTTGTCATGTTCCTTTCAATACTCACCTCCCGTTACGAGGTTACCAAAACCCCTATCTTAAAAACAATTTCTACCTTTTAACATTTCAACATAGAAAACTGAAATTCTCATTTATTTGCTGATCAGGTAAGGGATTTCAATAGGGGACTTCCCGTGAAGCTTATTCTGGGGCTGACCTCCCTCTTCATGTCAATTGCTGCTATGCTTGTCTCATTCTGTGCCGGAGATTTTTTTGTTGTCGAAAATAAGCTCAAATTTGCCGTGTACCCCATATACGCCGTCATGTGCTTTCCTGTCACTTTCTTTGCCGTCGCACAATTGCCATTATACATTGACCTCATGAAAGCAACTATAAAGAATGTTCCAGAGCCCACTGAGAAGGTGCATATCTACTAGCTAGCTCCACAATAGTATGCTCAGTATAATTACTGTAACTCGTTCTATGTTCTATTCTAATTAATAATTCACGGCTAAGAATTTTGATTTTTATATGATGTTTGTTTGATATATGGGTCACATGGAGAATAATCATTCAGAGGATTTCTTGTCGCTCTGGTTTGTTTTAATATTTTAAGTTTGTTGCAAGTATTTTCTTTGTTTTTACTTGTAAAATTTCTGAACTGCTTCATGCTTCGGATTGGTTTGTAATAGAGTCAGTCAATTTACATTTGGTAATAAAAAACATTTCATACGAAATACCAATGAAATCAATTTCTGAAAGCATTCTCGATTAAATTTATTGATTGCATGCCTCATTTTCCATTATTGGGTTGTGGATTATTATTACTATACTTCTGATGTTCCATGAAGAAGGCAGCTTTGATCATCCAATTTGATTGAACAAAAAAGAAGAATTGCTTAATTATAGGAGATTACACTTGCAGTATTTAAATAGCGAGATTTTATTACCTCAGTTTGAAATGAAGCACAAACAGAGCCCTTGATTAATGCAAGCTTGAGATCATTGATTTCTAGTTTTAGTTTTCAATGTGAAATTATCACTATTGTCACATAGTGCGTGCATAAATTGCGATTGAAAAAAATAATAATAATAATAAATTGAAGGCCTATTACATGCCAATTAATTGAAGGTTTATTACAAGGACTCCATAGAGCCCAGTAATAATATGAGAGAAACAGGTGGGCTAGGCCTTATGGGTCGTTGTAGTCCAGTAATAATTAATTGACGCTACATGCCAATTTAGAATAATACAGTTTAATTTGGTTTGATTTATATTACATCTGTACAATTTAATTTAGTTTTAATTTACAGTAATTTATATTTTATTTACTGTAATGTATTGCAATTAATTTATGTTTTTTCTTGGATTATTCGTCTTAATTTATTGTATTTTGAAGCCGAGCACCATGCACAGATCAGTGCAGATCTCCAATCAGGTATTTTTACAAATAAAAATATTTTCTTTTGGATTCTTTCGAATAATCAATTTTTTTTAATTTCTTAACATGATGTTTAATTTGTTGTAGCCAAATATGATGTTAAAAAGTTAATACGTATCGCAGTATCATAAAGTGTAATGTAAACATGGCTGACGCAGTATCATAAAGTTGACAGATGAAAATAGAGGAAACTAAATTACGTAAAAGCTTCAAACATACGGTAAGGAAACGGTAACGAAGTTATAAGAATTTTAAATATGTAAGATAGTGTAAAATATAAACATATCAAATAATACAAAAAATTAATAAATATGAACATATATATGAAAAATTAAAACAAATGTATTGATATTAATAAACATAAATTATATGAATATAAATAATATATTAGTATAATATTATGGAATCGAATAATTTTCCAGGATACATCTGATATTGAGAACAACATGTTATTACAGCAAAATGCAATAGAATCACAGAATGCAAACAGTTGCACAGTAAAATTTGAGAGTTTCAAAGAAAAACGTAACGTACCGTGCCGTGCCTAATTATACGTCGTGACATAGTCACGTCATGTTATTACACAGTGTAATACAAACAAATTTTATGTGACATGACTAAAATAATGAAGGACTGTCATGTCACACAAATTGTGACGTCACATTTGGTCACACCATAATCGGAATTTTTTTAATTACCAATATTTCAAAATTCTGATATTACCATCGATTTCTAAAAAAAAACAATTACTATAACCACACCGTAATTCTGTGCACGACTCCGCAGAACCATGGTGCGAATGACTACTTTGTATATATATATATTTGTTTTGTAGAATGGAACTGGTTTGATTCTTTTTTGTTTGTTACCATTAATTTTTGTTGGAGCCCACGGATGACACAATTTTTTTTTTTGTCACCAAATGGATTAGTTTGGTTTCTACCTATATACCCAAACAATTTGATCTGCAATATTGGATTAGTTTGGTTTCTACCAGATGGGTCCACTCAATTCCAACATACGCAGAGTAATTCTCATATATATAGGGGGTATAAACCATTTTGATTGAAAAACTCATAGTGGTCCCAACAATCACTCATCCTTAAGCAGAGCTAGTAGTGGGTCCCACCTTGGTTTAATTAAACCCAATTCACATTCGGAACATAACATAACAGGGAATTAAAAAATAAACAGAAAATAGATGAACTAAAACTAATCCACACTGCGCATGCATAGCTCTCAAATCATTCTCAAAACTACCGTGCGTCATGGTAATTTTTCATTTTTTTTTTTTAAATTGATGGTAATATTATAATTTTGAAATATTGAGGTGGTAAGTAAAATAATTTTGGCACTGTTACTACACTGCTGTGATTAGTGACGTTTAATTATTTTTTTCTAGTGTTAAGTTAGTTCATAGAAAAATAATTAAAATAATGCTAAAATATAATAAACTATTTCCAAATAAATTAAAATAAAAAATAATGTTAGAAAATTTCGTCACGTAACATGACGTGACTTGAATGGTTCAGTTCGCGTGACGTAATGTGTCATTTTTTATCAATGGGAGATATATCATGCGAATGGACACATCACATGGCATGCAAGTCAAGTCAAGTGTCCGACATGTGTGACCGGACATACTGTGACAAAACTGATAATGATGTGATTAATTTCCTTTACTAAGGCCTATTAGCAAAAGTCATTGAACCCAATTCATACTTGTGTATTTTTTTTCGTTTTTAATTTTTTTTATTGCAAATGCAAACAATCAATTATTATTAAGAGAAAAAGTAAACACCTGTAGGAGGAACTTACCATTTTGTCAAATAAACACATTAAGAAGAAACTTACCATTTTTTTTTCTTGGTTTATTACGATAGTGGATTACTTTCAGTGGTTAGATATCCTCAACAACAACTAATGGAACAGCTCCATGCGGTTCGATTCCTTTGACTTTGCACATAGGTATGAGCCGTGCTGCAGAAAATCTCATAACTAAATGAACCGTACCTAATTTGGTTCCTTTTGCCTCTTGAATGTCGGTGCAACCTCCTTTCCATCTCCCTCTTTCTTCTTCTTCTTTAGAGAACAAACCCTGATGCAGCCTATCATGTGGTTCTGAGTTTTGAATTTTTGATGTGACAACTTAAGAAACCAAACCACTAGTTCAATTACCGAACCAATAGTTGGGTTCCTTTTATGTATCAAAATTTCACCGCAATTTATGTATTATCTTATATAATTTTTGAACAGTTTCTTAAAATAAAAAATTTATAATATAGAAGCTATATCAAAGAAAATCCTTAGCAGGGAGAGGTGGTTTCCCGAATTTTTATTTTACCATCCAATAAAAAAGAATAAACAGAATTGACATGGGTTCTGAAATTGGAGGGTCCATGTCCGAGTGATCAGGCGGAGCTAATAACTATGTCCCTGTAAAAATAGAATTTTTTTTTTCTAAAACTCATGTTAAATATAGTTTTTGTAATTAAAAAAAGTTCGGGGTGGTTTCTTAGAAACAGCAAAGACATATTGACCCCACTCCACCCGAAAGTAATCCACTATCGTAAAAAAGAAAAGCAATGATTACTAAAAAGAAAAGCTATGTCGTCTACATGCCACTTCCAAGAGCTTGTCTTACTTTCCCCTCAGATCGTTCTCTACTCTGCTGCTCTTTACTCATTTCTCATTCTCACCACTCAGATCTAAGGTTCTTTTTCCTTTTTCCCAGAGATCAACAGAGCAAAATGGCAGTGAATTATTTGATAACCTCTCTGCTCTCTCTAGCCACCAATTTGCTCCCATCAATTACAGCCTCTGCGCAGGCTCTTTCTTCCTCTTCGTCAAATTCTAATAACTCACAAAAGGAGCGTGCTCAAGCTGTTAAGGAGGATCTGGAGAGACTGATGTGAACTCTGGAGCGGATCAAGGACACGTTGTATGATGCTGACAAGAGGGAGATCACAGACCGCTCCGTCAAGCGCTGGCTCAAAGAGCTCAAGGAGGTTGCTTATGATGCTGAGAATGTGCTCGGCGAGTACCAGTATGAGGTCAGACGTGTCCAAGTAGAGGCAAAAAACGCTTCTGAAGCTTCAGGTTCTCACAAGAGAAACAAGATGGAGGTTAGTACGTACCTCGTGCATATAGATATTAAAAATTATCTTACTTGTGCATATAGATATTAAAAATTATCTTACTTGTGCAAGTGCTATTTTTCTTCTTGTGTAGTACTAAAACTTAATAGATGATGCTTGAATTTTTTTTTATTTTTTAGCTAGATTGGTATCCACCGGAATGTATGGTCACTTTTTTTATTATCAGCTTTTCCAATCTAACATCAGAGTGGTCACATGATATAATACATTTTCAACCTAATTATCATTATTAAGTTAACAAATTATGAATTTTGGCATACTTATATAAAATATACATTTGTTTTTGGACAGTACATTGAGTACATTGTTCAAATTCCTGATGGCATGGTTGATCGGCTTAACAAAATAAGAAGTCGATTTGATGAAATTGCAAAGGATCGTGAGGCTCTCCAATTAAGGGAGAGTGACGGGGTGAGACGTCCGAACAATAAAATTTTACGACCCCCAACGGGTCACATGGTGGATGAGGCGAACATTTTTGGGAGAGATGCTGAAATAGAGGAGGTCATCGATTTCTTAATATCTGAAAAAGAAAAATCCTTTTCGGTCATTTCAATTATTGGAAAAGGCGGTCTCGGAAAAACTACCATTGCCCAACTGGTCTACAAAGATGAGAGGGTAATCCGATGTTTTGATTTATTTGGGTGGGTATGTGTCTCTGAAGAATTTGATATTGGGAGACTCACTAAAGCAATCATTGAATCAGTCACCAAAAACAATTACGGTTTGATTGAGTTGAGTTCATTACAAGAGAAGCTTGCAAAAACTGTGAAGGGAAAAACAATAATTCTTGTTTTAGATGACGTGTGGAACGAGAATCAAAGTCTTTGGGAGTTGTTAAGGGTTCCTTTTAAAGAAGCAAAGCTAGTCAAAATTCTCGTGACAACAAGAAATAAAAAAGTAGCTAATGTCATGCAAACAACGACCTGTCTTAGGCCAACTAACTTGTCTGAAGATTTGTGCTGGAAGTTATTTCAGCATTATGCATTTAGTGATACAACTGACACTATGCCACCACACTTGGTAAAAATGGGAAGGGAGATTATGAGAAAGTGTGGTGGGTTGCCATTGGCTGTGAAGTCGATTGCAAGTCTCCTTAGACATGAAACAGATGAAGGTTGGAAAGAGATTCTTGAAAGTGATCTTTGGGAAAAAGAGGAATCAAAAGAAGCAATATTCACAGCACTTGAGATCAGCTATGCTCATCTACCTACTCACCTTAAGTCATGTTTCCTATTTTGCTCTATGTACCCAAAAGATTACATATTAGAAATGAAGAATTTGATAGATTTATGGATATCTCATGGCTACATCGAGTCTAAGGTCAAGAAAGGAATTAGAGAAATTGGTGTTGAATATTATGAGGAGTTAAAAGAAAGATCCTTTCTTGATGATGTTTCATATCGATCTTTAGAACGCTGCAAGTTACATGATATAATCCATGACCTTGCTCGACTTAAATCTGAAAATGAACATTATTCAGTAGATATCTGCCAGCCACTTGGTATTCAAGAGAAAAACATTCTGCAAAAAGCATACCATGTATATGCAAGTAGTTTCATGGTACATGTAAATCAAATTCTTCCGCAAAATCAAGGTTTAAGAACTCTTTCTACAAATCTGAGATATCGCAACGACCTAGCCATATGGAACCTCACTAAATTTGAAGCACTCAAGGTATTGGAATTGAAAGGGGATTTGACAGGGATTCCTGATTCCATTTCCGAGTTGAAACATCTAGCCTATCTTAGTTTTACTTCTGATGATCTTAAAATGTTGCCATCATCCATTGGTTATCTTCTGAACTTACAGTTTTTAAAAATTCAACCTCGCGGATTGTACGAATTGTTGGATTATGTCCCGCATGGGCTTGTTAATTTTCCGGCAATAAAGACAATAAGTGCCAGGTTGAGAGTTAAAACTATAGCTTGGTTAAAGGACATGACGGACTTCGAAGGAAATCTCTCTATTTATGGAGTGAGTTATTTAAAAGATGCCCAGCATGCTAACATGAGTAATAAATGCAAACTTGAAACTTTGGAATTATGCCTAAATCCTCATTTGTACAATTTTATAAACGGGAATTCATGGCTGGATTTAATCCTCAAACCAGAAGCATGTGAGGATGAGTGGGTTGGTGTCGATGATGTAGATTTTTCTTGGTTAGATTCCCTCCAACCACATTCTAACATAAAACAACTTAGAGTATCATGTTATTCTTCTGCCATAGTACCGGAATGGATGAGGGATCCATCTTCCTTGCCATCAATTCAAGAAATCTCGTTAGATTCTTTTAATAATATTCAATCTCTTTCATTCCTCAATCTTCACAGTACTCTCAAGCACCTCAACATTGATACATGTCATAGTATTCGAGTTTTGCAACTGGAGCAGCTACCCTCCCAGCTTGAAAAATTGCAGATTTTTTTTTGTAATCACCTAGAGTTCATTACTGGACTAGGGGATCTGCATATGTTGGCTACATTGAAGATTTCCAATTGTTTTGTCCTGAAATCAATAACAATCGATGGACTGCAATTGGTGGAACCTAATGAGCCAATTGGTGATTCCTCTCATCAAAAGCCACATATCGACAGACCCGACATTTCATCACTTACAAGCCTGCAAATTTTTGGCTGTCTTTCGCTTTGTGTTCTGCCGAACGAGTTGATTCCATCAGGGCATTCGTGTTATGTGGATATTTCTTATTGCGGCTGCCCTGACATTAAAACTGAGATCTACAATAAATCAAATCAGGTTCACAATTTTATTATTATTATAATTATTATTATTTGAATAATTAGATTTAGACTACTGAAATTTTTTGTTTTTATGCAATAAACCTCGGTGACTAATCAAGCTGCTCCTGTTTCGACAAATAAACATTTCATTTTTGTATTACCTGTTTGTTTTGTTGCTGCTACATAAGCTCTTGTTCAATTTTTTTGCAGCGTTCTATTTGATGATGTCTTCCTTTGGCGCACAAGGAACATTTGGGAGTCCCCTCAAAGATCCTCGATAGAAATAAATTTACTATTCAGTTTTATTAACATGTTTTGTAATATATGTAATGAATTTCCTTTGCTCATGGGGATTCATTTTCATTGATTTTATATTTTTTTTTTCTATTCTTATTTTATTCTTCAAATGTTCCTTGCAATCAATTTTTCTACTACCCAATTTTTGGTCGTTATCTGGTATCTCTACTATTTTTTTTTTTCTTTAGCAAATATATTTGTGCTGTGTATGGTAATTGGCAATATTAATTAAAACGAACCTTTTGAAGGAACAAAACCTATGAACACGATCCTTTTCAATAGAGAACATATCTTAATTTTGTTTAGTTTTGGTTATCGCATTCCAAAATTTTCGCATCTTATCTACAAGTCTTTTTATTATTATTATTATTTAGCTCTTTGAGTGGTGTCTATTGCATTGTCGTTTGACTATCCTTCAGTGTCAACACAGACCTAACACAACAATCAAATTGGAAAAGAAAAGGAAAATAATCTAATTAATCCTACATATGGGAAGGAGTCTCCTCAAATATCTTTCAGACTAACAATTAGTGCTAATCAAATGAGATTCTCTTTTGACTATATATATATTGAGCTCCCAGCTAGCCGGTGCTTTAACAAATTACATTTGATTCCACATAAAAAAAAATTTAGTTCCAAGAAAATCAAAAGGAAATGAAAGCACAAATCTTATCTTCTTAAATGTCAAACTCAAGATCAAGAAAAAAGAACAAACAGAAATATTACTATGTTCAATAACTAACATCTATCGACATGGGAGCATTACAAAAAAGAAAAGAAAAAAAAAATCATAACCCACAAACCTGCGACTAAAGTTGAAATATACTTTTTTGAAGATACCAACCCGTAAAACCAGATGGACATCCACTTATTTCAAAATTAAATTGTACTCTAGAAACATACATCCACATAATTCTTGTGTTGACGGCAAAAAAAAAAAAGATGATATGATCTTCCATATGAGATAAATTTACTTCATATATAAACAATACATATACGCACACAAACACGCAACATAGAAATCACTATTAACACATCAATAAGCATCAGATTTGTCAACAGATAACTCAACACAACAAGGTTAATATTTAATATACAATATTAATTTCATCATGATCACAATATCTCCACAGACCTGAACAACCCACCCCCCCCCCCCCCCCCCCCCCCCCCCCGCCCCGGCCCAACCTAAACTCAACAAAGCCACACATCTCCTAGACACTAGTACTCAATCAGGTTGACTAAAGCATATAGGATGCATTCATGAAAAATAGTTTTTCCTAATACAAGATCCACCGATTGTACCTAAGCTCCAGATGCATATAGGCGTGTCCATTCTTTGGCTGTAACATTAATAATTATAATTCAGTTCACTATTTAAAAATATATATATATGTAATTCAGAAGAAAGTATGAATTATTGAACACTTTTTTATAGGTACAGAATTAATGTTTTTTGGATGGTCCAAAAACAGTGATTTTGTACCTATCTACAAAACTAGTAAACAAATTCTAAAAAATATAAAATTTCGTCTCCAAACACATTATAATATGGATATCATGTTGAACAGTTCGGATTGCCTATTTGGGACTTTGAAAACGGAGATAAGGAAGTGGGACATGAATGGGGCACGACAACAATGGGGCATTTTAACCCTCCTCTTTTATCATACATTTGTTTCTAACAGAGGGCGTGCTTACAAATAATAACATCAGAGACGTTTAATTATTAACATAGGCAAGAACTACTAATGAATTCTTAGTCTAGACTAAATCCCGATCAAGAAAATGGATAACCCATTGAGATAAATGTGTCATTACCAATTAAACTTGACTATGAACAGTCTGAAACCATACAAAAGGAAAAGGAAGCAACTGCAGGAATACTATCTAATAAAACTTGGTACAAATCCAAGCAAACCACAGCCTAGAATCAACTAATTAGGGAATACTTTTTGGTACATTTTGGTACCAAACTATGCTTACCCAGATTTGCTCCCTAAACCACCATACACATCTGGTACGTATCACATATAAATACGTGTGCAATTGGCATACAATACGTATCAGATATGCCAGGTGGCACATCTGAATAATTAAATTTTGTTCACCATCAAATTCAGCCAGCACTGGGTGTAAGGCTTTACCAGTGACGATCCCTAGTTTGTATAGAGATCGGCGCGCTCTTGAATAACTTCCTATGCATTGTGGGACTAAAGAGCTGCTACAAACCATTTTAAATCCTTCAACTTTTTACTAAGCACATGGCTGTGGGACCCACGAATAGTTGACCAATAGCCTTTTTCATTTTAAATATTGCAAGGTACAAACTGTTGTCCTTTACAGGTGACGAAGGTGCTCCGATTAATAAATGTGTGTCTGTTTATCTTTATCTAATACCTAGTATGTATCAAAATTTATAAATGAATGTCATATAAACCGTATTGCATATTTAGATTTAAAAAATGCTATATCTGTAGATTATAAACTATACTCGAATCTGTATCTGTGCAGCATAGGTACCAACCAAAGCAAAACATGAGTTGTATAATTACCAGTCTCAACAGCCTCAGTTTCGTTTGCTTTCCAATGCTTAGCAACGTTGTCAGCAAGTGGGTCATCTGGGTTTGGAGCACTAAGAAGTGCTTGAATACTAAAAAAAAAAAAAAGAAATAACCAATTACTTTTAGGTGCAACAATACAAGTATAATATGGTAACATAAATTTCGGATTACCTTAAAAGAACAGTACGAATCTGCAGAGCAGGACTCCATTTGTCCTTTAATATATCAAGGCATATCCTTCCAAGCTACACAAATCGCATTGAGATAGTTCAAATAACAGCATTCTTCACACAAATAGGGGTGTTCATTGGGTATGTTTGGTCAAAACCGAATTAAAATAGTCAAAACAAAATTGTATTCAGTTTTAAAAAATATAACGGAACCAAGCGAATAACAACAGAACCAAAATAACCAAAGTAAATTTCGGTTTGTTTGATTGAACCGAAATAAGAGATTAAATTTTAAAAGCTCAAAAATCAATACATACATAAATATCATTTAATAATCATAGAAATAAATATGAATATATGTATTAATTTTGACATTACACACATTATTCAATTCCATGCAATTTATATAGATGTTCTAAAATATCCAAACCAAAACTTTTCTTCATTTTAATTACAAAAACCGAAGCATGGATTTGAACCATATGGGGTTCAGTCAGTTTCATCTTTTTGGTTTTGAAAAATCTAAACCGAACCAAAAATAAAGAACCGAAGTAATTCAAAAATTCAACCGAACCCGATGAAAACCAAAAATAGCGGACCCAATGAACACCCCTACACACAAAGGCACTCACACAAGCACACAATAAATGCAAAGACAAAAAGATTAAATAATTTCAATTTACCTTGTCAATGTTCGGATGGTAAATTTTGGTGAGAAACCGGACCTGTTTCAAAAAAACAGAGAGCCAATTTGAACAGATAAATATTTATAACACACCTCAGTCATTTAAAATTGAAAGTGTATATAATTGAATGAATACATAACATAATACCTTTGGGGGCGCCATCGGGTATTCTTCAGGCAAGAACAACTCAAGCTTGAAAACCCCACCTAAATCGATTGAAGCATTTGAAACATATTCAATTAATCAAACAAATCAACCTACCAAAGCACAGATCAATATAAATTTTTACTGACATCACATAGATTACTAGCCTTCATAAGGAGATTGTGTGGGGCCCAAAATCATGACGTTGAAATAACGCATGTTTTCCTCAGATGGTGATGCACTAATACCAGGAGCTGGAGAAAACAACAGACAAAGATTAAAACATTTAAGGGGGATTTCAAGAATATCCCTCAAAGAATTCGAAATTACGTATTTCTCCCTCTAAAATTGATAATACCATATTTACCCTTCTAAACTTCAAAAACTTACAAATTTACCCATTTTATTGTTCTATTAAAACTCATTTTAAATTTATGAAGTGCCCATTTTACCCCTCATTAAAAAATAATAAACTAATAGCATGTTTCATAATAATGTCAGTCTTCTAATTGGTCGGTTTCTGAGGGCAAATGAGTCATTCCTCTACTTCTGACGCTTACATGAGCATATACCTAAATGTCACTATGTAAGCATCAGAAATAGAGAAATGACCCATTTGCCTTCGGAAAACAATCAATTAGAAGACTAACATTTTTCTAAAACATTCTACATAATTTTTTCAAATAGTAAATGTGAAAAATTGCATATGAGCATAAATTAAATTATTTCTAATATCATGGCGAACTTGACAAACAAGTCACGGATCACATGGTATTTGATCAATAATCAGAGGTCAGACTGTCAGAATCCCGCTCAAATGCAAAAGTTTTCATCTTTATTGGGTATATTACAAAATTAAAGAATTTTGCTTGATAACTAAAAATTATTTATTTTACAAAATTAGCAGTAAGAAGTGAATCCTTGGTAGTTTAAGACTTCAAATCATAAAGTTTAAGTCTTTTTTAAGACTTCAGAATTTTACAAATAAGAGGGTGAAATTGCAAAAAAACTAAAAAACAGGAAATCATTAACTAACCTGGTTCGCTAAGCAGTCGCTGTGTTTCCTGTTTCAAATCATAAAATTCAAAAAAAAAAATTGTTTCAAAATGAGAATTGAGACGAAATTATGAAATTAGATTGAAGTGCGAAGGAATTGCACTTACCTTGATGATTCTACGAGGGAGATTACTGCTCGCCATTGCTTAGATCGGTGGATTGAGTTAGGATTAGGGTTAGGGTTTCGTTAGATAGTAGATGAAGAGAGACGAGGAAGAGGAGAAAACAGGGAAGGCAAGAGTTTGGTAAAAGGATAAAAAGCAGAGCTCGTATCCTCTGCATTAACTAAAAAAAGAATCTTTTGATTTAATACATATGGACCGTCTGATATGCTTTAAGATTCGTGTGAACTAAATCCACACAAATATTGAAGGACCCCGTGTTAAAATTAGATGGTCAGATTGGTTCCGTTGAAAATTAGACAGTCGAGATGAATTAATTCAAAAGATTCCCTTTTTAGTTATTGTAGAGGATACGCGTTATAAAAAGCAAAGGTAGGAATTTTTACAGAAAAAGACCCTTGTATTATTCCAAATAACTATTAATTCAAAAACAAAAGGGGGAATCTCAAGTGGAAGCATATCTTTAGTAGTACGCCATCACTATACGCAATTTCAGTCGTGCGAGTATTTTTTTCGTGTAAATCATAGATGCACGACTATTTAAGATTTGTGCAGTATTTCTCATTATTTGGAGTAGGGTACTTACTGGATCTGGATTCATTTCATGTAGCCTTAAATATTTGTATGTGCGTCGCAAGTAAGAAATTGAATCAATTGCATCTAACTATTTTTATTTCTAATAAAAGATCAAATGAGTAATAGAAAATGTCAATAAATTAGACAAATATGTGAGTTTGTGAAATTTTAGAAGGTAAATATGATATTATTAACTTTAGAGGGGGAATGCATAATTTTGAGGTTTTCGAGGGATGTATATGTAATTCTCCCAAAATAAAATATGCTTTAACCCCATGTTTGGTTGTGGCCTAAAGGTGGAATAAGGAGGTTTAGGTCTCGTTATTCCACCAAACGAGCATTAATTGAGCCGGCCTAAGATGGAATAAGCCGATCTTTAGGCCGGCCTAAATTAAGCCACCTCACATGGTGGTTTAATTTTATTCCACGTCGTGGCCTAACTCTATTGATTATAATAATATATTATTAGTATATAATTAGTTATATTATTAATTATTATTATTAGTATATAATTATTTAATTAATATTTATATTGTTAATATATCAAATAATTATTCAAATAATATTATATAAATAGTATCTTTTTTATTAATAATTATTATTCATTTATAATTATATAATTAATATATTTTATTGTTAATATATTAAATAATTATTATAATAATATTATAATATATGTAAATTATTATTAATATATTAATATTATATAATTAGTATCTCATTATCAATAACTATTGTTAATATATCATTACATAATTAATATCTTATATTTTTAATATATTAAATATTTTCTATAATATTATTATATAATTAGTATATTTTAATTAATATAGTATAGTTATTAATATATTAATATTATATAATTAATATCTTATTATCATTATTATTAATATAATTATATAAATAATATTTTATATTGTTAATATATTATATAATTATTATACTATTATTATCTATTTAGTATCTTGTTTCTAATAATGATTAAAAATATATAATTATATAATTAATATCTTATACTATTAATATATTAACTTATTAATATTGTTAATATTGTAATATTATAATATATTATAGTTATTATTAATATATTAATATTATATAATGAGTATATTATTATTAATATATAATTATATAATTAATGTCTTATATTGTTAACATATTAAATCATTATTATAATAAAATTTATATATTATAGTTATTAATAATATATTAATATTATATAATTAGTTTCTTATTATTAATATATAATTATATAATTAATATCTTATATTTTTAATATATTAAATAATTATTATAATATATTATAGTCATTATTAATACTTTATATTATCTAATTATTAATAATTAACGAATTTAGGCTTTCAAAGCTTTAGTCCACCAATTCTAACCAAACAAGAAATAACTTAAGCCATGATCTAACTTTAGACCTCAACCAAACATGAATAATTTAGACCGGCCTAACTTGGAATAATCAATTTAGGCCTCCTTAGCTTTAGTCCACAACCAAACATGGGGTAAAGTAGCCAAATTGAAAACCTGAAAAAAAAAAAGTTGTGTTTAGTAAGCAAAATAAAATTAAAATAAAGTTTATTATATATAAGATCAAAATAACTTCATATATTATAGGGAAAATTGTGAAAATGCCACTCAAAAACCTTCAAATTGTGAAAATGCCACTTCAAACTTTGAAATTGTTAAAATACCACTCCAAACTTCATTAATTTGTAAAAATGCCACTCCAAATAATTAATGACTAAAATACCCTTCTTCTCTTCTTTTTTCTCCTGCCTTCTATTCTTCTCCTGTTCCGAATGGCTGAGCTCGGCGGACGGGGTCATAGAGGAGGGTTTGATGGTGCTGGTGCTTGTCGGAGGAGGAGGGATTGTGAAGAATGTGAAGGCGGACGAGGTGAATCATATCCGGAAACTGTTTCTTGCGCCTCTTGCTATGGGCGAGGGTCGGATCGGCGGAGGGTGCGGGAGGAGGCGGCGGAGGCGGAGATGGACGGGCGAGGGTATTTTAGTCATTAATTATTGTCACACCCCCGATCTCGGAGGTGCGACGGACCTACTGCGTCTGTTTTCCATTTCAATTTACGTTACACGAGGCACGGATCTTTTTATGCATTGCCAATAGCATCCATTATTTTTAACCACATCCCAATTAATTTACAATAATTATCTGACCATTTATAGTGGATGATGCTAGATGAATTTTCTGCACCATGTCAGATAAAAGAATCCCAAATCTCATATCTTTATGTGGCCCTGCTGTCAATTTCAATCACATAAGCGTTTCTCAATCTTCGTCTTACAGACCTGTAACCCACAAGGGGAAACGAGTGAGAAATAATAAATTATTTCTCAGTGCTGATTGCCACTCAGATTATTGGATTCGAAGAAAATCCATATTCAGAATGAAATCACCGCACGAGAAATTGACAGTTCATTTTAAAATGACGAATGCAAATGCTCAATAACATTATCTAATTGAATAACACAATTTCACAAATAAATCCAAACTCTAAGGATCTTATCAGAATAAATGGTTTGGGGCAAAATATTTTAAACCATAAAGTCTGGTAACGTTTGGTTTCTTACCTTTACAGTTTCTAGTCTGGTAACACTGACAGATACTATAACAAGTATCGGTCATGTTAGGGCTTATACTGTTATATCCCTCCTAACAATTTGTTAATGGAAATAATATAGAATTAATATTTTAATACCGTCAGTATCAGAAAGAAAATCGATGATAAGACAATTCTAACTATCCTGACAATCGGTTAGCAGAAACAATACGAAATCGATATCACAATACTGTCATCATCGGAAAGAAATTCATTGATAAGACAGTTACCACAGTTCATTAGTCTTACAGTCACAATTCATATTTACTTAATATCCCCTACCCAACCGGTACTGGGTTCAGTTGGGGTCATTCACCATATGCGCATAAGGGTCCTGGAGTAAAGTCTAGTAGCTAGCTAGACTTTACGATATATTAATCCTTTTTCTCCACTCTATGGAGGTTCAAGGATTACAGCATTTAATATTCAATCAATTCAGTCACTGTGGTCTCAATCAATCATTTGAAATAAGAATCAATCAATCGATAAACAATATCAACATGATAGTCAACAAACTCACTTGTAATTCAGTTTCAATTGTATTGGGCTATACATATGATGCAACAGTTCAATCAATGCAGTCAATTAAATATTCAAAATGCACCGCGAGTTACGATTTAATTCCTAGTCATGAATCTCAGACTAATCCAATAACCTCGCACCTGATATCGTAGGGCAACAGGTGAGGTCACTAGCGATCTGTTCTTCTTGAACATTCCATCTCATCAGTCTTTATCATAAATATGCCTATATCAAAATAATATATATATTCTAATCAATATTTATAATTATCGTTACTCCATGTTCAATTAATAAGAGAACCCATTTAAATTAATTAATGACATCTTTTAATTAACAATCTTTATTATTTCATTAATCCTTCCTAATTCAATTCAATTTCCATCCAATCAGTCTGAAAGTCCAACAGTTCAATTATTTAAGTTATGATAGTCCAAATTCGGTTCCAATCTAATTAGTTCAAGTCAATTATTTTTCGAGCAAAGTACAAACCCAAACTCAACTCATTTGACTTCTCCCTTTTTAATTTCTCATAAATAATATTCAATTTCCATTTTCATTTCAAATTTCCAGCCAAATTTGCAAGCTCCATATTTTATCCAATTTAACCCTTACAAGAGGATTTTACTAAAACATTAACAATTAGAGTAGATTTGACAATTCTTTCTTTCTATTCTTATAGTCAATTCCTATAGCTCATAATAGAGGGGTTAGACCTGCTGGTACCGATCGGTACCAGAGTGAAAACAACATCTTCACTCAATTACAATATCAATCGGTCCAAGTAATATAAGAAAGAGTGTCTAACTGTTCTACATCCTCTACAGTGTCACTTTCATTGTTCTAAGAAAATCTTAGCCATTAATGGCATATTTGAGCAAGCAAAGAAATGAAAGAAAAAGATGGAGAAATATACCACAAAAACTGAATTTTCAGCTTAAAGCATTCCCTGTGATAACCTTTCTCAAGAATTCATGTGTGCATGAACAGAGAGAAATAGGCCTCTATTTTCCTTTCCTTTCTCTTTCGTTTTTCTCTTTTCTTTTTGTTTTGTTTTTCCTTTCTTCAGGCAAGAGAGAGGAGTTTAATTGAGAGAGCATAGGGGTGACCCTCCCCTGTTGACCACGTGGCCATAGTGCCACGGTGGTGCTTCAATTTGTTTTTATTTTTATTTTAAGTTTGCCATTTTATATATTTAACCTTCATATTTCCAATCTTTGCAAATTAGTCCAAAAGTAAATTAAAGAACGTTATATATATATATATATATTACAAGCATCAATCATTCAATCTTATATTCCTATATACGTTATATCTCATACAATTTCAATTTATAATTTTCAAATGTCCACTACAAAATATTTTAGACATTTGAGTTAACAACTTATGTTGATATCAATCAAACATAATTTTAATTTATTGATTTGATAATAAATCACACCAGGTGACTTATTCATCATTACTAATCAGTTCAGAAAAATAATATTTATTCTTTCAATATTACTTACTCACTGAAAAATAAATTCAGACAATTCATATATTATTTTCAGTTATCAATTCCATATACATATTTTTGCATAGTGTTACAATTATTTAGAGTGGCATTTTTACAAATTAATGAAGTTTGGAGTGGCATTCTGACAATTTTAAAGTTTGGAGTGGAATTTTCACAATTTTAAAGTTTTGGAGTGGCATTTTCACAATTTCCCCATTATTATATTAACAAGTGAAATAGTGAAGATTAAAAATATATTAAGTTAAAACAAATATGATATTTTAACATCACTCCACTACTAAAAAGTTTTAAGATTTTTTTCTCCACCTTAAAAGATCTTAATATAGTTTTTATTTAATGTAATAAAGGATATCAAAGCACTTGAATCATTACAATTTTACATGTCAAGCACCCACATTTGGAGCTGATATTATTTCTTTAGTAATGCAATGAAAAATCTAATACAAGATTTTAACATGATTTATTCTTTATAATTAGGAGTGGATCCACTCTAATTAAATGGGGTCAATTGACCTCTATTAATTTTTAAAATTTATAAGCTTATACGTACTATTATATATATTTCAGAGTAAAAAAAATTGAGTGTTACAAAATTGACCTCTATACTCAACATTAAAAATTTATATAATTAACCCTCATAATTATAAAGCCCGGCTCCACTTTTGTTTTAACCATGAAAGGGCTCACAACCGATCTACACAAAACATTTAAACTAAAATAAAAATAAATGAGATTCAAGACAAAATGGAGGGCTGAAATGTGATTTCACCAATTTGCATAAGAGAGATTTGTATGGAGGGGTGAAAGGTGTAAGAGAAGAGCAGTACTACAATAATTAATTGAGGATATGATTTAGACTCTTGATTACTGTTATAGGTTGAGCCAATTTCAATTAAAAAATATAAAACATGTTTAATATTGGATTGTGAATAGTTACATTGCTGTAGGTCGTATGGACAGTAGATAGTGAAGTTAACTAGGGCCACAAACAAATCGAACCGAATCAAATTTAATCCAGTTTGAGTTTGAGTTTGAACCAATTTCGAACTGAACTGGAGCAGGGTTTCTAACTGAAAAGAAGAGTTCGAGTTTAATTCGGTGCGATTCGAACCAATTTCAAACCGAATTGGTTCGAAATTGAAGTAGGTTTAGAACTAAAAAGAAGAGTTTCAAACCAAGCCAAATTCAATTATAGTTCGATTCGAACCAATTTCGAATCGAATTGGGCTTGAATATTTGTTTCAGTTTCGAGCTGGTTTGATTCATTTTGAACTAAATTTTTTTCGAATCAATTTCAATCGAATTACGAGCTATGAGTTTTTTTTTTTTTGCAACCCTGAAGTTAACGATCTAAAATAATAGGTCACAAATAATTTTTTTTTATCAATTTATCACAATTTTATAATAACTTATGTGACGATAGCACGCAGCTAAGAACTAGTATTTGGTCACATATTCTCTTTTCAATCTATGTTTAACAAAATAAAAATTGTTTGTTTATTCCATTTTTTTAACAAACTTAAACTAATTGTTTTCTCTCAGCAGTCAATTTTTTTTTATTCTTTTGACTAAATTCTTAAAAAATAAAATGAAAAGACAGAATTTAGTTGTAGCTTTTGGGAAATATATTTGACTGTTACTTAAAGGGTGTCTCATTTTAAATTTCAGATTTTATCAAGCAAATTTAAATATCAAATTTGTATGAAATTTGTATATATTTGAATTTGGATCTGGAAACAACAATTTTTAGCAACGATTAGTACCTCTCTTTTAATATTTATGGTTTTCAAAGATTATTTAACACAAGTGCATGTTCAGCTCCTAATCCATTTGTTTTAAAATATTTGACATGTTTGGTTAAATAACCGGATCTTCTATTTTTAATTTTTTATAATGTTGAATTTGGATCTTCTAAAGTAACTCAAAATTTGAATTCTCCGGGCGGCAATAATATTTGTGTAAATTCTTATTAGATGGTCCCAATTCAAACACAAATTAAAAAAAAAAGTTTGAAAGAGAATTTTTTTTTGCTTTAGTGTAATATTAGAAAATGAAATTCATACTCAACAAAGGCTTCCATAATTTTATTCTTCTTTTCCGAATGAGTACAATGACCAAATTCAAAGATTCTAAGACCATTCAAACAATGGCAGCAACGAAACGTGCAAGCAAATTCAAACAAAAATTAAAATTCCCAAAATAAAACAAATATTCTAGAAACATCAGAGCAGGTGTATTCATCATTAAATCCAAATTTGAACGATTATTATATAAGGGAAAATTTGTTTTATGCCACTCTAAAACTTGATATTTGTCAAAATGCCACTCAAAAAATAATATTTGTCAAAATGCCATTAAAACTCAATGTCTATTTTAATTTTGCCATTATTCTTCTTTAATCTCAATTTAAAAATTCTAATCTTTCAAAATACCCAAACTGCTCCTGTCAGATTTTTTTTTTTTTCGAATTTCAAAATTTTTCGAATTTCAAATTTTTTTGAAATTTCAAAATTTTTGAAATTTCAAATTTTTTTAAATTTCAAATTTTTTTAAATTTCAAATTTTTTCGAATTTCAAAATTTTCAAATTTCAAATTTTTTCGAATTTCAAATTTTTCGAATTTCAAATTTTTTGGAAAATCAAATTTTTTTTTCGAATTTCAAATTTTTCCAAACTTCAAATTTTTTCGTGGCAGCCCCCGGCTCGGACTCCCCAAAAAAATTTGATTTTCAAATTTTCAAAATTTGATTAAATCTGATTTTCATCTATAAATTTGATTTTCAAAATTTGATTTTTCCAAAAAAAATTTGAAATTCGAAAAAATTTGAAATTTGAAAAATTTGAAATTCGAAAAATTTTGAAATTCGAAAAAATTTGAAATTCGAAAAAAAAAAATCTGACAGGGGCAGTTTGGGGATTTTGAAAGATTATAATTTTTAAATTGAGATAATGGCAAAATTAAATTAGACATCGAGTTTTAATGGCATTTTGACAAATATTGTTTTTTGAGTGGCATTTTGACAAATATCAAGTTTTAGAGTGGCATAAAACAAATTTTCCCTATATATAAAGAGTTCGGCTACTGTGCTTCATAAACTAAATGATATATGTCTTTATGTAGTGTTTTCAAGTTCAAACAGTCTATTTGAACCGTTCAGCATGATCTCCATATTAAATTGTGATGATAGATTAAATTTTTTATTTTTTGGAAAAAAAAAATTACAATAATTTTAGAATTTTTTTAAATATTTATTTTTATGGTTCAGAATTTTCTGGAAACAACGATTTTCAAAATAATTTAAAAATATAGTAAACATAATTAAAAAATATATAAAATTTAGTCTCCAAGTACATTTTATTATAGAAATCATATAAACTGTCTAAATTAATATTTTGAATTTCATAAATAAAAATATGAGCATAAAATAAACATGTCTTTTACTTCACAGAGCACAATAGTCCAATTCCCTCTCTCTATATATATAAGCAATCCCATGATTGGTGTACCATGCGGCAATCAATTTGGGCAACATAATAAATTTTGCAACCTCATTTATTTCTAGAGATATGATGATTAATAAATAAATAAGATACCCACAAGCAACTGCTTGCTATATATGCTATCTCATATCATAGAATAATAGCGACATCTAAGCCAACCATTTATGACCACTAAGTTTCTAGCCTTCTAATCACAACCACTTGATTTCATTCTTTCAATGAAACAGTTGACTACTTGTTTAAACGGACTTGATAACTGCAAGCGGGTATCGATCATGGATGATTTGTACCCGTTAAAAATGATATCCATTAACGATTATTATATGATTTTTTTTACTATGAATTGACTTATTAATTTGGGGATATGTTAAATAAAATAATGCAAGAATTAATATATTATGGTAGTTATAATTTATATCTATAAATAAATAATGGAATAATTTATTGTAACTCGTTAAATCAATATTTATATTATAATTTCATTCTCGTGACTTATGGTTTATAGATGTCTCTATTCCATTTAAAGACTGTTTACTTGTTAAATTGATTCGTGGTGTGGTAATATGGTCAATTTGGATGGAAATAAATAAAATTATATTCAGGGGGTTGAACTTTATCTTTTCAAGCATTAGAAGTTTAGAACATCTACATTTCTAAAAATTTTAGAGTTTCTAAATAATTGTTAACTGATTTTTAAAAAATTTAGACTTTTTGGATTTTTAAATCTCCACATCCCTGAAATTAAAATTGGAGTTTCTAAACCTCCACCTCCACATCTCATAAGTTAATTTCAGTGAATGATTTTGCCACATCAAAGTTTATAAACGATTTCATATTACGAAACTATTAAACAAAGTTACTAAATAAGAAATCCATCTACATTCCTGAAACTGGTTTAGAAACTGTCAAATCAGCTTAGAAATTCTAAGAGTTTCAAAAAATGTAGATGTTCTTAGATACAAAAATCATCTCGCTCGCTACCATTTGGTGCAAATCTAAATCTAATAATTCTTATGTTAACTTTGTCTTACATTTTGTCTTTTGTCTTCTAATATTAAGAACTTACCAACACAGGTAAACCAATCTCGGAAAATCTCGACTTTTCCTTTGAAACTTGGCCTCCTACTAACTATGGCAGAGTCACAAGAATTTTATTAGAAATTTCACGGTAATAGTTGTGGACTTGGAGGATGGTAATCCTATACTCCATCAAATGTATAGTCTGTTCGGTCAGATCATGATTCACATGGAAAAAGAAAATTTCAGTCAACTAATTTTTTTTTTTTACGTGAACAATACTTTTTAGTTCAATTTCTATGTTTATGTCTAAGTTCATGTGTCTGCCAAATAGACCCGTATAGAGAAGGGAACCCGCCAATTGAGACTAAAGAAAAATAAGGGCACCTGCCAATTGAGACTAAGGAAACACGATCTATGTGCTGGCCATGTCTGATAGCTCATTTGGTTTAGTGTGTTTTTTATGTTGTTAGATTCTGACTTGTTTTCATAATTGCATTACTGTTTACTTTGTTTATTTTATATTTTTTTTGTGAACTGTTCGAGTTTATTTTTCAGAGGTGTAGTTAATCTTGGTCAACATAGTTTGGGTCTGATGTCCATGGACTTTATAATCGTCCGATCTGTTATACTATTTGTGTGCACAGATATTAAAGCAATGCGCACGGATCTTAAAGCGGCTCGGATGATTACAGAGCCGATGCCCCAAACTGCTCTCCGAATCGACATATTCTGTTAACGGTTAGCGGGTCGGGTTACCAACTCATAAAACCCGACCCAAGCACGTGCATAACGTTGCAAGGACAATCGGAATAAATTTAAAAAGTTCCAAGGTTCTGGGTGTAAGAACAGCTTCTTTATATCTTCGCAACTAAAAAGAAGTAGAGAACAAACAAAGAATCCAAAAGGCGAGAGAGAGCTCAACGCTACTATTTCTACTTTCGCCAACTCGACGATTCGAAATCGAATCAATTTTTCAATCAATACATCAATTCCAGTTTTTTAATCCCCCAAAGGTATGATCTTTCATCTCCTAAATAAAAAAATTATCGAAAAAAATAATATATTTTATTGCTGTCAATCATGATTGTTCAATATTTTTTGCTGATTAATATTGGGTACTTTAATTTTTAAAAATATGTTTTTATGGATTATTGAAAGAAGCAATCTTTGAGCTGTCAAAGTTCTTTTGCTTTTGCTCATTTTGATTTTTTTAATATCAAAATTAAAACCCAGAATCCAAATTTTGTTCCCATTTCTAGTGCAAATTAGTTTTTAGTTAGAGGTGAAAAGGTTTATTCTTTGGTTAGGTTTTAATTCAGCAATTTGGGCTAATGGGGTAAGCTATAAAATTCTTAGATTGTAATTTATTTTTTACTTTTGTTTTGGTAATTTTAAGATTAAATAGGGGGGTAAAATGATAAAAGAAAGCAGCTCCGGTGAATCTACACCAACTCATGGAGGCCGAGTTCGACACCGAAAACGATCTTCACACGAGGTCAGTAAATTTTTATGTGTTGGGTTTATGCTATTTTAATAAATTAAAATGAATCATCTTAATAAATTATATTTGCATTTAGGTCCCTACTGGTGGGAACAAATCAAGCGAGCCAAATTTGCTGATAAATGACAGGAACAAGTACAAGTCGATGCTGATAAGGACATATTCGTCAATTTGGATGATTGGAGGGTTTGTATTGATAATTTACATGGGCCACCTCTACATCTGTGCAATGGTGGTAGTGATACAAATTTTCATGGCTAGAGAACTCTTTAACCTGCTCCGCAGGGCCAACGAAGCCAGACAACTCCCTGGTTTTAGAATGTTAAATTGGTATGTTTCAATTTTTTTTTTCTTTGAAGGTAGGGGTCTAACCGAATTAAAATTGTCCAACCAAAATTTTATCGGTTCTAAAACAACACCAAACCAACCGAACCAAAAAAACGAAGTAAATTTTGGTTTGTTTGGTTGTACCAAAATAAAAGAGATTAAATTTCAAAAGGTTAAAACTCAATACATACACAAATATATTTAATAATCATAGAGATTAAACTGAAATAAGAGAGATTAAACCGAAGCAATTCAAAAATTCTATCGAACTGAATCATTTAAACTGAAAAACTGAACCGTTTGATCCAAAATTTGTCGGTTCGGTTGAAAACCAGATCCAATGAACACCCCTATGTATTACACATATTTCTCAAAGAAATCAGAACTATAAATGTCTAGTGTCATAGAAAGCAATAGTAAGGTATATGTGCATAGTTTGGGCTAAAAAAACTTGTTTTATATTTGTTGCTTCTGATATTTGTGTGTTTTAGTGGGGTCCTTTGGTTCATTTTTTTTTATGTTAATTTAACTAATTAATTTTATTTATCTTTTGATATTATTGTAGGCATTTTTTCTTCACGGCTATGCTGTTTACATATGGCCGCTTTCTGAGTCAACAACTGGTGAATACTGTGACATCTGACAAGTTGTTATATAAATTAGTGAGCGGCTTTGTCAAGTACCAGATGTTTATTTGTTATTTCCTCTACATAGCTGGTATATATCCATTTATGTTTTATAACTCTTTCTTACCTTATTTCTTGTTTTCTATTTCATAGAGATGCACTACTTTTAAAATTCAATTATTTACACATGCTACTTATTTTACCAGGTTTTATGTGGTTTATTCTGACACTGAAGAAAAAAATGTACAAGTATCAATTCAGTCAGTATGCATGGACCCACATGATCCTTCTCACGGTTTTCGCTCAATCCTCTTTCACTGTTGCTAACATTTTTGAAGGAATCTTCTGGTATGTTCATGTTCTTTTTACCGTCATTTCTTTTACCAGTACTAAAATATAATACATGCCATCCCGTACAGTTCTGGGTTTTTCTTGAAATCTTTTTATATTTCTTTTTTTAATTAAGGGTAAAATTGTTACTTTATAAATTTAAAATTAATTTTAATAGAAAAGTCAACAAATTGGGTAAATTTGTGAGTAGTTGAAATTTAGAAGGGTAAATATGATATTATGAATTTTAGAGGGGGGAATATGTAATTTTGAGGTTTTTGAGTGGTATACATGCCATCCCAAACAGTTGTGGGTTTTTCTTGAAGTTTTTTAAGTTCCTTTTTTTTTTAATTGAATGTGAAATTTTTAAGTACTTTTGTTGCTAATTTCTTGTCTTGCTACAATTTCAGGTTCCTTTTACCTGCATCTCTTATAGTAATAAATGACATAGCAGCATATTTCTTTGGATTCTTTTTTGGAAAAACACCATTAATAAAACTCTCTCCAAAGAAAACATGGGAAGGTTTTCTCGGGGCATCTGTTACTACTATGCTCTCAGCCTTCGTGGTTAGTCAAATATCATATATTTTTTTTTTATTTCATGATGAAAATACAAAGAGAAATTTAAAATTTATAGTATCATTTATCTTATTCTTTTTTTTTTTCAATTGTCAGTTGGCAAATTTAATAGGTCGCTTCCGGTGGTTGACATGTCCTAGAAAGGTCATTATTTTTGTTTTTTATTTTCATTTTTAAAACTATATTATCTTTTAATTGTGTATTAATGAAGTTTTGACCTTGGATAAATACAGGATCTTTCTACTGGGTGGCTTTACTGTGACCCGGGCCCGCTTTTTAAGCCAGAAACTTACTCATTAATTGGATTGGTTCCTGATTGGGTATGAAAATATATTTAGAACATAATTTTTTTACATGGAAACCTTGTGCAAAACCTCAAAATGTTTCAGTTAACCCTATAAATTGAGTAACATCTCATGTGCCCGTACAAAATATGAGAATTGACCTCTACGTGTTTTGGTTCCAGTTCGTTTTATTCAATAGTGTCACACAGTTTACTGTTGTAGTAATGCAGTAGGGGCAGTTTGAATAGTTTTAAAAGTGACCCGAAACATTCTTACTGCTTACATTTCAATGCAGTAAACTTTCGTATAGTTTCAGACTATGAAACAGTAGAAGAATGCTTACAACAACAATTTTATACATCTTCTTAATATTAATTTATATCTTTATTTTATTTTTTTCATTGTAGTTTCCATGGAAGGAAATTGCAATTTTGCCAGTGCAGTGGCATGCACTTGCTCTTGGATTGTTTGCATCAATAATTGCACCGTTCGGGGGATTTTTCGCCAGTGGCTTCAAAAGAGCTTTCAAAGTCAAGGTAATATTACTAGTTCCTCACTTTAATTTTTTATGCCTTTCTATTATTTGTTATTAGTTGTTACATTATCACATTTCTTTGTAGGATTTTGGTGACAGCATCCCTGGTCATGGTGGAATTACTGATAGAATGGATTGTCAGGTACTTCAATTTTTTTTTTGTTTCTTCTTTATTTAAACATAGATAAAACTCTGTTAATGACAAAATTTACTAGGAAAATTTTACTTGAAAAAAATTTGGTTTCATCTCTGTGACTTCAAAGCTGTTTGGATCTCTTTGATATAAAATATGTAAACCTAAAATGAATTTATTGTTATTTTCTAAATTTTATTCTTTGTATTTCACTGTAGATGGTAATGGCTGTATTTGCATACATATACTATCAATCTTTTGTGAGGCCACAAGACTTTACTGTAGAGATGATTCTTGAGCAGGTATATATATACTCAGGTTTAAAAAAAAAACACCAACAAATTATTATTTAATATGATATTTAACATTGCATTTGCATCCCTTTGCTTTTTCTAATTACAGATATTGAAAAACTTGAGCTTTCAAGAGCAACAAGTTCTCTACGAACAACTCGGAAAGGTTTTGCATGATAGGCTACTGACTCAATCCTAATTTTTTTTTTCATTTTCATTTTGTGCGTAGGCGCAATTAAATACATGTTTAGTGTTACTTTGTTGTAATACATCTTCCTTTTTTGTATTTGTTTAATGTAGATTAGGGACTATGCAGCTGATCCATATATTTTTGGATTCCTGGCTAAGTTTAAATTTTGGAGATTTTGTATAGCCTCCTAATATCTGAAGCAACCTTTGCTGATTTATGTATTACTTAATCCTCTTCTTTTATTAGAGCTCAGGCAGCGCCTTTTTTTGGGTCATTTTTTAAACAGAGTAGTTTTGGCTTCATGCAGAGCACAAATCACATGCCTCACTGTTTTGGTTCTATAGTCTGTGCACGGCGTGAAGCCAAAGCTGCTCTGTTAAAATCTTTACCTCTTTTGTCCCTTTTTTTTGTTCTTTTTACCAATAGCATGGGTTAGTAATAGTTGATCAACTTATATAGAACTTCAGATAAATTTAAATTCATGTTTACGAGCTGATAGTTGTAATTAAAACCAATTGTGGTTGATAATTTCTGCATGAGAAGTCAAATCATAGCTAACAAAATTGATGCAAAAGAAGAAAGGAGCAACAACATAAAAATGCCTTGAACACTAATAATAGTGTGAAAAAGGGGGGATTTCATGTATACACCTTGAAAACTTAAAAATTAGATATTTCCTCAAAAATTTATAATCCCCCAAAAAGGGTTGTCTTCTCAGTGAAATATTTAAGTTTAAGCCATACAATAAATTTCCTAATTATTTCCTGCGAGAGCAAGAGTTCCATACAATTTCACTATAAATAATATAATGAACACAAATGAATTACTATACAACAATGAGCAATGAGAAGGAATAACCCAAATAATTATATATCTCACACAAGTAAAATTAATAAATGCATGTGAACCTTAATAAATTAGCTAATATGCCGGTTTAGAACAAACAACTGGCCGGAATCGCCATTTAACAAGTAAACCTCCAATGGGTTGTATGATGAATTAGATGATAACCTAATTGAAGGTTGTAGCATTTTACTTCCTTTGGGACATTGTATTGTCAGGAGGCGGGGCCCGGTCCTCATCTGCCATACCTGTTGTATAAATGCTACACCTTTAGTTCATATACGAGAAGAAATAAATAACTTCCTTTTGAGTACTTTCAGAAACATTGAAATCAAACAAATGCACATATATGTTAACTAAATGGCCATTTTTTATTATTTACTCTTTTTTAAATTTCAAATGTAATTTTTAGTAAAAACTTTAATTATTAGCATTAGGAGTCCAAAACTATTAGACCTTGTTATTATTTAAAAAGGAAGTGTACCTCAATAATTCCTTTACGGGGTGCGTGAATAGCTAAGCACAAGCAATAGTCATTTTTACTATATCCATAATAGTTAGATGAAGAAGCTGATTTCTCTTTTTTTGCTAACATCTCCACAAAGAGACAATGTGCATCCCGATAACCCTATAACCACAAAAACGAATGCAAATAATTCAGAAAATGATAAAAAAAAAGGATGCATTAAATGCATCAGAAGAGCTCAAATATGAAGTTGTTCTTTGCAAAATACACAATTTTTATTTTATTTATATCTTTTCTTTGAACAAACCTTCCTATTCCTAACTTCTATATGAATGACTAATGAATTTCACATTTATAAACTAATTAAGGCTAGAGAAGTACATGGACAAACAACAAAAACAAAGGAAATAGATCAATAATAAGTTATGGTCTGAAAAATAATAATTTATTTCAATTTATTCTTAATTTCCAATACAAAAATGACTGCAAATGTACCACTAGGAGAGAGAGTTAAGTAAAAGTAAGAACCTTCCATAATCTCACAACCACAAGAGCTTGAGTGTCAAGAAGTAAAATCCGACCTAAAGAATCAGTAACAGCCGCTAATGTACCAGTAGGAGAGAGAGTTAATCTCTCCCCTCTCCTTGGTGGGTCTTTCACACATGTCAGAGGTGATGCTGTTTCAAATTATTAAAATTAAAAGAAAAATGTTTTAATTTGACTAGTCTACACATTTTATTACATACATATTAATCATGATTTTTGCAAAATAGAAATAAAGAAGAGATGTATAGAAATACAACCTTTTGCAAAGGATTGGGGTTTGGGCCGAGTTTTTTTTGTGGGACTTGGTTCACTTCTCCAAAATATACTTGAAAAAGAGCTAATAGTTGAGATAGTAGCTGTTCCAACTCTTGACAAAATTGCCCCTACCAACGACCTGCTCCTGTCTTCTGACAGCCTTTAAATTTAATGAAATTAGGTACAGTTAATTAACTCCAATACCTAACTGGTACAGTCCTGACTACAGAAAAAAAAAATGTACCGATATGCAGAGATAACGGAATCTTCTCCAATGGTGACAGCACAGTAGTAACGTCTACTCGACTGAAAACCAACAAAATTGCAACTCTTACATTCAACTTTACACTTAATATAAAATAACAAAATAGTAATGACTAATGACAACAAAATTTTATATTTTTTGGAAATTTGTTACTATTTTTTTAGATACGTACAAAATCAGTGTTTTTGGATGGTCCATAATATTTTGAAAAACAGTGATTTTGTACCTATCTAAAAAAATAGTAAAAAAATTCAAAAAAATAAAATAAAATAAAAATTTTGGTCTCCAAGCACATTATAATATGAAGATCATGTTGAGCGGTTCAGATCGACTGTTTGGACTTTAAACATTGAGATAATGATGAGGCATTTGAACCATCCTTTAATAAATATCTGATTTCAATATAAATACAATTTATATGCTTACTGAAGACTATAAGTTGGATTAAGATACAATAATGGTAAGTTACTTCACATATATTATATAACATTTTTATGAAAAATTACCTGAAGTTCCAAAAGAGGAGGGGGCATTAACCCAACAATGGCCGCATCAGCACAAGATCCAAACTTGTTTACATTCCATAATTGGAAGGGTACAGTTGAAAAATTGCTCTCTTCTTCTTCATTTTCATCCTGAAACCTCTTGTTCCAAACCCTCGACCCTGCCTCGTCAGACCACTTTTGAATCATACCCTAACATACCCACAAACCAAAATCAATCTCTCTTAAGTTAACAGTATGTTATAGTTTGAAACATAAAAGTACCTGTATATCTAAACCATCAAACCGAGCAATTATGCCAGAGAAGACAATAGAGAGCTCATCAGAAACCGATTCTTGCAAAGATCCCGCCTTTGCCTTTGCCGTTCTAAATTTGAGTCTCAGTATCCTTCCAGGGTATATACTCTGCATAATAAAAGCATCCATTCAGATCGAGTGGGTCCCACATGTCAGAGAGAGAGAGAGGGGGGGGGGGGACGCACCTGCTTGTGAATAAGTTCACCGGCGACAGAATAAAACAATAAGTAACCCAAAGTGGTCCCCACTGCCAGAACAGGCTCTGCATCATCACCTTCAAAACCCTCCCCGTCTCTGACATGGGGGACCCACTCGATCGCAGCTAATAACCCATCAGATTCACCAAGAGACGGCTTGATCCTGCTAACAACAGCGTAATCCCCGTTTCCGACACGATCGCCAGTAGTGGATGCAAGAACAAGGATGAGGGATCTGGAAGGATGCGCCAATGCAAGAGAGTGGTTGTAAGGAGAGAGCGAGAAGAGAAGGGAAGGGTCTTCGAGCCATCCCTCGCGCTCGCCTAGGCCTAGAATTGAGAGATCGTCGCAGCCTGATGCGAGCGCGCAAACCTCTGTTAGGTGGAGGTGCGATCGTCGCGCCATGTTGATGCAACAGTTTCCCGATTACTGAAGAGACGAATTCGAAGCGTATCCCAATCGAACGGGAGAATGGGTGATTTGAATAAAGTAACCCAAATTTTGAGTTCAGATTTTCACCGTCCGATCAGAATTCGGGTGAATCCGGAAAAATTATTTTGATACCAACGGTCCAGATGAAAAAACAAAATTTGAGTTACTTTAGGGAACTGAAATCCGGTGTATGAGCTCCCAGCAGAGCCAAAATAATTTCGGTGACTTGTTGGATTATATGTCTGCTTTAAGTTTCGTGCAAGAAGAAAACGGACGATGAAGATTTAACTGTACACAGTAAGGTACCGCAGAACTGGTATCCTCCCAAGTAATGTATAGTGGGGCCCACAAATTTACGGCCCAGATTTACTAGCAGTTGGACCTAACTTCAATAAGATGTAGGTATTACTTTCAAGATTGGTGCCAGCTTTGAAGAACGGTCCTGATCAACTTGTTCTAATAGTACCGAATTCGGGTACCGCAATGGCTCTGAATTCTCCCGAATACCAATAGATGCGGAACTGTCGAACTGAGAAGAGGTACTTTTACGGAGATAACCTTCTATTTAATTATTTTAAATTTGTGATCCATTTCAGCTGAGAATGATATTTGGCGAGAGAGACATTTTTTCTTTTTTTAACTTGGCAGGGTTACCAGTACCAAGTGATTGAGGTAGGCTTTACCAAATTTGTTTATTTAATTACAATTAATTTCGTTTAGAAAATCTATTAATAATTTTGAGAACACAAATATCAAACATGACGAACCGAGATTTTTCCAGAGATAATATGTTATGAGTCGTTGGAACCAAATCTACTTCTTTTTTTTAGAAAATTAACACTCTTTTTCTCCATCTGGATCATTCAAAATCCATCACACGGCTTCAATTAAATCTGAATCATTTCAATAGATTAAATTGATATAAAGGAAAAAAGTAATTGAAGCCGTGTGATGGATTTTAAACGATCCAGATGAAAGGAAAGAATAGTGCTTCTTTTCTCAAGAAAATGAACAGATTTGGATCTTTGAATCGTTCAACCTGCTTTAAATGTTCGTGAATCTAAACTGGCCAAGCGAATCTTGACGCAGAGATCTATCTTTAAATCAAATTTAATCTGATGTCTATCGAAACGTCTTTTTTCAGTTGTTTTCTTCTGATATAAGAAGTGAAAAACAAGTTATCATCAAACTTTTTAAGAGATTTAATTTATAATTTAATTATTTTGATTAAAATAAAAATGTCAGTGCGCTTTACACCAGGACCCACAAACATTTACATTATACTTTTAAAAAAAAACAATTGCACGGAAACAAGCCTAAAAAGCTTTCAACAAATAAAATATTTATATTATCCTATTTAAGTCTTCTTGTTCCAATTATTGTACCAAGCTATTTAAGTGTTGAAATGTTGACAATTTTAACATCAAAATAGTAAGTTAGAAACTAATTAAACATTTTTGACACGATATTTCATGCATATTTTATCTTTCATCAATAATTTAAGCATTTTTATGATATGAATTTGAGGATATAAAAGATGAACTTGATAGGTATTGCTCAAGTAAAAAAAACACATATTTTTTTTCATCTCTACAATTCATTATGGGTACGTTTGGATGCACTCAAGAATAGCTAGAATAGCTACTGTTTAGAATAGTAAATAAGAATAGCTACTGTTTAAGAACAGTGCTATTCAGAATAGTGAAAAAGTTGTTTGGATTGCATATTTGGAATAGAGTTTGGAGGGAATAGCTACTGTTTAATAATTTATGTGTAAGATTAAATATAATACAATATAATATTAATTCAAATATTAAATGTAATATAATATTATTTTAAATATTAGATTAAATATAATATAATTTTAGATTAAATATAATATAATATTAGTTTAAATATTAAATGTAATATAATATTATTTTAAATATTAAATGTAATATAATATTAGTTTAAATATTAATGTAATATAATATTAATTTAAAAATTAGATTAGTATTAAATAAAATGTTAGATTAAATGTAATATAATATTATTTTAAATATTAGATTACTATTGAATAAAATATTAGTTTAAATATAATACAATATAATATTAATTTAATTATTAAATGGAATATAATATTATTTTAAATATTAGATTAGTATTAATAAAATATTAGATTAAATATAATATAATATTAGCTTAAATATAATATAATATTAGTTTAAATATTAATGTAATATAATATTAATTTAAAAATTAGATTAGTATTAAATAAAATATTAGATTAAATATAATATAATATTAGTTTAAATATTAAATGTAATATAATATTATTTTAAATATTAAATGTAATATAATATTAGTTTAAATATTAATGTAATATAATATTAATTTAAAAATTAGATTAGTATTAAATAAAATATTAGATTAAATGTAATATAATATTATTTTAAATATTAGATTACTATTGAATAAAATATTAGTTTAAATATAATACAATATAATATTAATTTAATTTTTAAATGTAATATAATATTATTTTAAATATTAGATTAGTATTAAATAAAATATTAGATTAAATATAATATAATATAATATTAATTTAAATATTAAAATGTAACATAATATTAATTTAAATATTAAAATGTAACATAATATTATTTTAAATATTATATTAGTATTAAATAAAATATTAGATTAAATATAATACAATATAATATTAATTTAAATATTAAATGTAATATAATATTAGTTTAAATATTAGATTAGTATTAATATTGAAATGAACAAATGCTATTCCATGTTTTTGTAAGAATAGCGAATAGCAACGCTATTCTAAAAACAGTAGCTATTCCGAATAGCTCTAAAGTCGTTTGGATGCACCCTGTTCCGAATAGCAATGCTATTCCGAAAACAGTGGCTATTCTTGTGCATCCAAACATACCCTATAAGGTAAAAGGAAATTGAATGCTTAAGTAAAAAAAAATAATCCATATATATAGCACAATTTTTTTAAGATATTATTATGATATTTTTATATGAAAAATATAGATTTGAAAAGCCAACTCCATCTAGAGTTAAAGAAGAAGAAAATGCATAGAGCTTCCATCACTAGAAAAAAAAATTAAATGTAAGAAAAGAAAAAATAATAAGGAAAAGAAAAGGGCAAAAAGATGGTCTAATATTAAATGTAAGAATAGTGAATCAGTCGACAGAAGTAAATGTTCTTATGAACTTTTATTAACAAAAAAACAAAACAGAACAAGATATTTTGTTTTCAACACCCAAAAAGAAAAACAGCCTTTAGTGCAGTGTCTAAAGACAGTGCAATCTTTGATGAGTAGTCACAGACTTCAAATCTGAAAAAAAAAAAAAAAAATTCTGTGTATATCAAACAGTTGAATGACTTGATATGCAATTTTTATTTAAAAAAAACCAACAAATAAATTCAGTGGCAGATCCAAGTGGAGCCTAGGGGTTTGAAATTTTGAAATTTTAATGGAGATTTATAGGTTCGGACCAACTTTGTCCCTCCTTGAATTTTTTTTTGCCTCCCTATGAAATTATGATATGTAATTTTTCTTAGATTTAGAGTTAAAATTATAATAAATTTTTTAAACTCCAGTGGTAGATCCAACTTTGCCTCTAACGAAAATCTTGAATCCATCCCAGAACAAATCAATACATACAATTCAATTACGAGTTACAGTAGAAAAGTGTGGAAAAAAAAATCTATGATATCCTATCATTGGATATATAATTTAGAGTTAAAATTAGAATAAATTTCTTAAACTCCATGGCAGATCCAACTTTTCCCCTAACAAAACATCCCGAATCCGTACCAGAACAAATCAATACAACTCAATTATGAGTTGCAGTAGAAAAGTGTGGAAAAAAATTCTGTGATGGCCTATCATTGGATATATAATTTTCAACCATTTTACAAGTTTTAGAATTATTCCTTTTCTTTCCTTTTCTTCCTTTATTTTTCACTTTTCAGGGATGTCATGATCTCCTTTTCCCTTTTTTTTTTTTTTTTTTTTTTTTCTAAATGTAGTTGTAGATACTTTGTAGTTTCTCTGTCTATCAAAAAACAATCATTATCATCATTATCTAGAATAATACTTGGTTTTTAAACATTAATTGAGATTGCCACTGTTTAGATCTAGCACTATTGAGTAATAACAGTACTGGTTTAGCTTCATGCAGCGCATGTTAAATGTTTATTTTTATTTTAACTGTATTACTTGCACTGCATCAAGTCAAACTAGCTCCGTCATTATTATTATCCGAGATAAATGGTACGTCATTTTGGTTATCAATTTTCTTTTTCTTTTGATATTACAAAATAAAAATATTTATAGTCTCTGTTCAAAATTATACGTAACATTTTTTGGTCTACCAATTAATAATACTTTCTCCGTAGAAAAAAAATTAAACAATTGTACTATTTATCATTCATGTTTATTTCTTCTCATATCACATGAATTGTGCGTGTTACAGTTCGACTGTCGGATTCACTTTAAAATCCGTGCACATGAAATTAAAATATTATAGCGAAGTGCACGAATCTTAAACTAAATCGGACGGTCCTGATGTAAGTCTGAGAGGTATGGAAAGTACTCATGAGTAATCCTGAATTAGGTATAGTTTATTATAAAGAATCCTGTTGTGACAGCTAAAATAATAAAAAAGGGATACATTAAAATAATTTGTATAGATTAACATGTTTGTTTTTTTAATGAAGATGGTGGAATTAATTTGATTGCAACATGACACTTTGTCTCTGCTGTTTATCCATATGCCGCCAAAACAAAATACTAAACTAAACTAAAACCAAAACCTCTTTTACATTTGGAAGGTATGAGCCTGTGAGAGAGAGATCCCCTGCTATTTCTCTTTTTTGGGTTGTACTGATAAATAAATAGTTTAGTTTGATTTGGCGAGATTAAAAGTTTGTAATTTGAGAATAATTCGGTATCATAAGAAAGCAAAAAAAAAAAAAAAAATCCAAAGAAATAAGTATAAAAAAAAATTTCATACTTTTTGACAAATAATTCGTAATTTGCGTTTTATTCACAAAATGCATTATACATATTTTTTTTTACATTTATTCAGTTTTCAGTTTGGAAACATAAAAAAATAAAAATAAAATGCGAAAATCATGTTACTGAGAGTCAGATCATAGAATCCTCCACGTGTTGAATTTTCAGTGGAGCAGTGACACTCCAATTTTTACGTACAATTGGAGAGGATCCGGATCTGAGGGGACAGTCTCACAATCCAGAATTCTCATCCTCTGAGATATCTCAAACTTTGCGTGACTTTTTGGAATATCTCAATCGTTCAAATATATTTAGCACGAATCTCAAAGCTCAAATAATACTGACCCTTATGGTTCCCCGAATAGGCACCGGACACGTCGGTCAGGCAAAAATTGAGATATCTCAGAGGACACGCACCCCACAATCCATCCAAGGAGGACATTTTTGCAAATGCGTCCATTTATTATACATTTATTATTCTCTATTTATCCAAAGTACATATCATTTCTTTTTCCCCACCTGGTCCACCACTCGTGTTAATATCGACTGCGGTACCCTGCCATATAGAGTGAGATCTACATCGTTCGTCTTAACCTGGCACGACTGTTAAAGCAAACCCATAATGAGGAGTTTTGCTTGACTTCATGCAGCTCATGAACTGTAGAATCACACAGTGGTGCATATGGTTCGTGCGCTGAATGAAGCTAAAACTATTCTGTTAAAATCTTTACCTCATATCGGCGAATTATTCTACTGTGTAGAATGATATCTAAATCGTCCGTCTTAACATAGCACGAATCTTGAAGCAAATAGGAGTTATTAAACGCTGCAAGGTACCGCAGGGATTCGTTCTTTCTCCTTTCTCACTGTCTTTTTCTCTCTCCTCTCCTCATCCATTTCCCCACACAACCTTTTTCTTTTCTTAGTGCTAAATACACTCACTAATTACAAATACATCCCAAAACTATAACACAATTACAAATTCTCTTCCTTTTCTCTTTCTCGCTTCTCAGTTACTGATTCCTGCTCACTCAATTAGTCAATTTGCTCACTAGTAAATTCAATCATACTAATAGTAAAGTTTTCATCTTTGTCAAAACCCTTTCTTCTTTCTCTTTTCTTCTTCTTCTTCTTTTTCTTCTAAGCTCTTAGTTCTCAGAATCAGTTAACTGAGCACAAATTGAAGGTAAATTGTTACTTGTACACTAATAAAGTTCATTTCTTTGTGCAGTTTGTCTGGTTTTTTGTTCTATAAATTGAATTATTTGTGAAATTTGTGAAGAAAATGGCGGAAATGAAGCCAGAGGAATTCTTGTATCGACCCATGGATCAGTTACAAGGTCTAGAGTACTGCATCGACTCCAATCCCTCTTGGTGTATGTTAATTTTTCATTTTACTCTCTAACTTGTTACCAATTGAAGAAAAAAGGTATGAACTTTATATACAAATTTGTGATTGTTTGTATTGCTAAAAATTGCAGTGGAAGCAATAGCTCTGGGATTTCAGCACTATATACTATCTTTGGGTACAACAGTAATGATACCAACTATGCTTGTTCCTCTCATGGGTGGTTCTGATGTGAGATTTTTTTTTTTTTTCCATTTTTATTCTTTAATAATTGGAAATAATTCAAGCAAAACTTCACTTGGAAACATAATTTTTTGGGTGAATTTTTTTTTCAATTTAAAGTAATTCTTAGTGAATAAATGTGCAGGGTGACAAGGCAAGAGTTGTACAGACACTATTATTTGTAACTGGTATAAACACTCTGGTACAAACCCTAGTTGGTACCAGGCTTCCAACTGTGATAGGTGGTTCATTTGCATTTGTTGTACCAATTTTATCGATAATTAGAGACTCCTCTCTCGCTAATATATCTGACGACCATCAGGTGACCTCTCTCTCTCTCTCTCTCTCTCTATCTCACTCAGTGAAATTTGTTTTCAAAATTTGAATCGTCATTTGTAAATTTGTGTACAGAGGTTTCGTGCAACGATGAGAGCAACACAAGGTGCCTTAATAATCTCTTCTACGATTCAAATAATTCTCGGGTTTAGCCAATTATGGGGTATTTGCTCGAGGTACATCTATTTTTATGAATTTTTATTTATCTCACTAACTTCTTATGACTAAAAAAAATTTACTGTGCCTCAGACTCATCAGTTTCCATGGTGTCATCTAAACAAACTGAGTTTCTTTATTTTGCATTTAAGTACCGAACTCTAGATTTGCAATCCCAACCTCATTTTTTCTTTCCAGTTTCTTTATAAAGCACTATCAAGTTTGCTTATTTTTTGTGGTTAATTGATAGATTCTGAAATTTTGTGTATTTAATTGCAAAAATTGGAAGTTTGGTGGAAGCAGTGCAAATAAAATAAGACTATGGATCCAAAGTCTCAATCTTTTCGCTTTCTTGTTATAACTAGTTGAAATTAGTGTGTCTTCTCACAAGAAATATTGACCAATAATTTAAATACTGCTATTTTTATGTGATATTTCAGTTTTACAGTAATTTTTTTGTGTGGAATATATTGAAATGGTGATGGGACATCTTTGACCAGACTAACCAATCATTAATTGATATAAGCTATCCTTTTTTAGGGGCTTTGCACCACATCTTTTATTGTGTTTCTCACATTTTGTAAAGGCGGCGTCTTTTATTTATTAAAGAAAGTGCAGCATTTTACATACTTCCAAAGGGCACCTATTATCCTGAAAATGATGTGATGGAATATTTCAATCTTAATTTTTCATATGCATGTTTATTACTATTACTGTTACAATAATAATACCAATAAAAATAATATGCTAAGCAGTATAATTTCCTTTTTTTGCAGATTCTTCAGCCCATTAGGAATGGTACCAGTGGTAGCACTAGTTGGTTTTGGCCTTTTTGACAGAGGATTCCCTGTGGTACCACTTTTACAGTTTTACCCCTCTTTTTAACATATGCACCTTAATTGTGGGGACCCTGGTATTTATTTATTGGTACTCATGTTTACTATATAACCAACATGATCTATTTAATATGGTTGTTTCCTCTTGTCCTTTTGTCATTCAAAAAATAGACCTTTTCTTTTTGCTCTCCATTTTGCCTGAAATGGAGAAGTCCATTATGATATATAATTTCTCTGTGAAAATACCAGGCTGGAAGATGTGTCGAGATTGGTGTTCCCATGATTATTTTATTTGTTGCCTTGTCTCAGGTTTGACATTTATCTCTTTCTATATTCATACATAGAATATGCACAGAAATACATAAATTTTTATCTAATTGCAATTTTTTTTTTTTTCTAGTATTTCAAATGGATTCACACAAGGCATGTTCCGATATTGGAGAGATTCGCATTGCTAATATCAATAGCCTTTGTATGGGTATTTGCTCATATATTAACGGCTGGTGGTGCATATAAAGACCGGCCTTTGCATACGCAAATTAACTGCCGTACCGACAAATCCAACCTCATCTCTTCAGCCCCTTGGTTAGTTTCTATCTTTGTATCCTCTTCACTATACTAATTTCACAAATGAGTTGTTCTAGAATTCTGTAATATTCCAAAGAACTTGTCACATGATGCATAGCGCAGATTGGTTTGTACTATGGATCAATTTCTTTGTTTTCAAAGTTCAAACATAAACTGTTTAACATGACCTCCATATAAAAATGTACTTGCAAACTAAATTTGACATTTCTTAGAATTTTTTACTATTTTTTTAGATGGGTAGAATATCATTACTTTTGAATGGTCTAGAATTTTTAGATAAAGTGCGTTTCTACCTATCTAAAAAAATAATAAATAAATTCTAAAAAATGCAAAAATTTGATCTACAATTACATTTCAATATGAAGATCGTGTTGAATGGTTCAGATCGACTATTTGGACTTTGAAAACGAAGATATTGATCCATAGTACGGACTGATCTGCGCTATGCATAGTACCATAGCCTCACTCAGTTTGTTATATATTTTCATCTTGCTTCATTGCTTGATTGAATCTTTCAAACAGACTGAATTTTTTTAAAGAAGGAATTTCAATGTGCTACTTCAAAAACTCGTACAAGTAAAGTTATATTTTCATGTTAACTGTGCAAATATAATTATATACTAATGAAATGATATGATTGTGAACTATTGAAAGGATAATGATTCCCTACCCTCTTCAGTGGGGTCCACCAACCTTTGATGCCGGACACTGTTTCGGCATGATGGCTGCTGTCATAGTTTCTATGGTGGAGGTACTTCTTTTTATTTCAAAAATTATTTTTTTTTTTTTCCTTTTTTTGTTTTTGTTTTGTTTTCACCCTTTCTCTTGGACCTAATATTTTGTTTAGTCAACTGGAGCATTTAAAGCGGCAGCTCGACTTGCTAGTGCAACTCCACCTCCAGCACCTATCTTGAGTCGAGGCATTGGCTTCCTAGTAGGAATTTTATTTCCTCTTTTTTTATATTTATTTAATTATTTTTCTATTTAGTTGTTTCACTTGTGTTTAATTTATTTGTTCATAAAATTTATGATAGTATTTTTTATTATTATAAAAAAACAGGGATTGGGAATACTAATAGATGGGCTATGTGGTTCTTTAACCGGCTCTACTGTCTCTATGTGAGTACTATTTTAATTACTTTCTAGTTATCTATATCATTAGTGCTAATACTGATAGATTTTATTCTAATAGATGGGCTATGTGATTCAAATATTTCTCTCTCTCTAACTTTTGTATATTCTAACAGAGAGAATGTGGGCCTTCTTGGATCAACACGTGTGGGGAGTCGTCGGGTTATACAGATTTCGGCTGGTTTCATGATTTTTTTCTCCATTTTAGGTAGAGTTTATTTCCAAGTTTGTTTCCACTTAAAACTTGAAGTCTCTTATTTTGTCCCCCGAGGGACATTTTGGTAAATTTGATTCTAATTTTTTTATAGGCAAATTTGGAGCCTTGTTTGCATCGATACCTTTCCCGATATTTGCTGCGGTATATTGCATTCTCTTTGGAATTGTTGGTAATTTCTTATCATAAATCTCTCTCTGGATTTGTTGGAATTAATTGTAAAATCTTAATGAAATTACATTATAATCATTTTTTTTTTGTATTTCCTTTTCTTTTTGTGCTTTTAGCGGCGGTGGGACTCTCTCTGTTACAATTTACTAACATGAATTCGATGAGAAATCTCTTTATTGTTGGTGTATCGCTCTATCTTGGATTATCGGTTCCGGAATACTTCAACCGGTACACACTAGGAGCTCAGCACGGGCCTGCTCACACAAAAGCCGGATGGGTATGATAATTGTCTCCATTTGACCTTCCTTTTTACAAAAATATCACTTTTAAGATCTTTCTAGCACACAGACCATTTCAAGCTTGACAAAAATATCATTTTTGGGTGTAATTCATTATTTTCCCCAGATAATGCCAGGTACTAGAATTTCACTGGTGAATTTTCATTTTTCGAAATTGAGCAAAAGAGTTTGCACATACCCCAAATAGGATAGGCAGTTTGAGTGTGAGGCCATTGTACTATGCATAGCACAGATTGGTCCGTACTACGGATCAATATTTTCGTTTCTAAAGTTCAATAGTCAATCTGAAACGTTCAACGTGATCTTTATATGAAAATGTAGTTACAGACTAAATTTTACATTTTTTATAATTTTTTTACTATTTTTTTTAGATAGGTAGAAAATCAATACTTTTGAATGGTCTTTAGATCAAGTGATTTTTTAGATAGGTAGAAATTAAATCACTACTCCTTATAGTATATTGCATATTATATTCTCTGCTTCCCCTTTGGATGCTCATGTTGGTTAAGACTACCAGGGGCAGTGGCATTATAGTCATAATAAGAAATTAGCATCCTTAAATCATAGTTATTTTGTATGCAGTTTAACGACTGGCTTAACACGACATTCGCTTCGCCACCAACAGTTGCATTAATTGTGGCCGTGGTTTTAGACAACTCGTTGGAATTTAGAGGGGCGGGACGGGACCGGGGCATGCCATGGTGGACCCCGTTTCGCACTTACGGAGGCGATGGCCGAAATGCCGAGTTCTATGGATTGCCATTCAATATGGGTCGTTTCATTCCTAACTATTATTAAATCAAATGTTAAAGAGTTATTGTATTTGTTTTGTAAATAGAATTAAGGTTCAATTAATTTGATGCTCTTTGTAACTCTTGGAGCATTTGAACTTTGTTAGATGATCTGTTTGAATGTTGACAATATACAGAGGTCTCAAAATAAAAATGACATGAAAAATATGAAAATAGTAACTAAAAAAAATTATGAATTACAACATGAAATTTAGCATCACATAGTACTCAATTTTTTGTATTCCACACAAGTTTCTGTCAGCACAATTAAGGAGATGCCACAAACAAATTCTTTGCTAGTATTCACACATTTGTAAGTATTCACAAATGTTTTCACTAAAATCAGATTCTTTGTAATGTTTATCATTGTATATATCGAAAAATATTCATTTTTGAATAGTTATTATTAGTATGGTTTTTTCTTAGATGCACATGAATTGACTATTAATCATATATTAACATAAAAAAAGTCAAACATTAAGTAGCGAAAAAAAAATAAAAAGAGAAACCAAATGAAATATACAATGATATATACAATCTAGAAATATCCCAAATGAAAAAAAAAAAAGAATCTGCCACACAATTTCTCAGAGAGAAACCAACTTTATTACATTTCATGCAAATAAAATTATTTTAAAATATGACTGGTATACGAAAATTTCTAAAACGGAGCCCATATTGAGTACTTCTCTTTTTAAAAATAGAGAGGCAAATATAGAGATAAAATCCATTAACTTGAGTATTTGATGCTCTTTGTAACTCTTGGAGCATTTGAACTTGTTAGATGATCTGTTTGAATGTTGACAATATACAGAGGTCTCAAAATAAAAATGACATGAAAAATATGCAAATGGTAATTAAAAAATTATGAATTACAACATGAAATATAGCATAACATAGTACTCAATTTTTTGTATTCCACACAAGTTTCTGTCAACAATCAAGTGAACTCATTTTTTCCATGTTTCTTTTATGATTTTTAGTTTTTCCTTAGAGAATTCAATATTTTTAATTTATTACTTAACTATTACAAATTGTTTTATATATATATATATAACAATATAATAAAATTGTAGTCATTTTAATTAATAGTACACTTAATAATTCAACCACAGATTCTCTTACAACTTATTATTCAACACATATATTTTAGTATGTTACCGTAACACATGATTAGGATTTTTTTCCCAAGAGATAAATAAATAAAGCTCTTCCAACAATAAATCAATATAACATAAAAGAAAGAAATTTTATCACTTTATAAAAAATAAACCGTGTTTCTAATTAAATTTCACATGTTGAGGTTTTTAGAACAAATTGTTTGAACTAAATTGGTCATTTTTTTTATTTACCCAAGGACTATACATAGTCAAAAATTAATCTAATACATATTTCTTAAAAGTTTCAACACTTCAAGTTCCGTGTAAAAATCGTTTGTTTTATTCTTTTTGAAAAATTATCATATTATAACGTGTCTATTACACAACCAACCCAAAGTCGCATATGAATCACGTTTTATTGCATGGATCACTCATATAAAACCAGTCCTTCTATATCATGCATGATTTGCATGCATTACCTCTCACAAATAAATCGTGAATTAACTCTTATATTATCAATTATATATAGTTTGGAATAACTTCTTTGCTCAACGTTATATTATTAAATATATGAGGAGGGTTCCAATGCACCCATTTGCTCCCAATCCTTTATCTTCATTTTCAAAGTCCGAACAGTCGATCCGAACCGTTCAACATGATCATCATAATAAAATATACTTGGAGACCAAATTTATTTTTTGGAATTTTTTTACTATTTTTTAAGATATGTACAAAATCACTTTATCGGATGGTCCAGAATCTCCTTAAAATAATAATTTTGTACCTATCTTAAAAAATAGTAAAAAAATTTCAAAAAATATAAAATTTGGTCTCCAAGCATATTTTATTATGATGATCATGTTGAACGGTTCGGATGGACTATTCAGACTTTGAAAATGAAGATAAAGGAGATAAAAATTTGGGAGCAAATATATATATATATATATATATATATAACTTATAATATATTGTATAAATATGCTATTTGTTGCATACAATCAATTAATATCTAGAATGATCTAATAGATTTATCAAGAGTTTAGTTCATTTGAGGACATAATTTACTAAGATATTTGAGAAAATCAACATTATTATAATAATAATAATTATATAATATATTTGTCCATTGCCGCTACCATTGTCGTCATCATCACCACCCTCACCAATCTTATTCGTCAAACTGATTAGGCGGTAGCTGATAACCTTCTACTCCTCTTCACACCACTCCTCCTCCTCCTCCTCCTCCTCCTCATACTACTAATCCAATCCATCTTTCTCGGTGGCGGTAGAGGACGATGACGTAAATGACGAGGAATAAATACCTCCGAGACCAATTTTGCCAAAGTATTGCATCCCGGTCTGTCCTAATTCCATCAACAAAAGCTGGTTAATCTAAATACATGAATTGTGCGACACATTGGCACATGGCCAATATAGCCCTTATCGATGTCTGAGATAATTTTGGGGCGGTCCTAAACCGATTGTAGCAATAAGGGCACCTCTTATATATTGAGATTACACCCATGAATCCCCTCTTTATAGTGAAAGTAAAAACTTAACTAGAAAATGATTTTTGTTTGATTTGACAAAGGTTCAATATTACTTTTAAAATATTAAAAAAAATTATGTTTTATTGTTGAATTATATGGTTATCATATTATTTATTATTGTATATGTCTTTGATGTTTCGAAATGAATTGTCTGAATTGTTATTAGTAATTATACTGTTTTTTTTAGGTGGAGGCGAATTGCCTATTAATCATATATTACTGAGAAAAATCATATATTAAGAAGTGAAATTACAGACAAAAACATATACTATTTATACTATCTAAAAAGATCCCAAATAAAAAGAAGAGTCTGCCTCATAATTTTGTGGAGAGAAACAAACCAAGGTTAACTGTTCAACCTTACATTTAATACACAAAATTTATTTTTAAAACAAAATAATAGTGTTTTTTTTTTATTTATTTTTTATTTTATTTTTAACTTTGGAGTTGGGTTGGCTTGCTTAGTTTTTCATCTCTGGCCTATTTCTAATTTTTACTTTAGAGTTGCGTTAGCAAATAATTCTTGAAAACAATATCCCACAACAACTTTGATATCTTTGTTTTCCATGAATCATATTTAATAGGCAGTCTTCATAAAAAAAAAGGATAAAATTGATAGGAAGTCATGTAATGAGATATAGTACAAATAAGAGATTTCTAGTAAATCCAACCTTTTCTGCTAGGAAAAATATTAGCAAAAATTTGATCTAGTTGCACATAATTCGTTCAATGTAAAAATTCATTCAATATTAAAATTGAAACTCAGGTCAATATAAAAAAAAAACCTGGAAAATTGGAACCTCACGTCTAGTAAAGAAAAAAAATTACATGATGTGATGTGATTAATTCTTCGCGAGTTGGTCAGGTCATGAGATGACATGTGATCAAAATTTATTTTCACGTAATGTTACGTGACATCACTAAAATGATGGAGAATAATCACGTCTTGTGAAGGGGCTGACTAATTATATATTTTTCATATTTTAATTTAATTTATAGAAAATAACAACAAAATATACTTAAAAGTATTACAAATAAATTGAAGACATTATTTAAAAAAAAATACAAGGACACAAATGTTCTCATATTCCCTTTTTTCTTTTTCATATATATTCTCAATTTGATTTTCTGACTCGCCACAAATTTATTTGAAAACTAGCGTTGTTTCAGCCTTAACTTTTATATTGTGGAATGCTCCAAAATAAATTATTATACAAAGAAAAATGAATTTAGCATAATACATTATAATATTTATAACCACATAAAAAATTACAGTTATTTTAATTAATAGTAAACTTAATTATTCAACAATAAATTCTCCTCAAAAACATTATTCGACAACGTATATTATATTTTAGTATCTTACATGCATAATAACACATGATAAGGATATTTTCTAAGAGATTGATAAATCAAGCTCTTCCAACAAAAAATTATGGATATTGAATCCATATAACATAAAAGAAAGAAATTTTATTACTCTAGCAAAAATAATCGTGTTTGCTACGATTTTACCTAATTAAAGTTTGCATTCGTTATGAATTGCCATTTAATATGGGTTGCCATTAAATATGGATTGCCATTTAATATGGGTCGTTTCATTCCTAACTATTATTAAATCAAATGTTAAAGAGTTAATTGTATTTGTTTTGTACATAGAATTAAGGTTCAATTAATTTGATGCTCTTTGTAACTCTTGGAGCATTTGAACTTTGTTAGATGATCTGTTTGAATGTTGACAATATACAGAGGTCTCAAAATAAAAAATGACTTGAAAAATATGCAAATATTAATTAAAAAAATTATGAATTACAACATGAAATTTAGCATAACATAGTACTCAATTTTTTCATTTTTTTTGTATTCCTGTGAGGTGCCTTTTTCTGGTACATAGTCCGTCCTCGAAGCATCGCTGCTTTCCTTATTCCGGTATGGTATGTGGTATTGGGAAAAGACGTTGTTCCGAGAGGAAAGAAAGAAAAGAGAAACTTCGTGGTTCACCCTCGCACGTAATATCCGTACGAGAGAGTTTATTGATTGCAGGAACGTTGAATCTTTCGGCAGGCGCAAGCTCCCGCCGTTAATTACCCCGAGATTTATGTCTCTCGAGCACCTCCTCATTCCAAGATTTAGGGCCGCTGAACGTAAGTAAGAGTGGGTGTATTTATGTCGTGAACTTTCTGGTGTGTGCATATAAATGCGATACAAGGATACGACTTAGGTTTCCTATCCCTAACTTGATCGGTGCATTGGTGTTTCAGTATAAACTGAGAATCATGGATTGTCTTCCTTTTCGATCCTTGGTATATGTGTGTGTGTGCATATAAATGCGATGCAAGGATACAACTTAGGTTTTCTATCCCTAACTTGGCCTATGCATTAGTGTTTTCAGTATAAACTGAGGATCATGGATTGACTTCCGTGTTCGATCTTTTGTGTGTGCATCTAGAGTCTGAATATGAAGCGCGGTGCCAATTCAGGTAGTCGAGATGTTGTGTGCACAATAGGACTCAGAGCGTACGATGCGGTGCCAGCTCCTACCGCCTACAAGTATGGTATGGTGCACGAAAAGACTTAGAGCGTACGACGCGGTGCCAGCTCCTACCGCCTAGGTTTGCATATAAATGCAATGTTTTCAGTATAAACTGAGGATCGTGGATTGGTTCCTTACTCGATCCTTGGAGAGTGTGTATGCATATAAATGCGATGTTTTCAGTATAAGTTGAGAATTGTGGATTGGTTCCTTGCTCGGTCCTTGGAGAGTATGTATGCATATAAATGCGATGTTTCAGTATGAACTGGGGATCGTGAATTGGTTCCTTACTCGATCGTTGTAGTGTGTGTGCATATGAATGCGGTGTTTCAGTATGAATTGGAGATCGTGGATTGGTTCCTTGCTCGATCCTTAGAGTGTTTATGCATATGAATGTGTTGGAGTGTGTGTGCATATGGATGCAATGTTTTCAGTATAAACTGAGGATCGTGAATTGGCTTCCTTGTTCGATCCTTGAATGCGATGTTTTCAGTATAAGTTGAGAATTGTGGATTGGTTCCTTGCTCGGTCCTTGGAGAGTATGTATGCATATAAATGCGATGTTTCAGTATGAACTGGGGATCGTGGATTGGTTCCTTACTCGATCCTTGTAGTATGTGTGCATATGAATGTGGTGTTTCAGTATGAATTGGAGATCGTGGATTGGTTCCTTGCTCGATCCGTAGAGTGTTTATGCATATGAATGTGTTGGAGTGTGTGTGCATATGGATGCAATGTTTTCAGTATAAACTGAGGATCGTGAATTGGCTTCCTTGTTTGATCCTTGAAGAGTGTGTTTGAATATGTTGTATGAAATATGAGTATAGATTCGGTATGTTTAGATTTGTTGTGTTTGGGACTTTGGCAAATTTTACATTGGTTCTCATATTGAGGTAAATTGGATTATGAGGTCTGATTTTGGGGGCCTTAGAGATTGGATTTGGATGATTTAATTTGATGGCTTCATAGAGAGATAAACGGAGGGTATTTGAGAGATGGAATCAGGTCATTTGGATTTTTGGTATGACTTCTATTCAATTTGCAAAAGAGGTTGTTGTTTAGTTCTGACAATTTGTTGCGAGAAGGGCCGAGTATTGTTTCTCCACTATTTTATCGGGATTCCTCTACAGGTATTGTTATTCCAAGTTCACTTTCTTTTAGTTTATAGACCTATGGGAGTCCCTGTCAAATTTCAGATTCGGGAGGCGTGTATAACAAGAGTTTTGTGTTTTTTTTTAACAAGCAACAATGCTTGCTAGCATAGTTTCCAGCATTTAACTTTCTTTTGTGATTTAATTTCTTAGGCTAGGCTTTGAACTTGAGTGCATAATTAAATTTCACAGTGATCATCTAACATGTTTCAGGTATCTCTCTATATTTTCCTCACATTCTTATGAATTTTCTTTCATGGGTTTTTACTCAATTTTGTATCAGCACCTTTGCTGTTCGGGATTTTCAAACATACTAAATTTTGAGAATTTATTCTGGGCAATTGGCTACACCGTTTTTTGAGTTCTTTATATGGAAATGTATGTCAAGTTGTTCTCTATAGACTCAATTAATTTCATGCTCACTAGAGGTTTGGAACCAGTACTGGTAAAGGGTTTTCTACGGAGTGTTTGCTGGTAAACTGCAGTTTCCTTATTCTGATAGTCTGAATTGTGATTTTTACTGAGAGCAATTGGCTAGGCCAAATTCGGAGTTCTTTATATGGATATGACCGTTAACACTTGAAATTCATGCCTAATTATTTTCAGAATATTTATGGTTTAGGAACTATGATAAACAGGTGGTTTTCTAACTAACAAATCTCAGGTTGGTAGCAGTTTTCCCAATTTCAGAAAAATGAACTTCTAAAATCAACTATAAATCACAGAAAATTCCAAATCAAGAAATTCTTTTTTCAGTGTATTCATATGAATGTCCTCTACATGTAGGTGTAGCAGTTTGGACAAATTTGGATCAGAGCTATGCCTTTTCATTTATTTTCTATTCAGGGGCATATGTGTCAAGAGCTGTCAATCTGATTTTTTTTATTTTATTCAAACTTTGAAAAATCACAGAAAATAAAAGAAAAATCCAAATGATGCAAAATTATAGTCTATTTTGGGTGTTTTTGAATGCTCTACATGAATATGATTTTATCTATGTTGTCAGATTTACAGAATGCTATGAAAAAGAGTAAAACAGGTGCTGATGGACATGCTATGCATAGTACAGAAACTGAAAATCCAAAGGTCCAACTTCAAAAATTCATAGAAAATAGCAGAAAAATCAGAAAAATGCAAAGTTTGAGTCTAAACTGATTGTCTTGGAACCCTTTACCTATCTGTGTTTAGATTTCTGTTTTGGATGACAGATCAGTCTGCACTGACTGATTTATGACAGCAGGTCAATTTGGGCATTTTTGGTACCAGTATAGCATATATAGCTATTCCTTTGCACATGGGGCTGGTACAAGCATGGTTTTGACTTGTTTATGATATGAGTAAGCTTATAGACAGCATTTGGACATGACATTGGCATAGGGACATGGTTCACCATATAGTATATGCATACAAGGCCTTGAATTTGCATAAATTTCATATGTCAAGACAATCATTGAGCATCCAATCACTGAACTTCATGGTTCTATATCATTTGCTCTCTGCTTTGTTTTTATGCAACTAAGTCCTTGGATTTTTCACATATTTTCTTGGAGACAGTTTTGTAGAGATAATGTGGAGATGTAGTTAAACATCAATCCACACTACTCCATTCATCTCATATTGACTCATATCATAATATATTGAAGAGATACAACAGTAAAACGAGATGTATAAGGAGATGTAGTGAAACATCAATCCTTAACACCTCATCCTATGTCTTCTCTCTACAATAGGTCCATATATTTTTGTTTTGCACATTTTAAATCTCAAGTTATGAAGCTTATATGTCAAGATACTAGCAAACACAAGGATGTAGTAAAACATCAACTTATGAAGCCATTTCTTAGCATATTCCTCACAATTTGAGATGTCACTTTGTTATTTATATTTTTATGTGTGTTTTGATGCTTGCTGCCTATCACATGTAACAAACAAAAGAAAGAATGAAAGAGATCAAAGCACGAAGAACATAAAGAAGCGTATATACATATAGGAATCATTTTTATTGGATTCATAGGCCTTGATTGTCAAATATATGAGTTGCTTTGCCTCATCCATATTTAAACTAATTTTTAAGCATTATAGCTCATTGATTGAGCTAAAGCTTGCATTTCTCTCATCTCAACAGAAAAGTAGAAGAAAGAAGAAAGGAAGGAAAAGAAGAAGGGAAAGGAAAGAAAAGAAGAAAAATTCCAAAGGAACTTGATTTGCATTCATTTCATAACATATTTACATGAGGATTGAACTTTGAGCATCTACATTGCATCAATATTGGTGCTATACCTATGAATTTGTGGTTTGACAGTGGAGGAAGAAGAAAAGCTTTGAGCTTTCTATGCTATGCTATCCTACTGATTTGAATTTCTCAGAGTATGTGTATTGCTTGTATGTTGCTGCTAGGGTATTGTGTATGGGGTTCAGTTAGGGTTGTGTATGAGTATAGAGGCAGGGTCTCTCTTGTGTGTAGGCTGTGTGTTGTGTATAGTTTTCTCTCAAGAGGTGTTGTGTGTATTATGAGGGTCTTGTATTGCTATGTATGGCTCTTTATATAGGCCAAGGGCATGGGTATTAGGGTTTCAACAGCAGGGGTCGGATCTGTGTGCTGGCATCATCTGGAGCGTCGCCTTTCTCTTCTGTTTATCGGACGGTGGAGACTGAAGCGCAGGGAGGCAACTAGCATCTTGCTAGCACCAGCTGTTGTCCTTCCTTTTGTAATTTTCTTCCTTGAGCCGTTGGAGAGACAGTTCCTTTCATCTAGGTGGGCAAGGTGCACATATATTGTGAGACTGACCGGGAGTTAGTCTATGTGAGCCAAGTTTATAATTGGAGATAGCAGGGAGTGCGTGATTTAAATTCACATGAGTCCACCTGATGCTCTGTTTTTTGTGGGACCCTTGTGTCTGCTCAAATGTTAGAGTGAAGCGCATCTTCCTTTTGTTTCTATGCTGGTCATAAGCCGAGTAGCAGCCAAAGCCCATTTCTTTTATTCATTTATTTTCTCTTGGCCCAACTGAAGATCACTTAAACGTGACTCATTTCAATTTCTCATTTGGACAATTACATATGTCACAGCCTGTTAATCATTTTAACTCATTCGGCCCATGCGGCAATTTAACCAAACTATACCTCTTATTTAATTTGAACTATCAATTTTGTTTGATCCGAACTGCACTCATTTTTTATTAAATTAACACCTATTTCAAGCCTATTAATTATTATATTTTTTTTCTTCTCCAATCTAGTTCAAGACGTGAGCATCATTTTTTTTGCTTTTGTGATAGTTTGTTCAATCCCCTCCATTTCTATTATAAAAGACACCTCCATTTTTTGTTTAATTTTGTGTTTTATGATTTATTTCTAAATTCTCTTTTTTTTATGCTCTCATATTTTCTATTCCCCAATTTCTCAATTTTTTTTAGTTTAACATTTGTATATTGAATGACAACTTTTTCAGGTACAACAATTCCACACAAGTTTCTGTTAACAATCAAGTGAACTTCCAATTTGAGAATTCAATATTTCTAATTTATCACTTAACTATTACAAATGTTTTTTTTTTTATATATATATAACAATATAATAAAATTGTAGTCATTTTAATTAATAGTACACTTAATAATTCAACCACAGATTCTCTTAAAAATTATTATTAAACACATATATTTTGGTATGTTACTGTAACACATGATTAGGATTTTTTTTCCAAGAGATAAATAAATAAAGCTCTTCCAACAATAAATCAATATAACATAAAAGAAAGAAATTTTAACACTTTATAAAAAATAACCGTGTTTCTAATTAAATTTCACATGTTGAGGTTTTTAGAAATTTGAACTAAATTGGTGATTTTTTATTTATTTGTCCAATGACTATACATATTTCTTAAAAGTTTCAACACTTCAAGTTCCGTGTAAAAATCGTTTGTTTTATTCTTTTTGATAAATCATCATATTATAACGTGTCTATTACACAACCAACTAAAAGTCGCATATGAGTTCCATCACGTTTTATTGCATGGGATCACTCATAAAAAACCAGTCCTTTATATCATGCATAATTTGCATGTATTACCACTGATCACGAATACATATATCGTGAATTAACTCTTATATTATCAATTATATATAGTTTGGATCCAATAACTTCTTTGCTCAATGTTATATTATTAAAAATATATATATATATATATATATATATATATATATATATATATATATATATACATATTTAAAAAAAAAACTTATAATATATTGTATAAATATGCTATTTGTTGCGTACAAATCAATTAATATTTAGAATAATCTAATTGATTTTATCAAGAGTTAAGTTCATTTGAGGACATAATTTACTATGATATTAGAGAAAATCAACATTGCCGCCACCATTCTCGTCGTCACCACCACCACCATCACCCTTATTCGTCAAACAGATCAGGCGGTACTTGATAACCTTGTCCTCCTCTTCCTCCTTATCCAGTCCATCTTCCTCGGTGGCGGTAGAGAACGATGACGAAGAATACCTCCGAGACTAATTTTGCCGAATTATTCCATTTTGGTCTGTCCTAATTCCATCAGCGAAAGCTATTATAATCCAAATATGTGGATGGAGCGGCACATTGGCACATAGCCGATGTAACCCTCATCGATATACCGAGATAATTTTGGGGCAGTCCTAAACTGATTGTAGCAATAAGTGCACCTCTTATTTAGATTATGGCCATGAATCCCCTCTTCATAGTGAAAGGAAAATAATTAAAAATAGAATATGATTTTTGTTTGACTTGGCAAAGGTTCAATATTATTTTAAAATATTAAAATAAATTATGATTTTATTGTTGAATTATGTGGTTAATTATTATTTATTATTGTATATGTCTTTGATGTTTCAAAATAAATTGTCTGAATTGTTATTGGTAATTATATGATTTATTTTTGAGGTGGAGGGGAATTACCTATTAATCATATATTAAGAAGTGAAAATTAAGAAGTGAAATTACAGACAAAAACATATACTATTTATACTATCTAGAAAGATCTAAATTAATCACATAACAAGATCCCAAATAAAAAGAAGAGTCTGCCCCATTATTTTGGGCAGAGAAACAAACCAAGGTACGTTAACTATTCAATAAGCATTCCATACACAAAATTTATTTTTAAAACAAAATAATAGTTTTTTTTTTTTAACTTTGGAGCTGGGTTGGCTTACTTAGTTTTTCATCTCTGGCCTATTTCTAATTTTTACTTTAGAGTTGCGTTAGCAAATAATTAATTCTTGAAAACAATATTCCACAACAACTTTGATATCTTTGTTTTTCATGAATCATATTTAATAGGCAGTCTTCATAAAAAAAAAGGATAAAATTGATAGGAAGTCATGGAGTTTTTTTTTATAAACCATAATTAAAAAAAAATTCGGATTTCAGCATGATTACCTGGTTTTTTATAAAAACCAAAAGAAATGAGTTGGCAGTCCATTCTCTACAGTATTTTATCTCCCAGAACGGACTGCCAACTCGTTTTTGATTTCTTTTCAGTTTTCAGTCCGGAATGAGTTGGCAGTCCGTTCTCTATAGTAACTTTTTTTTTAGAGTTTGTTTATAAAATAAATCAGATATTTTGTTTGATTTTGTATATTAACAATAAGATTAATGGAACATTTGAAGAGATTTTTTTTTTTTGTGTATTTTGACTATTTTATCATTTTATCAAATCAATGGATTGGTTTTCCATATAAAAAAATCAATAAATATTTCCGTGAAGAAAATTAGAAGAAAATGTAAAAGTGAAATACGATAACAATACTAAAAATTTGTGTCTCTGGATACTTTTTTCTAGGAAATAATGTATCTGAATGATTAATGGACATATTTTTTTCATAATTTAACGGCTTTTATGGCAAAAATCGACTCTATTTTAATTTTTTTTTCAAAAAGTATAGTTACAGAAACTTCGAAATCCTCAATGTAGTAGACCAATGTATCATTATTCTAAAAAATCGACCAATTAGAATACTAATATATTTTTTCATAAATAAAACACTTATTTTATACTTTTATAAAAAAAAATAAGTACTTTTTAAATTAAATGAGTTTTAATAAAAATAACAATTAAATGATTAAATTTGTTTGTTTTTAAAATATAAAAAAATAAAATTTAGAAAAATAATACGTACATTTGAAAACCAATCCATTGATTTTTATATATTTATTGAGAGTCTGGCTAATTTGCTGCCAGCAGCATTTCAGCAAAGTGCTGCCAACGTTGCCAACCGTTCGATTTTTGTTTAGATCTGCGCTGATCGTTTTGATAATTCGTTGGTTGAGAGAAACGGAGACGTAAATCATTAAAATGAGCCTCCGTTAGCCTTAGCGCTATTCAAAATAAAAGAAGCTAGCGGAGCAAAGAAAAAACATAAAAAAACCCTTCTGTCGCTCTTGCTCTCTTGAATCGAAGACCTGACCACCACTATCTGGAATCGCTCTCACTTTCGCTCAACTTCCGTTGGAGTACGCTACCAATGACCATCTCTCCCTCGCTTCGCCTCGATCCGACCACACCACGCCTCCTCCCCACAGTTGCCGTCGAACTTCCAAACTTCCTCCGATTTTAAGTGGAACGAGATTCTTTGACAGGTGAATTTTCAACAATTGTTGTTTAATTTTTGACGGCTTGTTTCAATTTCGGTTAAATTTTGTTTAATTTACAACATTAGATATCACTGTATCGCCATCCACTGACCCGCATCTTTCTTTTTTCCTCTAAATTTTCATACGGTACTTCATTGTCATTGCTGGCTTTTTCTCTGTAAGTATCCGTTATCTTAATGCTTTTGTTTGGTACTAGTTGTTATTGCTTTCGTTTTGTATTTGATTACATTATGGTAATTATGTGACTAACTTTTTTGTTTAAATTACTATGTAATAGATGAAGATAAGAAGTCAAGGTAGTCATCTTTGATTTGGGAAAATAAAAGAAAGGACTTGATAATCAAAAAGACCTTGAAAATTGAAAACACTGAACTTGATAATTGCCGTTACAACTCAATCATTGAGTACTTTTATTTATTTTATTTTTTTTGTTTAAAGCCCGTGGGCATATCTCCTTCATTTATCAGTAACATAATACAACTGATACATTAATAATATGCGCATGTCCGGTATTAAAGCCCCTGCTTTGGAAATATTTAAAATCTAAGAAACAAGCAGAAGTGCTATCCTAGTATTGTACTGATAATCTGAAGAAGGACCAATGTTTTCCAACTTGAAGAGAGGATAATTATGCCCAGCCAGATCCAATTCCGAAAATTAGCCTGATTAGTAAGTTGATTAGCTCTTCCATCTTCCTCTCTTGATATGTTGCTACAGTTGCAGCTTGATTTGGCTGTTAATAGGCTATGCTTGACACCAATTCCGATTATGCCCCTCATTCCAGCATCTGAATATACTGCTGCAATTTGGCCGGTGTGTAGACTTGTAACAGCAGCTGTTGATCCAGACTGACACAACATCATTTTATGCCCATGCATGCTGAAATTCAGGATCTAATAATGAGAGGGTAAGTGTGTCCCACATATGAGGTTTGCAGTATACGGGCAGAATTTGCCAGTTGGTTTGCTTTGTGATTATCTTCTCTTGGAATGTACCGGCATGAGGGCAATGAGGGCAATGAGGGCAATGAAGAGTGGATTTGAAGTTAACTTCTTGAAAGACATCTGTACGAAGACATAAACTGGATCGATACCATGTCGCTCTAGCATGAGGGCAATGAAACAGTAAATGTGCAATATCTTCTTCCTGTGCATGACAAATGCTGCACGCACTTGAAATACCAGGGATGCGCTTGGCAAGAGACGAACCCACCGAAACAGCATTATGTATAGCCTTCCATTGAAAAATATGGGATCTAAATTGAGTACTTTTATAAAAACACTGAACTTGATAATTAGAAAGACATTAAAAACACTAAACTTAATAATTGTTGTCTTGATTGTACTGTTGTTTCTTTTGTTGTCTAGTCATTGCAATTTATGTTAAACATTATATTTTGTAATGTGTATTTGTTTTTAGTTCTTTTGTTATGATTAAATGTGTCATTGTGCTGTTAATTAAGTAAATAAAATAAATCTTCTACTGTATTTTCTGTTATGATTTTTCACTATTGCTGTTATGCTTGATAAAACATAATACTGAAATGCATCTTTAATTGCATCCTACAAACAACAATTACATAATACTGGAATTCTTTTTATTTAATGTTTACTTAATGCACAAAGCAATGTATAGCAATATAACAACAATTACAAAAATTGAATGTTAACTTAATGTATAACAACATAGTAGCATTTGAAAGCACAAAATTATTGAAAGCATCTAATATGAAGCATATGAAAGTAAAAAATTAACAAAACTACTTGGAAGCTGTTGTCAAGGTTTTCCAAAAACACAAAAGCTTAACCAACACCAACTCAATTCAAACTTAAAGTCTTCACCGTCATAGGCACTGTTGTCTTCACTATTTCATATTATTGCGCCTTCGAAATTCATGATCGACCCTTTAAAGAAATTCCATCTTTCATTCTCTACAAAACAAAAATAAGAATGAAGGATCAAACTGAACTTATTAGAACATAGATAGCAATCAACACTGCCAGCAACATTTCAGCACATAAATACTGAAATGAAGGTTAATGATGCCTTTTTTTTGTTTCATGAAAACATAAATAGCAATGAACTCTGTTATGTAATGTTGACAGGACATTGCTGAAATGCTAAGACAATTAAGGTCTCAATCATCAAATTGAACTTACCAAAATAGTACAAAGGTGAAACAACATTTGACTAGTCATTGATAAATTTGAATACAACACTACCCCTTAACACACATATATATAATTTGTGCTATTTAACACATGCAACTCTCTATTCTAGTCTCCAGAAATATATAATAAGAAGCTTCCAGTATTCCATTAACTATGTCTTATAAACAATTGAATTTTAGGACAGCAGTCCAGATTCATTAACAATGGATAACGCATCAATTTTCAGAATTGAGAAAGGAATTTTTGCACTGTACCATGTAATTTTCAATAAATTGACAGTAGGTACTGTAAAAAAAAAAATTCTGAAACTTGTGAATAGGCATTGGTATCAAGAAAAATAAGAAGCAAGCGAGCTCCAGAGGAGCCTCCCAACACTGGAAATTTGAGGTTCAGCGTCAGGTAGAGAGAGAGAGAGAGAGAGAGACTCACGAATTACTGGCGCAAGCTCCAGATCGATAGAGAGGGTGAGTCCGGAAGCTCATCTAAAAATCGTGCTACCTAACGAGATTTCTGACGACACCAGGAGGGACCGAAGGAGAGGGGAGGAAGCGGAGGGAGGCAGGGGAATAGGAAGAGAGAGAGAGAGAGAAGAACTGGCATCTCAAGAGAGAGAGTCGGGGGAGGGCCTGGTGCCGGTAGAGCGAGAGAAGGTGTTTTTTTTTGTTTTTTCTTTTCTCTGCTAGCTTCTTTTATTTTGAATAGCGCTAAGACTAACGGAGCTCGTTTTAATGATTTCCGTCTCCGTTTCTCTCAACCAGCGAATTATCAAAACGATCAGCGCAGATCTAAATAAAAATCGAACGGTTGGCAACGTTGGCAGCACTTTGCTGAAATGCTGCTGGCAGCAAATTAGCTAGACTCTATTTATTGATTTTTTTATATGGAAAACCAATCCATTGATTTGATAAAATGATAAAATAGTCAAAATACACAAAAAAAAAATCTCTTCAAATTGTTCCATTAATCTTATTGTTAATATACAAAATCAAACAAAATATCTGGTCTATTTTATAAACAAACTCTAAAAAAAAAAGTTACTATAGAGAACGGACTGCCAACTTGTTCCGGACTGAAAACTGGAAAAAAAAATAAAAAACGAGTTAAAAACGAGTTGGCAGTCCGTTCTGGGAGATAAAATACTGTAGAGAACGGACTGCCAACTCGTTTCTTATGGTTTTTATAAAAAACCAGGTAATCATGCTGAAATCCGATTTTTTTTTTAATTATGGTTTATAAAAAAAACTCGAAGTCATGTAATGAGGTATAGTACAAATAAGAGATTTCTAGTAAATCCAACCTTTTTTGCTCGGAAAAAAAATTAGCAAAAATTTGATCTAGTTGCACATAATTCGTTCAATGTAAAAATTCATTCAATATTAAAATTGAAACTCAGGTCAATATAGAAAAAAAAAAATCTGGAAAATTGGAACCTCACGTCTAGTAAAGAAAAGAAAATAACATGACGTGATGTAACTAATATTTTGCGATTTGGTCAGGTCATTACATGACATGCGATCAAAATTTATTTTCATGTAATGTAACGTGACATTACTAAAATGATTGAGCATAATCGCGCCTTGTGAAGGGATTGACTAATTATATATTTTTTCATATTTTAATTTAATTTATAGAAAATAACAACAAAATATACTTAAAAGTATTACAAATAAATTGAAGACATCATTTAAAAAAAAACGAGGACACAAATGTTCTCATATTCCCTCTTTTTACCTTTTCATATATATTCTCAATTTGATTTTCTGACTAGCCACAAATTTATTTTGAAAACTAGCGTTGTTTCAGCCTTAACTTTTATATTGTGGAATGCTCCCAAATAAATTATTATATAAAGAAAAATGAATTTAGCATAATACATTATATAATATTTCCAGTGATACTGTTAGGATAGAAATATTTATAACGACATCATAGAATTACAGTTATTTTAATTAATAGTAAACTTAATAATTAAACAACAAATTCTCCTGAAAAAAACATTATTCAACAACATATATTTTAGTATCTTACATATATGCATGACACATGATAAGGATATTTTCTAAGAGATTGATAAATTAAGCTCTTCCAACAATAAATTACGGATATTGAATCCATATATAACATAAAAGAAAGAAAGTTTATTAAATTATTTGAATTAAATTGGAAATTTCTCTATTAGGTGTCCAATTTACTTGTCCAATGACTATACATATATAATATTCATTAGTACATCTAATACGTATTTTTCAAAAGCTCCAACCCTTCAAGTTTCATGCAAAAATATCTTGTTTTATTCTTTTTGAAGAAATGACAACGTGTCGATTATACAATCAACTCAAAAGTCACATGAGTTCCATCACACTTTATTGCATGGGATCACTCATCAGTCATAATAAACGAGTCTTTTTCTATCATGTATAATGTACTACCTCTCACAAATACATTATGAATTAATTTTTATATGTTATCAATTATATAAAGTTGTATTTGAATAATATGAAACAATTGCATATTTTGCTCATATGTAATATTGTTTACAAAAAAAAAAAATTCATATTTTTCAAAAAAACTTGCAATATATTGTATCAATAAATGCTATTTTTTATGTGCAAATATATATAAAATGATCTAAAAAATTTATCAAGAATTTATTTATTTTGAATTAATATTAATTTAGTGGTAATCAATATATAACAAAGTTTAATAATTTTTGCCATACACATAATATATTGCACTTATAATGATATTAACTTTTAAATTAATTACTTATGGTTACATTTTTATATAATAAAATAAATCTAATAACTATTGACATTATTATCAAAATAATATTGTTAATTGTGATTATACATATATCGTATTTTTCACTCATAAAGCACAAAAATGTTATTGTTATAATTTTTATTCTAAAACCAAACAAATACACTCTAATCCTGTTTTGGCTGTTGTCAGCACGATTAAGAAGATGCCACAAATGGATTCTTTATAAGTATTCACACATGGATTCTTTTTAAAGTTTATCATTGTATATGTCAAAAAATTATTTATTTTTTAATAGTTATTATTAGTATGGTTTTTTCTTTGATGTAGACGAATTGACCCGTCATTTTTATTCGTGCCCAAAGTTCACTGAATTCCGCCAACTTTGCCCACCAAACTCAAATTCTGTCAAAAATGTCTAAACCGGCCATTATACCGCCGGTTCCTAATTTTATCGACTATTTAATGGCCGGTTTCTATCTTTCTTTTTTTTTTTTTTTTTTTTTTTGGAAAAAGTTATAAATTTTTTTATTAAAGTTTAAAAAAAAATTGATATGTTTCTTTGAAATTGTATAGAAAAATATATAATTTAGTTTATTTTCAGTCCTTGAAATCGAACCGGAAGACAAAATACTTGTATGAGACTTCTCCTGTGGCAATTGCACTTGCTGCTGGTGCATTTCTCGGTGCTGAAAAGTATTTTTGAAATAAAATAAAATATTTCATTGTGTGCTATTGAAAAAAATAAAACGGCCATAACTTTAGAAAAAATTGAAATAGATCAAGGACCAGAAGCATCGTTTTTTTTAAAAAACTTTAAACGGCCATAACTTTGGCTAGGAAAGTCGGATTGACGCGTATGACCCCAATTCGGAAAGGGGAGGAGGAGACGGTGGTGACCGTCACCCTGGGGTGTAATTTCGGATATTCGACGAATCAGAATCGCCAAAAAACATCGTTTAGTGCCTGAAAAATTAAGTTTAAGATTTTTAGTGTCTCAACTAAAGTTTTTTTTATTGAAAAATACTTTTCAGCATCGAGAAATGCACCAGCAGCAAGTGCAATTGCCACAGGAGAAGTCTCATACAAGCATTCTGTCTTCCGGTTCGATTTCAAGGACTAGAAATAAACTAAATTATATATTTTTCTATCCAATTTCAAAGAAACATATCATTTTTTTAAAAACTTTAATAAAAAAAATTATAACTTTTTCCAAAAAAAAAAAAAAAGAAAGATAGGAACCGGCCATTAAATAGCCGGTTCCTAATTTTTATAGGAACCGGCGGTATAATGGCCGGTTTCTAATAAAAATTAGGAACTGGCGGTATAATGGCCGGTTTGGGCATTTTTGACAGAATTTGAGTTTGGTGGGCATAGTTGGCGGAATTCAGTGAACTTTGGGCACGAATAAAAATGACAGCGAATTGACTATTAATCATATATTAACATAAAAAAGTCAAATATTAAGTAGTGAAAAATAAAATAAAAAGACATTAATCACTGACAAAAATATAAACAATCTAGAAAGATCCCATATGAAATAAAAAGAAGAATCCGCCACACAATTTCTCAGAGAGAAACCAAGTTTATTAAATCTTTTACATTTCATCCCTAATTGGATACCAATGAAACATGTGGATAATATTAGTGCCGTATTAAATGAAATTCAACTACAATATATATGTCATCCAATCATCACTGCCTCAAATTTTGGATTCAACTGAAATGAAGATCCAGACCATTCGACTGAGATCGAACGGGGGTATAAAGTGGACCTTGACCTTGAGATAATATAGTTTGACCATTCTTATAACCATTCTATACCATTCGATCAAATCCAACGGTTCAGATCCTGAGTATCAGTTTCCTACTACAATCTAGCAAGTAAACTGCAAAAATTGCGCACTTCACATTATTAGCTCCATGCAAACTGCTGTACTGCAAAAAAAAAAAAGAAAAAGACAAAACAGCATTAACTTCAAGCTAAATGGGTAGAGGTTTTAACAGATCAGTGCATGGCTTCCTTGAGAGGAAATCCCTTGCTTTCTTCTATTTTCTCTCTCTACCTCTTCTCTCTTTTATCCATGTCTACTTCAACAGACACCATCACCTCCAACTCATCTCTCTCTGGCATCAACCAAAAACTCATCTCTGCTCAAAAACAGTTTGCACTTGGTTTCTACCAGCCTCCCAATTCCTCCTACTGGTACATATCCATCTGGTACAACACCGTTTCCGAGCAAACGTCTGTCTTCATAGCCAACCGAAACACACCGCTCACTGACCCCGCCACGGCCCGGCTCACCATTGGTTCCGACGGAAACTTGGTCTTGCTTAATGGGTCTAAAACTGAAGTACTATGGTCCACTGATGTTACCAGCATAAACCCGTTAAACAAAACCGAAGCAGTGTTGAATGATGGTGGAAACCTCATTTTGAGATATGTGTCCAATACATCTAATGTATTGTGGCAAAGTTTTGACCACCCAACCGACACATGGTTACCTGGCGGTAAATTGGGTCTCAATAAAATAACTGGTATTAGCCAAAGGTTCATTTCTTGGAAGAATTCAGCTGACCCGGCTGAAGGTGTATACTCTTTATCATTTGACCCAAATGGTGCCAGTCAATTTTTCTTACAGTGGAACAAAGCTACACAATACTGGACCAGTGGTATCTGGACCAAGAACTTTTTTTTGAATGTTGAAATTACCGAGAATTACTTGTACAATTTCACTTATGTGAGCGACAACGAGGAAAATTACTTCATCTACTCGGTAAGACCTGATAAAGGTATCATATCGAGATTTACAATAGATTATACAGGCCAAATCAAACAACTAAATTGGATTGTCAACACTTCAAAACAGTGGATTATGTTCTGGCCTAAGCCGAGGCGGATTTGTGAGGTCTACATGCTTTGTGGGCCGTACAGTAATTGCAACGGGAACATATTGCCGTATTGTAATTGTTTACATGGGTTTTCACAAAAATCTAAGACTGAGTACAGTTTGGGGGATTATAGTGGTGGGTGTGTGAGAAATACCGAATTACAATGCGAAAGCGGCAATCTGACTAAGGTACAACAAGATAAGTTCTATGTTTTAGACAACATGAAATACCCTGATAATTCGCAAAGTATACAAGTTAATAGTGCACAAGAGTGCGAATCGGCTTGTTTGAAATATTGTACCTGCTCCGCTTATTCATACCAAAGCGGGTGCAATTTGTGGTATGGGAGTTTGTTGAATCTCGAAGATGGATATAGTGGAAACGGTGCTGGTACGCTTTATGTCAGGTTGGCTGCATCAGAATTTACTGCGAGTAAACGTCACACGGGTTTATTTATTGGTGTAGTTATAGGTGGCGTAATTGCCTTGTTTTTTTGTATCATAGTTGTTTTGGTTGTAATAAAGAGAGAGAGAGATCAGAGGAGAGCTCGATTGTTAATGGAGTCGAAAGGTACCTTAATTGCATTTCGGTACAATGATTTGCAATTTGTTAGTAAGAACTTCTCCGAGAAATTGGGAGGAGGAGCATTCGGTTCGGTTTATAAGGGGTATTTACCTGATTCAACTGCTATTGCTATTAAACAACTAGATGGTTTTCACCAAGGCGAGAAGCAATTTAGGGCTGAGGTCAGCACGATCGGTATGATCCAGCATGTTAACCTAGTTCGTCTCGTCGGGTTTTGTTCTGAAGCCTCTCATAGGCTACTGGTTTATGAGTACATGCCTAAGAGCTCTCTAGATGTGCAATTATTTCATTGCAGAGATGTGATACTAAATTGGAGCACTCGGTACCAAATCGCGCTTGGTACGGCAAGAGGGTTAGCATACCTACATGAAAAATGTCGGGATTGCATCATTCATTGTGACATTAAACCCGAGAACATTCTCTTGGATGACAGTTTGGTACCAAAAGTTGCCGATTTTGGATTATCGAAACTTTTAGGTCGGGATTTTAGTAGGGTTTTGACGACAATGAGAGGCACCAGAGGTTACTTAGCTCCAGAGTGGATAACAGGCGTACCGATTACTCCTAAAGCTGATGTTTATAGCTACGGCAAGATGCTTTTCGAGTTAATATCTGGCCATAGAAACAACTATGATCAATGGAATAGCGGTTCATCAGGTTTGGGTTTGGGTTTCTTCCCAACTTTTGCTGCTAGAAAACTAATTGAGGGCAATGTTCAGACACTTTTGGATCAAAAATTGAACGGAGATGCACCAATTGAAGAGATTGAACGAGCATGTAAGGTGGCATGCTGGTGCATACAAGATGACGAGACCGCTAGGCCGACAATGGGACAAGTGGTGCAAATTTTAGAAGGCATTTTGGAGGTCAACACGCCGCCAATGCCAATGTCACTTAGGGTTATGGGGGAGAGCCCTGATTATATCAATTTCATCTCGGATATTTCTTCTGGTACGTCTTAGAAGACCCGAAGAACCACCTCGATTACCAGTGCATCTAGTCCACTAATTAAGAACTCTGGCTGAATTCGTCTAATTTATATTATTTAAGTTTTAGAGTTGTACTATGATAGCTTGCATTATATGTATATATATTGAGAGTATATATTGTAGAAAATGAATGAGAGGATTTTGTTTATTATGTAGTTGTATAATGGCAAAAAAAAGCCTATGGTTTTCCTAATAAATATTTGCTAGATCTTTACATGGTAAGCTCAAGCTCATCCCATGAAAAATCAACCATATGTTTCGGTAAATGTTCAGAAAGCCACCTTTTTTGTTTTTCCCTCTTTGTTATGATCTTATAGAGGGGACAAATTTGGGTCCGATGCCCATCGGACTCAAATTTGGGTCCGATGGGATCCACAACCATCCGATCTACTTCAGGATCCGTGCACACAGTTATTAAAATAATTACACATGGATATTAAAGCAATGCGCACAAATTTTAAAGCACATCGGATGGCTCTGGAGCCCATTGAACTCAATTTGAGTCCGATGGCCATCGGACCCAAGCTGCTCTCCTTAAAGAGATACTTTCCAAAGGTACAGGTGCTTGGTACCATGCTTTAAACAGCATGTCCCTTGGAGGAAACTTTGGGTACCAGTCTTCCTTGCACTTTTTAATACCAAAATTCACTATACATCTGGAAAATTCATGTTCATGCACAATAAAAAATCCAGTTGGTTTTCATAGAACTTGACATATGTAATAAGGGAGCATGGACAAAATTTGTTTTTCCGTATTTTCATTTCCTTTTTTAATTTTTTAACTTTATTGGTTTTTTTTTGCAACCTGTATTTGGCACCAGATTTCACCTGTAAATTGACACCACAATATATATATATATATTTTCTGATGAAAGAAAAAACATGGAAAAATTCTGAAAAAATAGTTCTATGGAATCAAGGTTGAGAAGAGGTTAAAAAAGCGGTAGAATAAGGTAGCGGCCCAATTTGTTTGTTAAACTTGCTTTAGATTGGGCCCAAAAAGGCCTATCAGCCGCAAAAATTTAAGGCCTTGTTTAGATTTGAATATGTGGGAATACTTTCGGCAATTTTTGAGCCGAACGATATTTGTTTTTTTTTTTTCCAGGATGACTTTTCAATTTTATTAAAGAGTCAGGTATGTTATAGATTCTATGCGTTTTAATCAACCCTCTTAATCAAAGTATTTTTTTTTTCTATCTTGGACCCTAAATTGATTTGATTTTTTTGATCAATATATTTTTCCCTTTGCTGATTGATTTTTTTTTTTTTTATTGATTTTTCAATAATATGAATTCTCCTGTTTTTGATTGAATTTTAATAACATTATGTTTCAATTATTATTTTAGATTGCAGTATTTTGACTTGTGGCAATTTTTTTTTCTTATGAAATTTTCAGTTGTGCTTGTAGTACGTACATTTAATACGTATTTCTCAAAAGCTTCAACCCTTCCAAGTTTCATGCAAGAATCGCTTGTTTTATTCTTTTTGAAAAAATGACAACATGTCAAAAGTCACAGGGGTTCTGTCACACTTTATTGAATGAGATCACTCATCATAAACGAGTCTCTTCTATCATGCATAACGTCCTATATATTTCTCACAAATACATCGTTAATATATAGGAGCTCAGCACGGGCCTGCTCAAACGGAAGCCTGGATCAATATTTTCATTTTCAAGGTGCAAATAATCAATATGAATTCAATATAATCTTTATATGAAAATTTATTCGTAGATTAAATTTTATAATTTTTTTTATAATTTTTGAACTATTTTTTAAATAGATACAAAATCATTTGATCTAAAATATTAGAGACTATTCAAAAGTAGTGATTTTCTACCTATGTAAAAAAAATAGTAAAAGAAATCTAAAAAATGTAAAATTTAGTTAGCAAGTACAGATTTTGAAAACGGAAAATATTAATCTGTAGTACGGATCAATCTGCGCTATGTATAGTACCGTAGCCTCACTCTATTGAATATTATATTCTTTGGTTCCCCTTTGGATGCTCATGTTGGTTAAGACTAGTGTATTGAAAAGAACCACCTGGTCTAAGACCAGACCGGGCCACCCCATACTGTGCTCCAAATTCAGATCGGACCGGACCTTGGCTAGAAACGAATCTAGCAAGGATTTGGTCGAATTTTTTCACCATAACCATGTAGGACAGGACCGGACTAATCCATAGAACCATGTAAGACCGGACTGGACCAAAACCGGCCAAAGCCAGAACGGTTCGCCTAAATCCAGACCTAAACCGGATCCGAACCGTCTAAATCCGCCTAAAACCAGACCCGGACCTCCTAAACCGGACCTAAAATCAGCTAAACCTGCCTAGACCCGCCTAAAACCAGACCTGGACCCGCCCAGACCAGCTGCATTAGTTCCAATGCTGCCCGGCAAATTAGAGCTGATTACAAATTTACAACCCATTAACCATTGAATACCAAAAATTGTGCAAAACTGATTCAATGTGGATCGTCTCCAGCCTTAATCGGATATAAATTTTTAGTCTGTCATTGCAAATTACACTACCATTTATCATTGGTCTATAATTGAAATAAACATGCTCTTAGCAATCTGTGGCATTTACAATTGATATACACAATTGCCAATTGTAGAGATATAGAAACATTTAATGGGTCTCGCAAATTGAAATATAATGAATTGTAGAGATAGAGACTGTTAGAAATTGATTAAAGAATAATTATTTTAAGTTGCCAACGTGGCTGAAAAAAAAAGAAAAAAAATACAGCTCTTATAATTTCAGAATATATTGAGAAGTTATTATTAAGAAAAAAAGATGATTTTTATGAAGTTCAAAGTACAAGACCCAGCAACATTATTCTTAATTTTTAATTTGTTTCTTTATTCAATTATTATTATTATTTACTTATAATAACTCTGTATACTTGTAAAATAATGGAAAATGTTGATATAATGTTATAATTTAACTACTTGTATATGGATCACTTGATAAAATTAAACTACAAGTAATACTGTAATAGGTTTTAATTCGACAGGGCTAATATAAGGTTCACGGTTTTTTTGTATACATACATTCTGCTGCAGTGTGAAATTTCCTTTTCTTAATATTTATCCCAATTTAAGAGAATTTGTTGGTAAATGGAAATATTTAGATAATCAAATATGATGGATTTTTTTTTATTTATAAGCATTGCTTCTTATTTTTTTTTTTTTATAAAATAAAATAGGACCAAACTCCTAACTTATTGTTTTACATTGTTTTTAATTATTGTTTACCTTATTAATTAAACATGACTACTGGTTAAAAATGTGCTTCATTATATATGCAAATTTAATTGATAGGGCTTCAAATGTAAATACAAGATATTTTAAAGACATATCTAATTAAATGATTAAATATATACACATTTGAGATTTAAATATCGAGGCAAGTAAATTTTTTCGTTATACTTATAATAAATTATTATAAGTATTGATTAGAATATATATAATCCATAAATGACTGAATGATTATATAAGCGGTTGTGTAGAGGATATTCTATAATCCGTAAATTTTTCTGTTGGGTCGGGTCCAAATCCAATACACTTAATAAAGAAAGTCTTCCAACAATAAATCAATATAACATAAAATAAAGAAATTTTATCACTTTATAAAAAATAACCGTGTTTGCTATGGTTTAATTACCTTTTACTTATACTGGTGTGCCTAATTAAATTTCACATGTTGAGGTTTTTAGAACAAATTGTTTGAACTAAATTGGTCATTTTTTTTTATTTGTCCAAGGACTATACATATTTCTTAAAAGTTTCAACACTTCAAGTTCCGTGTAAAAATCGTTTGTTTTATTCTTTTTGAAAAATCATCATATTATAACGTGTCTATTTCACACCCAACTCAAAGTCGCATATGAGTTCCATCACGTTTTATTGCATGGGATCACTCATAAAAAACCAGTCCTTTATATCATGCATAATTTGCATGTATTACCTCTCACAAATACATATATCGTGAATTAACTCTTATATTATCAAATTATATATAGTTTGGATCCAATAACTTCTTTACTCAATGTTATATTATTAAAAAATATATATATATATTTTAAAAAAACGTTAATATATTGTATAAATATGCTATTTGTTGCATACAATCAATTAATATCTAGAATGATCTAATAGATTTATCAAGAGTTTAGTTCATTTGAGGATAATTTACTAGGATATTGGAGAAAATCAACATTATTTCAATGATGATTATATAATCTATGTCCATTGCCGCCATTATTCTCGTCACCACCACCACCACCACCCTCCTTATTCGTCAAACTGATCAGATGGTACCTGATAACCTTCTCATCCTCTTCCCAGCACTCCACTTTCTCCTCATACTCCTCATCTCATTCATCTTCCTCAGTGGCGATAGAGGATGATAACGGAAATGACGAGAAATAAATACCTCCAAGTCCAATTTTTCCGAGACTAATTTTGCTGAAGTATTGCATCTCAGTCTGTCCTAAGTTCATTAGCTAAAGCTGGTAAAATCCAAATACGTGGATGGCGCGGCACATTGGTACATGGCCGATGTGGCCCTTATTGATGTGCTGAGATAATTTTGGGTAGTCTTAATCCGATTGTAGCAATAAGTACACCTCTTGTATATTGAGATTACGCTTATGAATCTCCTTTTTATAGTGAAAAAAAATTAACTAGAAAATGATTTTTGTTTAATTTGGTAAATGTTCAATATTACTTTTAAAATATTATAAAAATTTATGCTATTGTTGAATTATATTTGTGATTATCATATTATTTATTATTGTATATGTTTTTGATGTTTCGAAATAAATTGTCTGAATTGTTATTAGTAATTATATGGTTTTTTTTAGGTGGAGGCGAATTGCCTATTAATCATATATTACTAAGAAAAATCATATATTAAGAAGCGAAATTACAGACAAAAACATATACTATTTATACTATCTAAAAAGATCCAAATTAATCACATAACATGATCCCAAATAAAAAGAAGAGTCTGCCCCATAATTTTGTGGAGAGAAACAAACCAAAGGTTAACTATTCAACCTTTTACATTTCATACACAAAATTTATTTCTAAAACGAACTAATAGTTTTTTTTTTTTTTACTTTGGAGTTGCGTTGGCTTAATTAATTTTTCATCTCTTGCCTATTTCTAATTTTTTTACTTTAGAGTTGCATTAGCGTAAATAATCCTTGAAAACAATATTCCACAACAATTTTGATATCTTTGTTTTTCATGAACCATATTTAATAGGCAGTCTTCATAAAAAAAAAGAGGATAAAATTGATAAGAAGTCATGTAATGAGATATAGTACAAATAAGAGATTTCTAGTAAATCCAACCTTTTCTGGCATATTTAATAGGCAGTCTTCATAAACGAGTCTTTTCTATCATGTATAATGTACTACCTCTCACAAATACATTGTGAATTAACTTTTATATGTTATCAATTATATATAGTTGCATTTGAATAATATGAAACAATAATATATTTTGCTCATATGTAATATTGTTTACAAAAAAAAAACTATTTCATATTTTTTCAAAAAACCTACAATATATTGTATAAATATGCTATTTGTTATGTGCAAATATATATAAAATGATCTAATAAATTTATGAAGAATTTGGTTGTTTTGAGAACACTAGTTTACTAAGATAATAGAGAAAATCAACATTATTTTAGTGGTAATCATATATATTTAATAAAGTTTAATAATGTTTCCCACACACATAACATATTGCACTCATAATGATATTAACTTTTAAATTAATTACTTATGATTACAATTTGATATAATAAAATAAATCACATAACTACTGACATTGTTATCCCGATAATAATGTAACTGTGACTAAATATATCGTACTTTTTTATTCATAAACCACAACGTACTACTGCTATTTTTGCTATTGTCAGCACGATTAAGGAGATGCCACAAACAAATTCTTTGCTAGTATTCACAAATGTTTTCACTAAAATCAGATTCTTTGTAATGTTGATCATTGTATATATCGAAAAATATTCATTTTTGAACAGTTATTATTAATATGGTTTTTTCTTAGATGCACATGAATTGACTATTAATCATATATTAACATAAAAAAAAGTCAAACATTAAGTAGCGAAAATAAAATAAAAAGAGAAACCAAATGAAATATACAATGATATATACAATCTAGAAATATCCCAAATGAAATAAAAAAAAAAAAAGAATCTGCCACACAATTTCTCAGAGAGAAACCAAGTTTATTAAATTTTACATTTCATACTCAAATAAAATTATTTTAAAATATGACTGGTATACGAAAATTTCTAAAACGGAGCCTATATTGAGTACTTCTCTTTTTAAAAAGAGAGAGGCAAATATAGAGATAAAATCCACTAAATGAACATGAAAAATGAGAAGGAACAAATAAGTCTTGAAAACAACATTACACAACAACTTTGATATTTTTAATTGTTCGATCTCGTCAATTACTTATATTTATTAGACAATTTAAAAAAGGGATAAACTTGATAGCAAGTCATGTACGTATGAGATGCAATGCGTAGAACATTGATCTATTGCTAATTCATTCAATATAAAAAAATTAAAGCTGAAACACAAGGAAATATATATAGAAAAACCGCCCGTAGATAATCTCTAGGTATATATATATCAGCTTATATATATACTTGGAAAACTAGAACAGAATTTTTTATTTATAGAATTAAATTATAATAAAATAATACAGGTTATTAGAATGGTTGCTTTGAAATTTAAATTCTGTAGAAGAAACTAAACAATATATTATGGTTCCTTAATTTAGATATTATAGATCACTTGCTATTGACGTTGCAGAAGATTCACTTCTTCATCAAAGAGCTATTAATTATTATTTATAATTTCAGTACCAGTTGCTCCTAGCACAAACAAAACGACTGAGAAGCTAGCTTAGTAATTAATTATACTAAGTTAATGACATAAATAATGTTTAAAAGAATGGGTTTGTGAATGGCAAGAAGCTTTTGTTAATTATCATCTCTTTCTTGGATCAGTAATGAATAGCTCTGTATTAATTTCAACTTAAGAAATCCTCACAAGTTTTAAACCAAAAGGTGTTAATCATTCCAATATATGAAGATTGTAGGATAAGATACTTAACCATTGCATCTTTAAAAAATTCAAATGAAAAAATATTTTGAGCTCAATACAAATAAAAAAAATTAGTCAAAAGATATAGGTTCTTTTTTGCCAATCGATATTCTTTGTTGTTGTTGTTGTTTGAAAAAAAAATATATTTTTCTAAATAGTCAAATGATTTGCCTTGTATCAAATTATATTAATTTGAAAATTATTTAGTAAAAAATTAAGAGTTAATAAATTAGTTTGGCTGTTAAAATGTTCAAGTTCTTTTGAATCAAGATATTAATTGCAAGACAATTAACCTGGAGTTAATATTTATAGCCTCTAAACACTAATAATATTAGATGATATAATAAACAGACAAACCAAGTACTCAGAATACCCATCCATTTTTTAGATTAAGAAATTAAAAACAGTATAGTATAGCGATTTAAGGCTTTAATTAGTTTATATAGTCATTTCAAAGCTTCTCATAATTGTACCATGTTTCACCTTCTCCATTTCCTCGCTGTGTTCAGGTATTGATTAGAGAACCAACACCACACTAATTTAAGTAAAATATAGAAATTCAATTTTTTTAATTTATTATTATAAAAAAGGGTAATAATATCGTCATAAAAAACCAATAAATAGTTTTTTTAAGTTTGGGGCCGGATTCAGCTAGATAATGTAGAATCTAAGGAAATATTTCAGGTGGTATTTATATGTGACATTTCACAACTATTAGCCAAGAAGAAACACAAATATATATACATTTTTCTATTTTGGTATAGACTTTCAATAAATATCTTTTATTAAATGTATCTCAGAATAGAAAACAAACATACAAAAATAGAGAATACAAAAATAGAGAATATGAATTAACAAGCGCATGAACTACCTATTTTTATTTTTGTTTTATGTATCCATATTATATAGCTCCTATGCATCCTAAATTGGAAAAATGACAAACAAAATTCTTCTTTGCACTATATATAAACTCTTATATTACCCAACATCCTTCAAACCCAATGAGTGCTCATCCAATTTGTGGTACCAGATTGCTTTGGGCAAGGATTTCGAGCCTGTTTCGATTCACAGTGTCCATTGAAGATTCGTGCTGCGGCATTACAAATGCTGAGGTACATGAATTCCAACCCAATTGCATATATATATATATATATAGACACACACACACACATACACATTTGCATTTGTTGAGAATCAGTTGATCAATGTCAGTTAAAAGTTTCAAGTTCTTTTGAACCATAATACTATTGTGAGAACAATTAACCTGAAGTTAATATGTATAGCCAGTTATACCAACAAGCAAGTTAAACCTTCTCAGAACACCATCACCTTTTAGATTAAGAGATTGTATACGGTATATATAGTATAACGATTAAGGCTTTAGTTTATATAGTAATTTCACAGCTTCTCACAATAGAACCATGCTTAGTTCACCTTCTTCATTTCCTTGTTGGTTTCAGGTATTGATTAGAGAACCAACAACACTAATTTTGACTGGTAAATCATTTACGTACATATATATGAAGAAAAGCTGCAAATTGGTATGAAAGAGGATCTACCTGTTTGCATTTGGAGGAACTGGTACAAAGACATTCCTTGCAGTACAGTATAATTATTTTCTTAGCAATTTCCTTTCAAATTGGTATGAAGATATTGGTGCTAATTTTAGCATTTTAATTTCTTTTGTCCCTGGTACTATTTTGACCTATCTTGTTCATAACATGTTGTAACTAATTTTAGAGGATCTATAGCTATTTTGAGATGGCTATTATAGCCAGAATAGTATAATACTTTCAATGTGTACTATATAAGGGAAACTTAAGGAGGCACTTAGATAACAGTTCATGCATGTGAGAGATTTGAGAGGAAGTTGCAATATCTTTCTCCATAATTTCTTCTATTTTTAAAGTTTTGCTTAATTGGTAATTGATGATTTTTTTTTCTGGGGTTTTTCACCCAGGAGTGGATCTTAATGAAACTCAAAAGGTGCTTAGCCAATCCTATAGTTTTAGTTTTTATTGGTATGTATTGAAATTTGATTGATTTTGTTTTCCTCTAGTTTTTATATATTTCAGCCCCTCATAAAATATCAAATGTGTGCTTGTAGTCCAGTGACTATATATATTTTCTCATTGTAATTGTGGAGACTTGGAGTCAAGTTCCACCTACCACACATTAAAGATATTTGCATTTTACGATTAGCCCCCCATAGTTCCATCTAAATTTTCTAGTTTTGTCCATGTTTTCATTTGAAATTGTGTCTCTTTTGTGTTTGTTGTTTGTGTTTTATTATAAGTTTGAGTCTCTCTTTGCTGGCTAACACCCATTCATATGTTAGATCATTTTTTTTTTTTCTGATATTTCAATGTTTTAGCCTAAGTTAAGCCTTTTAATAGCCTGACAAATATAGTAAAAGGGGCCAAAATGCACAATTGTAATTGTACATAGGTGTACTTTAAGGAATGGTGTAGTGCCAATATGCTACCTCCTGTTACCAGACCTGGTACTGAGAAATTTGCAAAGATTTCTTATTTTGTTGTTTCATCTTATGTCATTCTTTTTTGTTATATTTGCAGATTTGCATCAGAAGCTTAAATTCAAAATTCAGAGAGGGGAGAGAGAGAGATCAAACTTCATGTCTTTTTCTTCAGAGGATTGCGGATATTATTCAGATCATTCGGAAGATTCGACAGCTGGGTACTATCCACCTATAAACACCGAGGATGACAATTTTGCGGAAAGGTCCTCGCCAATTCCACCTATAAAAACCGAGGATGACGATTTTTTGGAAAGGTCCTTGCCAATCCAACATATAAAAATCGAGGATGACAATATTGCAGAAAGGGCCTTGCCAATTCTTAATACACGAAATAGAATCAGACGGATGCGGTTTTTGAATTTCGAGCGAAGGGTTAGGAAACTCGGAGGTATCGAAAGATGGTTGATTTCAAATGGGCTTCAAAAATTTGTACCATTTTTCAAGCAAGAAAAATGGAACATGTATAGATTGTTTAATAGTTCCATGAAAAGCCTTCAAAAGATGGCCGGTGTGTTACCGGTTGGACCGAGGCGCAAGTTGATTCATTCTATAAAAATGCTTTCTCAGCAGGGACCGGAGGCGCAGTCAGAGCCGTCTGGTCCACATCAAGATTCGTGCAGAAAGCTTCAAGAGTCATGCAGATCAAATTTGGTCCCATGTCCAACTGACTGGCCCCTGCACCTTCTTGGTTAGATTGTGTAACAGTGTAAGTTGGAACATTTTTTGTCATATAGAATCAAAATATATTCATTCTCAGGTGGTAAGATTAAACAAAATTGGAAGATCAAATGTAAAATGTTTCCAAATTTAATTTTGACAGAATCAGTTAATTGTAGTGCATTATTCATCAGCATTTATTTGGTGGTAATTATCTATGTTTTCCTTTTGATATCATGCGTTACAGCTTTATGAGGTCCATCTTAATTAAATTATGCATTCTATGTTTCTAATAGAAGATTCAAAGTCACATTTTATCACAATTTTATTTGAAAGAGAGAGACTGCAGATGTTACCTACCTTTTTTTATTGAATGTATAAGGTGTGCAACATTGTTCATACGTATTTTACTATTTCTCAATCAAAAGTATTGTATAAATTAAAAAAATATGTCTATGTTTCTATACTTTTTTTTTCAGAAAAATATTTATAAAAGGAATTTTGACACTGATCAACATTGATCAATAAAGTAAATAAAATTTTGACATGAAGATATGAATGAATTAGTATTGACGGACAAATCAATATATTTTTCAAAAAATAAAAGGATAAAATTATGATTTTAAAATCATTAAAAATCAGATTCTTTTGTAATTTACATAAGGAACAATGAGTTAAAAGGAACATATTAGATATTAACTTCCATGCAAGCTTGAATTCAAATTCTAATTTACAATAAAGTGGAACTGAACAAAAATATTTCTAGTAGTGCTTTTGAGTTTTGACAACATTCTAATTTACAAATAAAAAAATGGAAATTTCAAAATAAAAAAAAATGGGTTGCATGCATATATTATATTTTAACATTAATTAATAGAGTAAATAAGGTTAATTACAAAAAAAAATAGAAATGAAGATCAATAATAAATTATTGATGGACCTAAAAGTGATTTATAAAATTATCAAATGATCCAATGATGTACGATCTTTCTCCACATAAAAGATAGGTTTTGGTGATCTATAACTTCAAAACTTATCGAATTAATTTTAAATAACAATTTTAAAATATTGAATTTGATTTACTTCATAGGTGGATCACTTACATATTAAATTAATAAATATTTAAATTAATTTTGTATAAAATCAAATAGTAAAAAAATAATAAATATAATGTATTAAAAATAATTTACAAACTTTCTTTATTTGACTATTTGACTTTACTAATTATTAAATTTGTAAATTTAATATATAAACACATATTTGTGAAACAAATAGATTGCAACCGTTTGAATTTGTTATATAAAATCATTTTCATAGATTTTAAAGACTAACTTTATTCTACTCAAGTTAATTTTAAATCTAAAATACGTATTCTTCTTCTACAATTAACATTATCATACAATCAAACATCAATTTTCTTGGAATCTAAGCGGCGGACTTAAAAGAGTACGAATTCTCTGCAGTATCTCAAATTTTGTGTTTAGAACCGGACCGTCCGATCATAACTCGGATCAACACGGATCTTTAATATTTGTGTCAAATTAGATCAGACGGTCCAGATCTAGCCTCAAAATTTGAATTAACTCAAGGTGATATAATGAATTCGACTAGGAGACGAGGAGCTCCAGTTCCCAAACCAAAAACCTCCCATAAACCCTCTATCTTCTCCGTTTCCCTAAAACCCTAGTAATATTTCAATTTGCTCAATTTCGAAATTCCTTGCGCTGATGGCTAGTTCCGATTCCTTTGTTATTTACATCGAATCGTCGGGGGGCTTGAATTTCACCGTGCTCGCCTCCGACGACGACGACATTTCTTCACTAAAGAGTATGAATGATTTTTTTCGTGCATTAATTTTCTTTCATGTCCTTAATGGGAAGGACATGGCAATTGGAGGGGATTTTGGTAATTTTTGGGTAATTTGATACAAATGAGAGGAGAGGAGAGGAGAAGAGATAAGAGAGAGAGAGACTCAAATTTCATTCCACTTGTTGATTACATATTTTTCTAAACATCCCCCATTAATTAGTATTAGATTCTAGAACACACGTTTGGAGCTGATGCTTTGTGATATTCATCTGGTGATTCTTACTGTTAACGAAAAGTATTAGATGAAGCAATTTCTTATACCCTTGTTAAATACAATAATATAGTCCAAATGTACTGTTTCAAAACAGTTACATGCAACTCAATGCTGCCCTTTTGTATATGAGGGGGATCGACTTACATCCTTTTTTGGTGACACCGAATTACACCCTATGTTTTTTAAGTTTTCAAAGTCTAAACAGTCGATCCAAACCATTCAACATGATGGATATATTAAAAATGTGCTTGCAAATCAAATTTTACATTTTTTTTTTAGTTTTTTTACTATTTATTTTGTATTTTACAAAATTGTTGTTTTCAAACCATTGAATTTTTGTACCCATCTTGAGCAGAAAAGGTAGAAGCACAACATCTAGCTCTATCCCCGCAGCATGGAAGACTTTTTGTATATTCTATTAAGGTATTGTGCTCTATCTCCAGTTATTAATTACAGCATGCATTTGTATTTTGGTTGGAATTCTTTCTGAAAAAAGAAAAAGTTAATTTCATCGCAGATAAGACAAGAATCACAGGTAATATACTCATCGAAGATTAGTCACCTAAGACTTGGATATACTCTCCCTGATCTTGGATATACTCTCCCTGATAATATCCCTGTGCGTTGTTTGTTTGATGGGGCTAATCATAACGGGATCCTCTCATTGTTCACTATAATGAAGGACTCTCCCCGTACACATGTATTGGACCTATTTCAAAATGGTATGCACATGGCCAATGTTTTTCTTTCTCATTCTCATTCTACTTGTTAAGATTGTTCAAATTGCTAAATTTTGATATTCCTTGTGTTGATAGATAGTTCAGATTCCTTTCTAATTTACATAAATTCGTCGATTGACTTCTTTTTCGCCGTGGTCGCCTCCTCCAATGACAACATTTCTTCACTAAAGAGTATGATATTTTCCTTGCATTAATTTTCTTTTAATTTAACATATGGTGCTTGTGCTTTATGAAATTTATTAGGGTCACATTCATCTGGTGGCTCTTACTGTTAATGAAAAGTACTAGATGAAACAATTTTTTATGACCTTATTAAATACAATAATTTAGTCCAAATGTGTTTCAAAATAGTTACATGTAACTCAATCCGGCCCCTTTGTTACAAGTACTTACCTTTTTAAATTGTTGTCTTGAGCAGAAAAGGCAGAGGCACAACATCTAGCTTTATTCCCATCGATTGGAAGAATTGTTGCACAGACTATTAAGGTATTTTTTTTCTATCTATCTCCAGTGATTAATTACAATGTACATTTGGATTGTGTGTTTCTGTGTGTGTGTGTGGGGGGGGGGGGGGGGGGGGGGGGTGGGGGGCTTCTTTCGAAAAATAAGTTAAATGCACAGAGACTATCATTGCAGATAATACGCGAAGGAAAAGAATACTCTCTCCCGGATAATATCCTTGTGCATTGTTTGTTTGATGGGGCTAAGGAGGTACGCTTATTGTACATGGATGCAGCTGTGGTCCCCCCCGACTCGGCTGAAACTCATACACACGTATTGGACCGATGTCAAAAGGGTCGGGACTAAAGATTCTTCTTTCTCATTCTCCTTCTCTTTTCTCTGTTTTCCTAAACCCTAGTACTAAGATTGTTTAAATTGCTAAATTTTTTATATTCCTTGTGATGATAGCTAGTTCAGATTCCTATGTAATTTACATAAGATCGTCGAGTCACTTCAATTTCGCCGTGCTCGCCTCCAATGATGATTACATCTCTTCAGTAAAGAGTATGATATTTTGCGTGCATTAATTTATTTTAATTTAACGTTTGGTGCTTGTGCTTTATGAAATTTTGTATTTATACCCTTATTAAATAAAATAATTTAGTCCAATTGTGTTTCAAAATAGTTACATGTAACTCACACTTTCCCTTTGTATTTTATATTATACCTTCTTTCTGTGCTGTTTTGGAGAGCTTGTGTTTACAAGTACTTACCTTTTTAAATTGCTGTCTTGAGCAGAAAAGGCAGAGGCACATCATCTAGCTCTATTCCCGCATAATGGAAGGATTTTTTCACATGCTATTAAGGTACATAGCTCTATCTCTAGTTATTGATTACAGTGTCCATTTGTATTGTGGATGGAACTTTTTCTGAAGGAAAAGTTAAAGCACTAAGACTATCATTGCAGATAATGCATGAAGGAATTGCATACGTTCTCCCGGATAGCATCCCTATGCGTTGTTTGTTTGATGGGGTTAAGGGGATCCGCTTATTGTTCATGGATGCAGTGGCGGTTCCCCCTGACTCAGTTGAAACTCGTACACATGTATTGGACCTATGTCGAAAGACTCAAAACGGTATGCACAGGGCAATGATTTTTTTTTCTCATTCTCCTTCTCTTTTCTCCGTTTTCCTAAACCCTAGTTCTTACTAAGATCATTCAAATTGCTAAATTTTGATATTCCTTATTATGCTGATAGCTAGTTCAGATTCCTTTGTAATTTACATAAGATCGTCGAGTGACTTCACTTTTGCTGTGCTTGCCTCCTCCAATGACAACATTTCTTCACTAAAAAGTATGATCTTTAGTGTGCATTAATTTTCTTTTGATTTAATGTTTTGGAGCTTGTGCTTTATGAAATTTATTAGGGTCACATTCATCTGGTGGATCATTCCACTAATGAAAAGTACTAGATGAAGCAATTTCTTACACTCAAATTAAATACAATAATTTAGTCAAAAATGTGTTTCAAAATTGTTACTTGTAATTAACGCTCCTTTGTTACAAGTATTTACCTTTTAAAATTGTTGTCTTGAGCAGAAAAGGCAGCGGCACAGCATCTAGCTCTTTTTCCGAGGATGGGAAGAATAGTTGCATATGCTATTAAGGTATTTTTCTCTATCTCTAGTTATTAATTACAATGTGCATTTGGTTTGTGGGGAAGAGGGGTGGTGGTGGGGGATACTTTCTAAAAAAGAAGTTAAATGCACAAAGACTATCATTGCAGATAACGCACGAAGGAAAAAAATACTTTCTCCCGGATAATATCCCTGTCCATTGTTTGTTTGATGGGGCTAATAATAAGGGGATCCTCTCATTGTTCATGGATGTAGTAGAGGTCCCTCTCAACTCGACTGAATCTCCTACGCACGTATTAAACCTATGTCAAAATGGTATGCACAGGGCCAAGTTTTTTCTTTCTCATCTCCTTCTCTCGTCTCCGTTTTCCCTAACCCTAGTACTAAGATCGTATAGATTGCTAAATTTCAATATTCCTTGTGCTGATAGCTGGATCAGATTCCTTTGTAATTTACATAAGATCGTCGAGTGACTTGAATTTCGCCGTGCTCGCCTCCTCCTATGACGACATTTCTGTAATAAAGAGTATGATTTTTTTCATGTTAATTTTCTTTTGATTCATTTAACATTTGGTTCTTGTGCTTTATTGAAATTTTTATACCCTTATTGAATAAAATAATTTAGTTATGTGTTTCAAAATAGTTACATGTTACTCAATGCTGCCCCTTTGTTACAAGTGCTTACCTTTTTAAATTGTTTTCTTGAGCAGAAAAGGCAGCGGCACAGCATCTAGCTCTATTCCCGCATGATGGAAGAATTGTTTCACAGGCTATTAAGGTATTTTGCTCTATTTATCTCAAGTTATTAATTAATTACAATGTGCATTTGTACTGTGGATGGAATTCTTTCTGAAGAAAAAGTTAACATACAATGACTATCTTTGCAGATAATGCACGAATTGCACAAAACGCATGGACCACGTGCATACATTGTCCCGGATGATATCCCTGTGCGTTGTTTGTTTGATGTGGCTAATAAGGGGATCCGCTTATTGTACATGGATTCAGTGACTGTCCCTCTTGACTTGGCTGAAACTCGTACGCACGTATTGGACCTATGTCAGAATGGTATGCATAGGGCCAATGTTTATTTCTTTAGATACAGCTGTGGTTGGAGTGTTTAGGGAGGGATGCCATGAATGTGTTACATTCATGTCAAATTAATTCCTAGAGGGTTTTTCTACTTACTATCACATTAACTAGTAACATGTATGAGCTTCAACTTGTACCATCACTACCCATATGAGTACCATTATTAGTATGTTGTATATTGTTTTATTGCTGAACTAATCATACAAGCTAATCAATTTCAGGTGATCCATCTAGTGGTAGAGATAGAAATTGCTCACTCAATCAAAATCACGGGGGTAATACTAATACCCGTTGTACATCAGAAGCACTAAAGAGGAAGTCTCCAGGAGACGACCCAAACAAAGATCCAGTTGTAGCAGAAGCACTAAAGAGGAAGTCTCCGGGAGACAACACAAACTTTGCCATTTTGCTTGGTATTAAAGAAACTGGATAAGTTGAACTGAACACTTAAATAGAATCCACTGTAGTGATATGATGTCTCTTGACCAGTAAAAATTATAAAAGGAAAATGACTAGTACACAATTTATATGCCTATGGGATCTTTTGATTGCAATCGTGAAATGTCATCACACAGATGCTCTTTTGCTTGGTATTAAAGTAACGCTCGTGTTTTTTTTTTTTTTTATTATTGTAATCTTGAAATGAAATGAAATGTCATCCTACAGACGCTGTCTCTGCTGACATGGTAGTTCTCGATTCAGCGCATGAAGGAAATGGATCTTATAATGAGAAAGAAAATAACAAGGGTTTGGAGAAAAAAACAAGAAAGGAGGTTGGATATACAGGGTTGACAACACATGCGGGTTAGCTAAAGACGACTGATTTTATTTATATCTGATTCAAATTGTAACTAGTACTAATATTACTAAGTAAAGGAGAATTTTTTATGCCCTTTCTGTTCCTGTTTCATTTTCTTCTCATGATAGGGCTTTTATTAGATCAACATTTGGTAGTATATATGTGTTTTTTTATAATTACTGGACTAACCATGCATAAAACTTGATAAGTTTCAGGTGAAACATCTTCACTTGCACCAAACGGCAGGGTCACTCCAGACAATCAAATCAAACAAGCATCACAACCAATTCCTAAAACTGATAAAGAAAAGATGAAGAAGTCACAAAATAACAGCATATCAGCAACTGATGAAAAGAAAAGCCACGTAAGGAGAAGGGTAGTCCTGTCGTGACATCGTTTTTTTTTTTATATAGTGGGGTCAAAGCCCACCGATTTCATTAGAAATTAGAAATTCTCACAGGGTAACTAAATTTATAAAATTATAACTCTGTTTTTTCTCGATCTGTCCTTATCTGCCTTAAATTAATTGATTTACTTTGATGCATGAAGGAAAAAAGTGAAAAGGGCAAGAGAACCGTTGTCATGAACAAGTATCCGCACCATTTAGGATCAGGCACTTATGAGGGTAAGTCAGAGGATTGGGCGAAAATATTAGAGACAAACAGAGATTCCGACTCACCCGTGGTAAAAATCAACAATCCTAGAGGAAAGGATTGGTTCATGGTAAGATCCGAGTTAACCGCCGATGGGAAGATAGTATTGCCTCAAAAATTGCATCCCGTGGCTCAGAGAATGGTAAGAATCTCTTGTTGTAACTCTACGTCATTCAAACAAAATTATAACTGTGTACATTACTTGGTCTTTTGTTATAACTAATTTTTTTATTAACAGTTGGAGGTGGATGAGGAAGTCAATTCGGGTGCCCGGACTGTCTCAAGGCAGAATGACTCCTTAGCTGCAGCGCTCGAGAATCCAGAACACCCGGGTCGGGTTAGGGGTGTAGGGGATTACAGGGACTTCAAGGAGGAATTTGATGGCCCAAAATCTCGAAGAAAAGTGAGTGCCAAAGTCAACAATAACAAGATTGCGCAGATACGTCAGGAGTTTATACATGAGTTCGATGCAAAGCTGGCTGAGACGGAATCAAGACTGTTGAACCAAATTACATCTCTAATCAGCAAAAGAAAACTAAAATAGAAATTGATGCTTCTCAAGTGACGGTAATGGTGCTAGATGAGCTGTGTTGTTGTAGGAACAAAGGGTTTGAGGTGGCATTGCAAAGAAAAAGCAATGCCAAACAGCAAGTTTTGCACTTGCCATTTTCCATGCAAATCAACTTCCAAAAAGTATGTTGTATTTAGTACATTTTAGTACCAGTTCTGTACATAAAAATGATTTACTGGTAAAATTATATATTGTTGTATGTTCTTTTGTTAATCAGGAAATGAGCATCTGACATTGGTGCATCCAGCTCTGAGTCGTAGCCAATTAGTTTCAGAAACTCTGTATAGCCATCTCTGGAATCATGCAACTTTTTGGGGATCCTTTGCTTGCACTGATGCTTCAAAACTTGTTAACAATGTTGCATGATTTTGCAAATATGCAAACTCAAGTTTTTTTTTTTTCTTTTGTAAACTTGTGATAGTTGAATTTAGGTATATTTCGGAAGAGATATATCTTATGGTGCTGTGTTTGAGCTTAAATCATGTTTTAATGAAACTGATATTGTATTACTGCCAGACCTAAATATCTGTACCAGATCCTGGTATCTTGCCCGTAGAAGCTGTTAACCTTCCTTATTGGTATCCCTACCTCCCTTTTCAAGAAAAGCATCATCAAGTTCTACAATTATAATACATAAAGAGTACACGAACCAATTACAGTCAGAAATTTCACCCAAATCAGACTAGTACTCCAAAGAGAACCTAGGTATAAACTTGTCATTTGATTAATGAGCAGAGCATGTCAATATTTTCTTATGAAATAGGTCAAGCACATAAATTTGAACACATGTGAACACAAACAAAATTTTGTATAGTTATATAAAGTTCCCAAAATTATCTTCGACTATAGTTATCTAGTTCCTTAATATTTTATACGAAGGTGAGCTTGGATTATCATTTTTTTTTTCAAGAAAAAGCCCGTAGGCAGAATTGACCTATTTCACTCTTACGAAAAAGGCTTCCATTTCACAATATAATAACAAATTGAATTATTTAATCCGTTAGTTGAAATGAGAAAGGATTTTTAAGTGCCAAACAAAAAAAAAGACTTGACGGGAAAATTTGAATTCAATCCGACAGTTTTACAAATCTACAATTTTATAAATTTCAACAACATTAAATAATAAAATAGGAACAAACAAATTTTAGAAATGAAGATATTCATGAAGTATTGATGGACAAATAAATATTATTTTTGAAAAATGAAATGGGGTTTTATCATTCCATTTCTTTCCCAGAAGACAGATTTTTAGGGGCTAAGCTTGGCACAGAATTATCTTCTACCCTTTAAAAATTGTCAAATGATCCAATTATGTAAGATTGTTCTCTAAAATCTATTATTTTTATTAGCTTATCTATAAAATTTAATGGATTGATTTCAAATAACAAATTCAAACTATTGAAACTGATTTAATTTATGCATGGATCACTTACACGATAAATTTAGTAAAAAAAATCAAGAAGTTAAAAAAGTAATCAAATAAACGTAATAAAATAAACTTATATTTTTAATACATTTTTTATTACTTTATTTTATACTAAATTAATTTGAAAATTTATCAGTTTGTATTCGTTTTTTAAAATCATTCATACTAAAATTTAAATCTCAAATAATGCCTCTCTCTCCTACAATTTACTTTACCATAAAATTAAACGTGTAATTTTTTAAAATTCAAGCGTCAGACTTATTAAAAAGAGTCCGTTTCCTCTGTAGTAACTCAAAATTTGAGTTTAGATCATGACTGTCCGATCAGAATCCCCAAAACGGGTAAAGATTTTCAACTGAGAAGTTTTGGTTTCACGCAGCTCATGAACTACAGATTCAAAAAGCACAGCATTAGGTGCATGCGCTGCATGAAGCAAAAAATGCTCCGTTAAAATCTTCACCCGCTAAAACCCTTAAAACCGTTTGGAGAGCAGGACCTGTTATTTCAAATCTAACCGTTCATCTGTGTTGAGTTTCGTGCATGAGAGTCGGGCTCGGAGATTGAATCCTTCTCCGTTTCTCTTCTCCATTTCGTAATTCGTTGCTCTCATGGCTTCTTCGGATTCCTTTGTTATCTTCATAGTATCATCGCGTGACCTCAATTTCGCCATTAGCGTCTCTTCCGATGACGACATTGCCTCGCTAATCATTTGGTACTTTCCTTTATAAATTGTTTGTGTTGAGCAGAAAAGGAAGAGGCAAAGCATGTAGCTCTATTCCCCGAAGATGGAAGAATTGTGGCAAAGGCTATTAAGGTATATTTTGCTCTATGATAATTGAAGAACAGTAAAAGAGAGAGAGAAAGGTTTTCTTGATTATTGATTTTCCATGTCTGTTACATTTACAGAGAGAGCTATTTATAGCCTATTGTATCAGCCAACAGATGCTTGATAATCTTTTCTAACAGACTAATCTAACAACCTTTCATAACCGTTATGCTAACAACCTTTGACCATAGTCAAAGCTGTGTTATCACTATCAGTCTAAATTTCATTTCAAAAGAATTCTGGCACATACATTCTAAATTATTAAGTTATGAGAAATTTAGATATATGCCCATCATAACTTCATCAATTATATATTTCCCCATCTGAATTCTGGCACATACATTTTTAAAAGGACTATTTTGCCCTTAGTTCAAAATAATGTATCCTAACCCCTCTCCTCTCCAAGCTAGAAGAAGGACCCAACTCACACTGACCTCAGGGCCCTGGATCTGATGAATAGTGATTCTGAACCTTGCCATTAGAAGCATGGTTGTTGCAAGCTTAAGTGCTGTCTTGCTTTGCTTATGTTTTGAGTGTATGAAGGAAAGGTGTGTTGCTAGGAACCACAGTACCTTGAAAGAAAAGTAAACTTTTGGATAAGAACCATCTCTACTATTATGTGTCCCTAACAGTAAACATGTGTGGCGAGATCAAATCCTGTTCTAATACCTAAAACAGAGGATGTGGCAACAGTGGGGCAATTTACTGGTAATGGTATCTATGATATATGTTGTTCTCAGAACTAGGATTGATGCATGGGGTAAGTTCATTTGATGGTACTGGTAACAGTTTTGTATGCATTCAGGGATGAGGTTCATTTATTTACTGGTGCTGGTAAGAGTTCTGTATGCCTACTGGCTTGGTATACAAAAAAAAAAAAGAAAAAAAAAAAAGCCAACTAGAAAGTTCAGATTTTGGCTCTATTCATGGATATTTACAGTGAGGTTTGCACAGGAGAAGACAAGGTCTTTATAGCATAAACTTTGTAGGATACCACCAGACACCAGGATTGGTGATATGTTTTGTTCTTACTAATTATGTGTTATTTTTCTTTGTTCTAAGTGAGCATCTAATTTGCTAACTGAAATTGCATATTGAAAATGAATACATGTTACTTATGAGATAACAGTGTCTATTCAATGCCTCATAAAAGTGTTGTAGTATAGTTTACACACTTTCATCAAAAAAGAAGAAGTATAGTTTAGACACTGACAACCTTATTATTTAACTTCAATACTCAATAGTTGAACCTTTCGTAACCTTTTTACTTTTTAAGAAGCAAAATGGGGGCTCTGTTGATTTCTATAAACTGCGATTTTGCTATTGTCTTTCACTTCATCAATAAAGCAACAGAAAACAAGTATGTTTTACATTGTTCTTTTGAACTAGGGGTAACAAGGTCATTTTAATTATTTATTAATATTATTTTTATTTTTAAGTGATTAAATTAAGAAATGGGTATATTAATGGGAAATAACCAATTTTAAAATTTTGATGGGAAATATCTAATTGTTGAAGTTATGATGGGCATATATCTAAATTTCTCTTAATTTAATTTCGATTCATAATTTCAAAAGAAGAAGTTAATACACAAATTAAATTAAGTATCATTGCAGATAATGATTGAAGGAATAGAATTCTCTGTCCCGAATGATATCCGTGTCTGTTCTTTGTTCGATGGGGCTAATAAGGGAAATCACTTCTTGTACATGGATGCAGTGCCAGTTCCTCCTGCCTCAGATTTCATGGAGTCGAGGTAATTGCTTAACTAATTTGAGCCGAATTTTCTTTCCATAACGTATTGTAAAAAAATGAACCTATGACTCATGGAGTCGATGTTAATGGTGCCAGATGAGCTGTGTTGTCATGAGGATAGCTGGTGGGGAGGGGGGGGGGGGGGGGTCATTGCTCTGAAAATGCAATGCAAAACACAAGTACTGCACTCTCCACTGCAGCAAATGAACTTCCTCTAAAAAGTACATCTTATTCCACCTTGTACCAATAATTCTTAACATGCAAATGATTTACTGGTCAAAATTATATATTGTTGTTTGCTCTTTTGTTGATTAGGAAATGAGTATCTGACATTGGTGCATCCAGTTTTGAGTCATAGCCAACTAGTTTCAGAAATTCTGCTAATTGTAACCACTTCAGAGATATATGTTACGGTGCTGCATTTGAGTTTAAATGATGTTCTAATGAAACTGATATGGTATTAATGACAGACCTAAAAATCTGTACCAGATACCGGTACCCTGCCAGTAGAAGCTGTTAACCTTCCTTATTGGTATCTCTACCTCCCTTTTTAAGTCATTAGGCAACTTAAAGAATTGCATTAACAAATTGTACACTTATAATAGTTAAAAGAGCACACGAATCAATTACAGTCACAATATAATTACCAATTGAATTTGTTTGATTAGATGTTGTTTCTTGTATCATACTTCTTGATTTCTATTTAATGAATAAATATGTTTGATGTGCCTATGGTACAATATAATTTTTAAAATAATTCAATTTTTTATGTTCATATGTATAATTATGGTGAGGTTAAACAGTATTTATTTATACGCAAATTTTTTTTAATCCGCATAATTATTTATAAAGATTATTTATTGTAAATTAACTTTTCTTTCAATTCAAGAGCAAAATTTGGTAACCGGTTGGTAGGATTATCATAGAAACTTTAATTTCAATATAACGTAACTTAGATTTGTAGATTGAAGTTCAAAATTCAACCTGCATGTTTATTATTGCAGATGTTGTATGGGTGAACTTATTACTATCTCGTGGATGACGTCCCTCTTCGATATGTGTTTTATCAGAGGATACGTTTATTGTACATGGGATGCAGTGACGGCCCCTCCCGAGTTGACTAAAACTCCAACGTGCGAATTGCAAGAATATTTGCCTATGTCTGCCTAGTTCCACAATGATGTATAATTAGTTAGTTATTCAATTATTCATGTTTGAATGTCTAAGTTATTTCTTGCATGATTGATTGAATTCTTGTGGCTTAATTCATATATACATTTGTATTTATCTTCAAAATTAATTGCTAATTAAATATATATATATATATATATACTAAATGAGTTCCATCTTCAAATTAAAATTATGTATAATATACATATATATCAAGTCAGCACATACACTGAAAATTTTATCAACTCATTGATAATATGACTTGGTGCGTGCAAGTATTTTCTTGAGTTGAATGCTTTAATTGGTTGCTGACTGCGTCTCTTATTTAAATATAAATCAACAATATCTCAGATTCATATAGCATCTGTTCGGTACATAGAACAAAGAAAAAATGAAAATAATAATAATAATAATAATCATTAATAGACAAAGACCGAAATAAATAGTGAAATTGGCCTATTTCACTCTCACAAAAAATTCTTCCACTTCACAATTTTATATCCAATTGAATTATTTATTTCCGTTAGTTGGAATAGGAAGAGATTTAAGTCCAGAAGAACATTTTTAAAATTTTAAATTATCATTTCCACATTTCACAAATCTACAAATTTATAAATTTCAACAACAATAAATAATAAGAAGAAAAAACAAAAGCCATCTCAGAAGAACTAGGGTTTGGTCTACTGGTAAAAGGCTATGTTCTCTGAGTGGCAGGTCATAGGTTCAGACTTGCATAGGAGAAATAATTTAATTTAGATAAATTGGATCCAAATCATTTAATTTAATTTTGTATGAATTTTAAAACAGATGTCCTATATTTCAAATTGATTTAAATCCAATCTGTTTAACTTAAATTTACACTAATCTTAAAGCGAATTATTTACATTCTAAATAACTTGGAAAAAAAATTTAGCTCACCGTTGACTAACTGCATGTGCACTCTGATTTAAGATCGTTCTGAACATATAATAAATTAATGTTTTAAATCTCGAGAAGCAAATTTGATGCATATGCACTCTGACTTTTTTTACCCTTGCTCATTCTCCTTCTTCTCCTCCTCTCGTTTCTTCGTTTCTCTAAAACCATATATAGTACTAAGATCGTTCAAATTGCTCAATTTCAAAATTCCTTGCTGTGCTGATGGCTGGTTCAGATTCCTTGCTAATTTACATAAAATCGTCAGGTGACTTCAATTTCGCCATGCTCGCCTCCTCTGATGACGATATTGCTTCACTAAAGAGTATGATCTTTTACGTGCATTCATTTTTTTTCTTGATTTAACGCTTTGAGCTGGTGTGCTCATCTGGTGGTTCTTACCGTTAATGAAAAGTACTAGATGAAGCTTTTTTTTTTTTTTGTAAGATTATTGGTTTTAAATTCCTACTAACAATTATATTGATAAAAAATGTATTACAATAAATCAAATGACCCTCGTTTCTAGCTAGGTCTATTTTTTTTATTTTCATAAATTCTTCAAAACAACAATAATGTTCTAATTTTACTTATATACACTCTTAATGCCTCTATTACCTTAATCCCCACTTCTCTCCATAACCGGAACTATTCTTGTTCGATTGGATCTGCTTACCGTCATGTTATGATATTCTACGCTCCAAGATCCAACGATATTGCGCTCTCGACTCCGGTCTCTCCGCTCTCTCTCTCATTCTCCTCTCCGCTCGAAAAAGTAGAGCTGAAAGAAAGAAGAGGAAGTAATGTTGTGTTGCTAGAGTTTTTTTTTCGCTTCTGAAATCACCCGTGAAAAGAGCGAATTTGCTCCCAGCGATCTTTTATTCCTATTTTCTTAAAATTATTCATCCTTCCTTTTGAAATTATTGTGTTGAGCAGAAAAGGCAGAGGCACAACATCTAGCTCTATTCCCACAGAATGGAAGAATTATTGCACAGGCTATGAAGGTACTTAGCTCTATCTGCAATTATTAATTAATTACAATGTGTATTTGGATTAATTTTTTTAAGTAAATGTTGGAGATCAAGTCGTCCAACTATTTAATATCCACAAAAAATTATTTCTTTCAAATTTCCAACTTGCAACATCTCATATGGAGAGCATTGTTTTTGCTAATAGATCAAAGGTTGATTCTTGCATTTGGATTAATTTTTTTTTTTTTTTTGAAATCCTGATAGTGATTATCAAGTTAACATTTGGATTCTTAATTTCAAAAGAAGAAAGTTAATACACAAATTAAATCTATCATTGCAGATGTGGAACGAAGGAACCTGTTACTATCTCGCGGATGATATCCCTGTTAGTCGTGTGTTAATTAGTAATAACGGGATACGCTTATTCTACATGGATGCAGTGACGGCCCCTTCCGACTCGGCTGAAACTCCTATGCACCAATTGTTAGAATAACATTATTAAGTTCTCATGTTAAAGATATCTAAGTTAGTTATTCCGACTTAGATCAGTTTAAACTATTCATGTTTGATTGAGTTTTAAAATAATGTTACGGTTTAAGGCTTTAAGCTATTGTTTGTTTGATTGAATCATATATACATTTGTATTTGTCTTCAAAATTAGTTGCTCATATATATACCAAATGAGTTTTACATACCAAATCGATCAGCAGATACACTACCAATTAATTTCTGTGCAAGACAAAAGGTGCACGCACTTGTACTAAGAAATCGAAACAGCGAAATACAAAAAAGGAAACAGCAGAAAAGAAAGAAAGGAAAAAAAAAAGATTTTCCGACCTGCCGGATTCGAACCAGCGACCTAAGGATATCTGTTAAACACTACAGTCCTCCGCTACTACCAACTGAGCTAAGGTCGGTTTTTGTTAAATGCTATAAATTTTCTATTAAATTGACTTTCCAAAAATGAGATTCATCTCTATCTGTTACTTGACAAAACAAATTAAAAAAATCATCAATGCTAATACAAAACATTATTCAAGTCAGATTGTATGCGTCAACGAAAGCAACCTATATGCGCCGTTATATTTGGAGCTTCTATTATAATTGAAAAAGAGAACTGAATATATATGCAACGAATTTCAAGATGGGAATAGTATTTATATATATGCAGATGAGAACAAAGTGCAACGTAATTTTCTCATTGACTTGTGCACTAAAATTCAAACTCACTTGTTTTTAGTTCACACCTTATTAACATCTCTCAAATCAAACAGCGACTTGACTTGGATCTACTACAACCCACATAAGAGGCCACATCAATTTTCCTTCCATTCAAATTCTGAGGATGTACTACACATCAGTGTTGTACAAAATATCTGTTTAGGCAGATTAATCAGCTAATTAGTTATTAACGAAGCGTTACGGATTTTTCAGACTAATCGGCTGATTATTTATGATTATAAGTTTATGACTGATTATTTTTAATTAATTGTTTGACAGTACCATGTCTGTCCGATGACTGCATACTGTTATTTACAACCCTGCTCCACATAGAGAAGGTGAAACATCATTAATGAAGAGAAAAGAGGAAAAGGGAGGAAATGAGACAGCAATTGCACCTTATTTACATCTCGATTCGGAGGTGAAACGATCGCTAACCTTTTTTTTTAGATTTTGAACATAGTTCACCTCCGTTTTCCTTCTCTCCTATCCATTCACCTTCCTTTCCCCTCTTTTCTTTTTCTCTCTCTGCATACTCTCAACTGAAGCAGATCCTATATATTTTTAATCGAAAAACATAACTAGAAAATTAAAAATTATTGGGACTAAAAAATTAGTGTAGTGTAATTTTATTTTATAAAATATGAAAGACAAACTGTTAACTTTTAATTTGCAAAATGGCTTAACCACTCCTAATTAACACCTAAATTCGCTCAAAATAAAATAAAACCAATCTTTTGAATGTGTGTTTGACTGTTTGTATAAGATCTAACTAAATTCATATACAATTTGGCCAAATTGGAATTGAATAGTCAAAGCAGCAATGAGTAGTTGGGATTCCTTGGTAAACAAATGAAGCATCTCCATTAAATTATGGGGTGAAGATATTATTTTTTTTTGCATCCTTTTAGAAAATAGAGCAATTAATTAATGATTTGGGTACCCCGGACCGTGCACTTGGATGCGTATAATACAATGTGCACCGAAATTTTTATTTTTACCCTTCAAATAAAAGAAAAGTTAAACCAAATACTCACGAATTATGATAAATTTCATTTTTGACACAGCCGCAACGTGAAATTGCGGACAAAAATTGAGTATCCGCAACTTAAAATTGCAGACCCCTTTTTTTAACGCTGACCAAGTTCAATGGAAATTATCCATGAAAATACTGGAGTGTGCATATGTCTTTCTCAACATAGATTAAACACACTAAATCCTTCGGCATAATTTGTTAGTATATTCATATTATAAAAAAACCTTGATTATATTTGTTATAAACAAACACGTATTCTGACAAAAAAAAATGATATGGCATTCTGACAAACAAAAAACAGAGATGTGTCAGCAACATTTTATGTCCGTAATTTCACGTTGTAGTCGTGTCAAAAATAGAATTTTGATCATGGTAATTTGGTTTAATTTTATTTTTGTTAATGGTATATTTAAAAGTTTCCGCAATGTACATGTATTATTTGTTGTACAATAATCAAGATTATATAATTTTGCTATTATGTAGTATTATAGAGAAAGAATTCAAATAAAAATTATCATACAAAATCATGACGAGTTTGGACGAGCCAAATCTCTTAGCTCGCAAACATATAAAATAATAACAAAATATTATCATTTTTTCGTTGCTAGATAGGAATGAAGCAAAATAAATTATAATTACTTTAAATATTAAGTATACATTTTTTTTATTCTTTCTAAGAGAAACATAGAAATATAAGTATTTTTTGGGAAATCATTTTAGGTTAATACATAATTTTTTAATGTTAAGTATATTTTTATTTTTTTTCTGAAAATAATATAGAAATACTTTGCTGCTATTGCTTGGCATCTTATATTGTCTTTTGTACTTAAAATTAGTTGAAATTAACTTGCTTAGGGTTTTTTTAGCTTCATTTTTAATGCCTTACATAATTTTTTTATATGAAAGAAGAATTTCTAATTTTCTATGTGCATTCGCTGTATTTATTTTTTATTTATCTAAATGTATAAAGTGTTTGAAAATTTTCATAGAAAATTGAACAAAAAAAAACATAAGTTTGTATCTTGATGGACAAATTGGAGAAACTTAGCAATATGTCACTGTAATTGTGGAATAATTCAAGGAAATAAATGTCATTGTAATAAATAAAATAAAATTGATAATATCCCTGAAATGGAGAGAATACAATGAATACAAGATCATGTAAAACATAGAAAATATTTTTTTAATTTTTTAAATTTTAAGTATTATTTTATAATATTTTCTGAGAAAAACATAAAAATATTTTCTGACTCTATGTAGCTCGTCATTGTTGCTTGGCATAATATATTGTCTTTTGTACTTAACTGAATTGAACTTGCTTAGAAGTCTTTTGAGCTTATTATTTTAAAGCAGGGTTCTAAATAGCGCACTATAACTTTTTCGAATCATAAAGTTATAGTGTTATTGGTGCTATAGTGATGCAGTATGAGCATATATAGTGTCGTTTTTTTAACCATTCTGCTATGACGCGATAAATGCTATTTAAATATTTGTTTTATAGCGAAGATATTATGTATGTCTTAGATAATTTTTATTTGTATATTTACACGAAAAAAAAAGTCTAGTTTAATTTCTACATACATTCTCTGTGTTTATTTTTGTTTCTATAAAAGCATAATGTATTTGATAATTTGAACCAAAATAATATGTATGTATCTTGATGGATATTTTGGAGAAACTTAGCAATGTGTAATTTTCTCATTCTAATCCATACAATAGATACAACAATATCAAATTATCAATATGTCACTTTCCCATTAAATTAGGCATGGATTGGTCAAAAATACCCCAAAATAAGCTTTATCCACAAAATGTGGTACTTCAAAGTCAAAAGGGTGACTTTGATAAATAAAAATAAATTGATAATCTCCTTCAATCCCTTGTAGTCAAGATGAAATATACTCTGATTAATTACATGCAGATTAAGGACATCCTTTGAATTAATTGAGTGTGAATTCAACCTAGTATATAATTATCAATTGTCCTTTAATTTACAACAGCCTCACAGGTAAATTGAAGTTTTAATTTTATTTTTGTTACTTGATAGTTAATATAGATAAAAGAGAGAGAAACAATTTTATTATTAGATTAATATAAAAATATGAAAGAAAACAAACAAACAAAAATGGAAAACTTAATTACGATTCTTTCTTAAATGGAGAGAATACAATAAGACTCTTATAAGAGTAGGGGCAGCTTGGGTCCGATGTTCATTGGACTCAAACTGGGTTTGATGGGTTCTATAACCGTCTGATCCGCTTTAAGATCTATGCACGTCGTTTTAATATCCGTGTGCATTCGCTTTAATATCCGTGCACACAGTTCTAAAAGCATATCAGACAGTTATAGAACCCATCGAACTCAGTTTGAATCCGATGGGCATCATACTCAAGCTGCTCCCTATAAGAGTAAGGTTATGCTACTTTGCAAAGTGTAGATCGGTCTATTCAAACAGTCGATTCAAACCACTCAACATGTTCTCTATATGAAAATATATTTAGATATCAAATTTTACATTAATTATAGTATTTTTTTAGATAGCCATACTCTTATTGATAAAATTGAACCGAAAAACATATATATGTATCTGTTGATAATCAATTTGGAGAACTTAATTAGCAATATGTCACTTTCTCATCTCACTCGTACTAATCCATACAATTAATAGGTACAATATATCAATATGTCACTTTCCCATAAAATTGGGCATGGATTAGTCCAAGATAAGAAAAATGAGATTACTTCAAAGTCAAAAGAGTCACTGTGATAAATAAAATTAAAATGATAATTAGTCAGATGAAAATAGATTCTGAAGGTTCTTTGTTGTACATTTCCACTAGTGTACTGATTAATTAAATGAGCATTTATTTAATAATTTTCTGCAGGTTAAGGAATTAATTAATTTGAATTATACAAATAATTAATATATAACAAGAGCAAAAAAAATGATGGAAAACTTGTGATTCTCTCTGAAATGGAGAGAATACATTAGATAAAAGTAAAAAAAAAAATAATGTAAAACAAAGAAAATACTATTATGAAATATATTTCTTAACATTTCTAGCCACCATTATTTTTTCATTTTTTTTTAAATTAGAGCGGTCCCCTATTTTAGTGGAATTTGTATCGAGTAGGATACCACAATTTTTTTAGAATGATTCTCTAATTAGAAGATCCAGATTGTTCTTATAACTTTGCACGAATCTCAAAGCCCAAATAATATTGTCTGATGCACTAGCCCGAATATCAAAGCAGCTGAGACTAAATCTCAAACCGTAAAATAGTGAGGCCTACCGTAGAGTACTACAGAGAATACTGGTCCATTCTAGTGACACCTTTTGTATTGGTACATATCGACCAACAACTATCAAAAATATATAGGTGTGTTTGAATTTTATTTTGCCTTTTGGATTTTGACATTTAGAAAGAAAGTAATCAAAGATATTTTTCACAAACAAATGGCTACATAATTGCTGGATATGTATATAAAATTATAAAATAATTAAATCTCCTTTACATATTATTTTTGTTAGTTTATACTTATATTTCTACATTTCTTTTATATTGTCCTATTTTACATCATTATGTTTAGTTATTTTTTATATAATTAATTGTTTGTATATGCTGGTCGTATACTTTTGTTGGTACCATACTACCATGTTGTATTATTATTCTTATACTTTAACAAGTAATAATGTTGTTGCATGGTATTAACTACACATGTGATTTTTTACTAATTATTTACAATAGAAAGAACATGGACAAGTAAGAGCATGGAGCCAAAAGCAGAAAAACCTCTTCACTGACAGCTCATGTTTCCTGTTCTCTCTGTTTCTCTGATAACATCTCTTTTGTTTTCAGGGTGAACTTCATGTATGTCCTTCAAAATTCTGAAATTACATTATACTAAGGAGGGTTCAAATGCCTCAATTTTTTGTGCCTCCACTATGCCTTTATTTTTAAAACATTGATAATTTTAAATTTAAAATATAAACGTCAAAATAAAACTGTTAGGTATAATCTATATGATTTTATATATGCACGTGCAAAAAATTATGATATTTCAACTTTGTTATGTTTGTCATCAAGAGCTTATAAAAATGTACCAATATGCATAATTTTTAGATGTTCATTTTTCAACTTATTGATTCACATAAAAATAAAATCTTAATATGATATTTTTTTATGAGCTCGTAGTGAACATCATATAGATCAATCTAACGGTTTTATTTTGACATTTTTGTTTTAAATTTTAAATTATTAACATTTTAAAAATAGAGGCATGGTGAAGACACAAAAAATGGAAGTATTTGAAACCTCCTCTATTATATTTAATTATTTATCCTTCTAACTTAAAAAACTTAAAAACTTAAAAACTTATCTATTTATTGTTTTCTTTCAATATGACATTGTATATACGTCACAAATAAAGAAATGAATCAATTTGTCCTCATGAACTGACTAATTTGAAGACTGAACATTTCTTTTACACATGCTACATATTTGCTTTATTTAAAAAAAAATAAAACTATATGAATTTAAAATTTAAATTATATTTATTAGAAAAAACAATAAATTAGATAAATTTGTTAATTTTAAAATGTAAAAGGACACATAAGACATTACAAAATTTAGAAGACACAATATGTAATTTAGAAGTTATTAAATGATGTATATGAATTCCCTTGTAGTTTTATTTTGACAATTGAGCCGCTCTCACTCTCTCTTTCTCTCTCTTACTAACTACTAACCAAAGAAAAAAAACAAACATATGTCCACCTCTGTTTACTTTTCTAGTCAATGCTTATCTCCAATCCAACCCATAAATATATATATAATACAAAACCAATCCTCCGTAATCACCGTCAACCTCACTAGATTTTACATCAAAATTAATCTGGACTGTCTGATTCTAAATGGACGGTTCAGATTTGTCTGGAGCCTACCCAATGAAAATTAATTTAAAATTTAGAGAGATCTGACATTTCTCCCCTCCATTTTTGGTACAAAAGGCTTCCTTTGTTGCTTTCTTCTCAACTCTCTCTCTCTCTGTCTCTCTAAAAGAAAAAAGAAGAGTAAGAAATAATGGGTGGGGGATTTGGAGGAGGAGGTGAGGTGAGCAAAAGAGCAGAGTTGTATGAAGGAAGAATAACAGGATATTTCATCTTAGCATGTGTTGTTGGTTCTCTTGGTGGTTCTCTCTTTGGTTATGACCTTGGTGTCTCCAGTTAAGTGTTACTTGCCTTCTCTTTTTCTTTCAAATTTTATTATTTCATCCTTTTTTTATTTTCTTCTTAATTTCCTCTTTTTAATTGGTTATAACCTACTCTACTGTTCTGTCATGTTTAATTTTTTTGGGTTACATTATTTTTTTATTTCCAGGATATAATATATATATATTAGTATGAACTCCCTGTAATGTGTCATTTTTTTTTATTTTTTTATTGTAGTTACATGCATCATTAAACAAATGCTTTATTAATAGAGGAGACAAATAATATAATTTTGTTTAAATTAGCACAAATTACACATAATATTCATAACTTTTTTTAATCATATGTCTCTCCTTGCGTCCCTTTAAATCAGTAGTACCTATGCATTATATTACAGCACAAACAGTACAAAAAAATTAATAAAATTAGTTCTCAAATTCTATTTTAGCGTGCAGTATTTAAAATTCAAATTTTGTCTAACTTTTAAACATTACTTTTGAAAAGCAAATGCAAATAATTTATTGGAAAGTATTGGGTGTGCGCATATTTCCGTACTCTGAAGTTTAATTCCAAAAAGTTGGGGAAATTTTTGCATATACAACCCTGATAATATAGAAATATCTTTCTTGTAAGTTGATAAGTCATGCTATTCACCATAATAGCTCTTCCATTGTTTGTTTTATTTTTCTATAAACTTAAAAAAATTGAGCAATTTTATATGAAATTAGGTACTCAAAACATCTAATGTGTGATATATTTTCTCATTGCTTACAAGTTCTATAGGAGGGAATTAATATTTTGAGGGACCCTTACAAATTATTTTCTCTTAAAGGTCAATTTGAAGTGGGAATCCAATCATTTCCAAAGTAATTATTAAATTAAAGTGTATAGTTAAGTTCATCAATCATCATTAGTGCACACTACCTATAAAAAATCTTTTCACAACTTCTTTCTTACACTGTATCTTTTAATCATTAAAAATGATTAATTACTAAGAAAAATTACTAATGACAGAAACAAAATATTCATAAAGATTTTGATTAATTTTTTGAATTTATAGGTGGTGTTACATCAATGGATGATTTTCTAAAGAAATTTTTCCCGAAAGTGTATGATAGAAAGCAAGAGCACTTGCATGAAACTGACTATTGCAAGTATGACAACCAAGTGTTGACTCTTTTCACCTCCTCACTCTACTTTGCGGGTCTCGTATCCACCTTTGGTGCATCTCTAGTTACACGCAATTATGGTCGCAGGATTAGTATCATGGTTGGTTCTGTCAGTTTCTTTCTAGGTGGAGCAGTTAATGCCGGGGCCATTAATATAGCAATGCTTATTCTTGGTCGCATTTTACTAGGTGTTGGCATCGGTTTTGGTAATCAGGTAATTAAAAATTACTGCTATGTACCGGTATGTACCAGTACTAGCAGATTCTGGAACCAGAATACCAGATGAATTGTGAGGTTTTGTACTGGTATGTACCAGTACTAGCAGATTCTGGTAATCGTCACTAATTAGAATTGAATACTTCACAATTTACTTGGTCAACTAGACATGTAGGTGGTACTTGGTACTAATCATCGTTTGTCGAACAGCTAAAAATAAACACAGATGTTTTTACACAGAAAAAACATTAGAAAATGAATAAAAAATAACAGGGAATTTCATGTATGCCCCTCAAAAACCTCAAAATTATGTTCCTTCTCTGAAATTCATAATATCATATCTGCCCTTCTAAATTTCAAATGAATTTTAATAGAAAACACAACAAATTGGGTAAATTTGTGAGTTTTTGAAATTTAGAGGGGTAAATATGATATGGGAATGCATAATTTCAAGGTTTTGAGGGTTACAAGAAATTCCGCCCTAAAAAGACTAGATAATACTTAAAAGAACAGACAAACTACTGGTACATAGTTAAAAAAAAAAAGAGCTAAAATACTATGATTTTATTTTAGACAAACATATAATTCTGAAGTAAACATTCCACTAACAAAATATATCATTTCATATCAATAGGCAGTGCCATTGTACCTGTCGGAGATCGCCCCATACAAAATTAGAGGGGCAGTAAATCAGCTTTTCCAACTCACCACATGTCTCGGCATTCTTATAGCAGACATAATTAATTATTTCACTGACAAAATTCATCCATGGGGGTGGCGCCTTTCTCTCGGCCTCGCTATGGTACCGGCAACTATGATTTTCGTTGGTGGGTTGTTTCTGCCAGAGACGCCTAACAGTCTTGTTGAACAAGGGAGACTTGAGGAAGCACGGATAATTTTGGAGAAGGTGCGTGGTACCCACAAGGTCGATGCTGAGTTTGAAGATTTGAAGGAAGCTAGTGAGTTGGCACGAGCAGTTAAAAACCCTTTCAGGTATTGTCAGTTTTTTTTTTTTTTTTTTTTTTTTTTTGAGGTGAGGTATTGTCAGTTATATATACTGGTTTTGATACATTACAAATCATGTGGTATGATTAGTTGTTCGTTTCATATGAAATTGTAAAAGATATGTGAAATTGACTGTCCCTGATATTTTTTTATTTTGTCAGAAATCTCTTGGAGCCACGCAACAGGCCGCAGCTTGTGATTGGTGCACTCGGGATACCGGCATTTCAACAATTATCAGGAATGAATTCTATATTGTTCTACTCACCAGTTATATTTCAAAGTTTGGGTTTTGGGTCGGGTGCAGCACTATACTCATCTATTATAACCGGTTCGATGCTTGTTGTTGGTGCACTTGTCTCCATGTCAGTTGTTGACCGGCTTGGGAGGCGATTTTTGTTCATGGAAGCCGGAATTCAAATGATCGGTTCTATGGTAAGAATTAAAGTAGTTATAACCTTAAATTTAGGGTCCATGCTGCATATTTCCCAGGAAATTTGCAGTTTGGCCTCTGTTTTTACAAGGAATCACAATTTCAATAACTTTTTGTTTGTATTTATTTTGCAGGTAGTGGTGGCTATAACACTAGCTCTAAAATTCGGTACAGGAGAGACTCTATCTAAAGGTGTAGCTGTTCTTCTAGTCATTGCCATATGTCTTTTTGTGGTGGCCTATGGCTGGTCGTGGGGCCCACTCGGCTGGCTTGTACCGAGCGAATTGTTCCCGCTTGAAGCACGATCTGCTGGTCAAAGTGTTGTTGTGAGCGTCAACCTCTTTTTCACTGCTGCCATTGCTCAATGCTTCTTAGCTGCACTATGCCACTTGAGGTACGTACCAGTCATTACTAAACCTGGTGAAATAGTTTAAATGTACTGTACCAGTTTGTACCAGTATCGTTAGAGATGCCAGAAAAAGTGCTCAAAGTGGTATTTTGCCTGTGCAGTAATGACATAATTAAATAGAAAATAATGGTATGATACATGATCTTAAATTATTTTTTTGCTTTCTTTATGTAGCAGTTGGTACCACCCATTTTTTAGTATATTCCAGTTAATACCAGCCTTATGTAATGATTAGCACATTTAATAAGAACATACAGGTATGGGTACTATTTGTCTTTTGGTTGGTACAAAAATTTTACACATACCATTTAAGCTGACAAAAAATAATGGTTCTGAAACAGGTATGGTGTTTTCATACTTTTTGCGGGTCTGATTGTTATAATGTCAATCTTTATATACCTGCTTCTACCTGAGACGAAGCAAGTACCGATAGAGGAGATATCTCAACTATTCGAGAAGCATTGGTATTGGAAGCGCATTGTCTCAAAGGATCCTAAGTTTTCACTCCAAAATCCAAAACAATAATATATATGCTTTGGCTGATTCATAACATGATTTTTGATTTATGAAACCGAGATCATAGAATGGAAATGTTAAAGAAATTGTGTGCAATTTTCTTTTTCTTTCGGAATTATGTCACAAGTCTTCTCTTTAAAAGTAGTGTCATTGCAAAAATTGTATCTGACAAAAGGTATTACGTAAATGTCGCATTCGGTTAGGTCTTATGTTTTATTGCCTTTTCTTTTATATATCCTGAGAAAACTTTTCTTTGCATTGATGATCTCTAAAATGCAAAATTGTGGTCATGTCATGTGTATTATTTAGATTGGTTTTATTTGTATGTGTTTATAGTATTGGAGGTGATAAAATGAAACATTCAATGAATATATTTTACAGCTAAGTATGAAATTCAGTAAATTAAAGCATAAGAGCAGTAACTCATATAAGGAAAGAATGAAAGTTTTTTGCAAAAGTTGACATGTTAGAATTTGGTGGCATACCTTATTTCTTTGCCATTTACTTTTCAAATGAAAGCAACTACTAATTGGCATGTTATACTTTTACTGGCAATGACTATTGAATTGAATTCAAATTTATACCTGTCAATTCTGTACCTGTCAGTTTTATTTCAGTACCCCAATCAAGTACAGTTTATCATACTCTAGTGTGAAAAAAAAGGTTTCTTTCCCATTCAAACATTGGTTTATATGGATTAAGAATTGTCTTTTGTCAGCAAAAATGAAAAAAAATAAATAAATCATTTCACTGTCCAAATTACACTCTTTTGACTTGGTTTTAACCAGTATTTTAATATTCGGTTCTTATGTAGTATGCGGAAGGCTACAGCCGCATATTCAGATTTATATATGTGGATTTTAAAATGAGAATTCATATTAATTTGTATGCAAATTAAGGAAGTATCTAATAAATGATTGATTTTATATCAGAAGCCGAATATACGACCGAATATGGGGATAGGCGGCTGAATGTGCAGAACCGAATACCGACTATTAGGCCGAATATGCTATTGAATTTTCGAAACTGCATATTGGACCGAATACTTATTTTCTATGCAGATTCCAACCGAATACAAATATTCAGCCGAATAGACTGAATTTTAAAACACTGGTTTTCACTGTTATTGATGATTGTTTCTTTTAACATCTGTTACTCAGCTTCCAAAATTCAACTTGCTGTGGTAGTAGCTGTCAATTCTATACCTGTCAGTTTTAATTGACTTTTGTCAGAAAAAATGAAAAAATAATCATATCACTGTCTAAATTACATTAATTTAGTGTACATCATGCCCTCTTTTGACTTGGCTTTAACAGTTGTTCCATATATAGCTTCCAAAATTTAGGGCGTGTTCGGCCGCTCTACTGTTATGTAGGAATCAACTGAATTTTTTTTCCCACATAAATAGTAATTTTAGTTCAATTTTTGTACCCATGCCTATTCCCAATGGCCCGATCTGCCAAAAAAAAATTTAACTTGTTGTGGTAGCTAGCCCATCAGTCATTTAGGGTTGCATAATTTTTTTTTATAGAAATTAATATAAAATAGTATATGGTATTAGAAAGAGTACCGTAGGTTTTAGATGACATAGACGGAATCGTAAAAAAAATTCAGATCCATTATATTTATCAAACACCACGGACATTACTTGACTTGGCCACATAGAATCCGAACAATTCAAAGATTGGACTGAAAAAAAATTTAGATCCATTGTTTGGAGCTGAATTTTCTTTTACAGTTCCATCTATACATCAATATCTTAGAGCAATCATTTTAATACCCTATATTATTTTATATTAATTTCTATAAATAAAAATTCTATTAGGATTTCACCAAAAGTCTCAATTTATCTTCTTATGTTACAATCATATGATTTTTTTTATTATACATTAAATGTACCACATGTTTTACAAGATAACTCTAAAGCCACATACATGAAAGCACTCACAACATATATTTCTTGGACTGACAAGCATTAATTTTTTTTTTATTTAAAACCCGTAGGTATTTTCATTTATCAGGACAAACCAATTACACATAGTTTTGTACCAGTACATACACCATTTATACCAGTGCATAAAATATTACAACTTAACCCATTTACAAAAGTAAACAAGGAAATAAAAAAATCAGGACGGTCGTTTATAAACAACCGGTATTGATAATGTCTGGACAATCAGTAACGGTCGTTTATAAATGACCGTTACTAAAAGTGACAATTAGTAACGGTCATTTATAAATGACCGTCCCTGATTTGTCTGACCCAATCAGTAACGGTTGTTTATAAACGACCGTTTCTGATTATCACTTTTAGTAACGGCTTTTAATTTTATCCATTCCAGAAGACAATTAGTATCGCTTGTTGCCTATACCCGACCCTGATGTGCCGATATTGATGTCACATTTTCCACTAGTGCAAGTTTCCTATGTTTACAAGCAATGAAAATTATAGGACCCTTGAGAAGTTTGTAAAAATAAACGCACAGACATAAAATATCATGTATGAAAGTTTACTTAGATATCTTTTTTAAGCCAAAAGTTCACTAAGATTCATAATACATCCTACATAAAGAGTAGGCACAAGCTTATTCAGTATACATATACTAAAATTTATCCTTCCAAACTAAAACTGAAACAGGTGTTTCTTCAATTACCCCTTAGAGTTTGAAGCAGTCCCAATCTTTCTCGCCCAAAGGACAACCTTCACATATATTATATCACCATACCAGTCCACCAGAGTAAACAAAGCGTAACCCCAATTTCTTTTGAAATAATAAAGTACAACCATAAAACCCCAAAAATTGACCACAAAGAAAATGGAGAAAGAACCGAACAATATGAGAATATCGGTGCCTTCATACCTTCGGTCGTGACTCATTTCATTCGGGGAAGGCTGTGTTGTGCCAAGAGTAGGGCCACAACTTCTTGATAGGGGAGGCCCACAGAGATTTGGGTTGCCTTCATAGCTACTATTATCAAATGAAATAAACTGTGCTTCTACACCTAATGTAGGACCAGATAAGTCATTATATGCCACAGAGAAGGATGTTAGGAAGGTTAGTTCAATCAGCTCTCTCGGTATTTCTCCTGTCAAAGAGTTGTGAGAGAGATCCAAACTTTCTAATTGGTGCAAATTGGATATAGAATTTGGTAATGCACCGTTTAAATGGTTGTTCGACAAGTTCAGTGTTGTCAACCAATTCATTCGACCTATATCTTTGGGAATATTGCCTACTAGTTTGTTCGAAGATAGATCTATTATACACCGGAATAGTAAAGTTTCTTCCAAGTAGTAATCTAAACTTCCTTTGTTAATAATCTCCAATCCAAAATTCGGTAATATTTCATCATCCCCGCGGATAGCATATCTAATGTGTAAGAGAAAATTGGCATCATTGAAGTCTAGCTCCCCCACTCCTGAAACATCTCCACCTCCTATACCAATGGATAAGTATGGATCGGGTGCTATTGATCCCATATCTATAATGCATGATGGTATTTTTCCAGAAAGATTGTTGTGGGACAGATCCAGTATGCGTAAATATCTAAATTGACATATTTGTTCTGGTATAGGTCCTCCAAACATATTCTCTCTTGCTATGAGCATACTGAGATTGGATTCAATATTAATTGGAAACTCTCCAGATAAATAGTTTCCCTCAATGTCAATGGCTCTTATATTAGACATATTTAGCCATGTTATTGGAAAGTTTCCTGTTAGATTGTTGTTGCTCAGATCTACACTTTCTAAATTTGATTGATTAGAGCAAGGAGGTATAGATCCAGAAAGCTTGTTATATGAAAGGTCAAGAAACTGAGGGCCTAGCTCAGCACACATGTCCAACGGTAAGGATCCTTCTATATGATTTTCACTAAATTTCAATAGCCAAATTGGAGCTCTTCCAATGCAATCAGGTAGAACGCCATTTAGTTCATTGTTACTGATGTCCAACACTTGGAAACTAGTATTACAAATGCTAAAAGGAATATATCCACTTATATTATTATTATTTAATAGTAATGTTGAATATGGAGTAAAGTTCATGTTGAAAGTAAAAGATCCATAAAACTTATTATATGATAGATCCAAAAAAGAGGGGATTGAAGGTTGAATCCTCGAAAAAATATTATGTATATCATCAGTGATATTGTTACCAGATAATTCTAGAGTTTGGAGATTGCTTGTAGGCATGAGAGGAAGAGGGCCATTAAAATAGTTTCTTGATAAGGTCAGGGATAATAAATTTGGAAGCTTAGTGGTAAAGTTAGCAGGTAATTCTCCGCCAAGATGGTTATCAGATATATCCAATATTGAGAGTTTTTCATGAGTTAAAAATGGAAGTTGAAGAGGCCCTGTGAAGAAGTTTTTGTGCAAATTTAATTTGATCAAGTCCGTATTGTTTTCTAACAACAACCACAGTACAGCTAAAAGAGGACCCTTTGAGCCAGTATTAGAGAGGTCCAACACTCGTAATTTATGTTGAGAGTAGAAGAAAGTGGGCTCAACATTAAGAATGCAATTAGCTAGTTCAAGGTCTTGAAGCTGAAAAGGCAGCCTCATAACTTCGACTCGAAAGTTCAATGACTCTAAAGTTGAGAGCCTCAGAACTACAAGATTAGAATGATTAAAAAATGACCTTGTTGATAGAGTCCCCTCAAGCTGGTTATAGGATAGGGAAAGGTACCTTAGGGACACGAGTTTCTCAAAAATAGAGGAGGGAAATTCTACTTGAAATTGATTAAATGACATGTCAAGTAGCTTAAGAGAAGAAAGATTTCCCATACAAGAAGGGAGATTTCCAGTAAAATGGTTTATTGAAAGATCTAACTCTTCGAGATTCTTCAGCTGGCATATTCCTACAATATTAACAAAAATATCATCAATTAAGATTACTCATGTGAAACCCATAAGGTCAATTAGAAGATAGTGCATGTTTCTTCATTTCCGGATAGAAATGGACATTCGCTTATGAATCTCAAATTCCTATTCTCGTGATAGTGAGCTAAAAGAGACTGAAAATATTAATTGGAAACCTTTGAAAATACTAAGAGCTCCTTGAAGAGCTAAGAATACTATTTTTAGGTGACTATTCTATATTATACCATTTTGATCAAATTCTATGGTGTCAAACATCTATGATCTACCAGTGTAGAGAGAGCTAAAAATAGAACTTTGTTCTTTTGCATTAATTAAAATTAATTTATTTAATTTAGTAATAAATTGTAAATTACCTATTGATGTTAACGTTCCATTTAGAACATTGTTCGCCAACGAAAGGGCTTTAAGAGAAGTCGACCAATGTCCCAAATAGGGTAAACTCCCATAAAACCAACAATTCTTTAGACTAAGCACCTCCAAATTCAGTGCACTAAGCTCTGTCAGATTTTCCATTAAAATATCGATCAAATTTAAGAAAAATAAAATAAGCATATACTGTTTTCAAAAATATAAAATGGCTAATTATGAGAGATTACCTTGGACTGGGACATTAATACTGCCCATATGATAATTATAATCGAGATATATTGCTCGAAGTGATGATACTTTGGCTAAGGACGAAATGATGCTTGTGGGCAGTTTGGTCTCTGAAAGGTCTAGCATCTGTAGCTTAGTCAAATTGGACCAAGATTCAAACCCTGACAAAATTAAGGGTTCTCGGATCAGCAAACCAGAAACAGCTCTTTTAAATCTTAATATGAGTTGGCAGATTCAGGATTAGGTCATATTTTTTTTTTATGCCTTTCCACTCTCCATATGGCAAGGTTTGAATCTTAACTGATTGTGTATCAAATATCATGGAAAGATGTGGTGCATATAGGTAACCTCGCTCATAGATGCTAATAAAAAAAAGCTGACAGTTTTGAATTTTGAGATGACATGGCTCCACAATTGGCTCTGTACTTCTATTAATTATGAAAAGTGGTCAATTTCTAAAAAGTCATGGTAAAATGTTCCTTAATTAATTAGTATTTAGGAAAGTTTATCATTCAATACAAAAGATCATGAATATAAATGGACGAACCTTTCTTGATCAATTAAAGAAAGGAAGCACATTAAATAAATCATTATTTAATTTAGTTTTGTTACCGTTGATAGGCAGACTGCTGTTTATATTATTACCACTCAGATCGAGGGTACGAAGAGATGGAACACTCGCTAAATCATATATGATGCTTCCGTCCAGGGAGTTGAAAGAAAGGTCTAAAATCTCCAACTTTGTCAAATTAGACCATGTTTCAAGTCCTGAAAAAAAGAATAAAGAAATATATATTACATTGAATTGGCTCATTTCTTTCTTCTCTTCTTAACAGTTAACACGAATAATTAAACCTTAAATTAACCAGTTATTCTACTAAACTAAGGTATATACATTTTTGTATGGGTTCAAATTAAATAATTAGGACCTTCCACTGGAATCACCTTAGATATCAACTATGAGTTGTCCTAAAATTTGAGCAATTATTGTTCAGTAGATTTTATAGTGTTCCTAAAATAATTAAGCAGATATATACAAGTACCGTACCCAACACAAATATTATTAAAACAAAATCAGAAGTACTAGGGCCGGGTATACATAATAATTCTTAAAGAAGAAAGAAACGTGAAGATCCATATACCAGCCATCTTTTGTATGTCCTTCAATACAAAAGATAGGATCATGAATACCTGGAGAACCTTTCTTAATCAATTAAAGAAAGGAGCACATTAAATAGATAATTAATTAATTTAATTTGTTTACCATTGAATGGCCGACTGCTGTTTATATTATAATTATCACTCAGGTTGAGTTTACGAAGTGATGGAACACTCGCTAAATCATGTATGATGCTTCCGTCTAGGGAGTTGAAAGAAATGTCTAAAATCTCCAACTTTGTTAAATTGGACCATGTTTTAAGTCCTGAAAAAGAACAAACGAAAAATTGCATTAGGATTTGGACGAATCTTTCTTCTTTTCTTAGTACACGAATAAACCTGAAATTGACCAGTAGTTATTCTAATAAACTAAAATCATTAATATACATTTTGGATTTTTTTTTTTTTTTTCTACACTTGTTCGATCTACTAGAAAATTCGCATCTATGAATACAATTGGAAAGTGTAAGTAATTTATAGTAAAGTCTTTGTGCCCTAATTTACTATAAATTCATTTCTTATGACCTTTCCCTAGAATCATGTTAGATAACAACAATAAGTAAGTTGTACATTAATTGGAGCAATTACATACAGTTCAGTACGTAGTTTTATAGTCTTCATAATCAGGCAGTATGTTAATTAAGTACCCGTAATCAACACAATTGCTAAAGCAAAATGAGAACTACGTTATATAGTACTTTTAATATCATTGGTAAGCAATACCAGCCATATTACAATTGGGCCGGGTATACATATATTATACATAATAATTCTTAAAGAAGAAAGAAAGGGGAGGATACATACCAGCACCATCTGTGCAATTGTATATGCCATGTCCAGATAATGAGAGAGATCTTAGTTGACCAAGAGGCAAGAACATACTGGCATTTAGTAAAATCCACCGATTGTAATCGGACCAGTAATTAGCATGAAATGGATCTATACCGAGGTCAAGTTGAGTGACGTGGCCGGTGATTGGGTCACAGGTGACTCTTTCCCATCGGCAGCACTCCTTGCCTTCCCACTTGCCATCTAAAGAGTCAATAGGAAAGTGAATTGAAGCATTGATGTGTAGAAGAGCCGACCTCTCCTCTTCCCTGCACTGTACAGAGTCTGAGTCTGACCCACTCACACATACCTTCTCCCACGGTACTAGAATCAGAACCAGAACCAGAAGCGCTACTGCCAATAATAAATTCATTGCTTATGTTATGTTGTGTGATTGAATATGGCTTGAACAGACTACATATGTGGTCTGATTTATAGGAGGATGAGGATGATCTTAATTGGATATTAATGGACGACCGACTTGAAAATTGAAAGGTCTTGCTTAATTGGATATTAATTAATGGACGACCGACTTGAAAATTGAAAGGTCTTCAAGAGTGAGATAATCTACCGCTTTATTAAAAAAAAAAAAACACTCTTTTCGAATTAAATATATCTATGTACAAGCTAGGTTCATCCTTAATTAGTGTACGTAAATCCTGCACAAATTATTTGCACTATAAATTAGTCCAAATCATATTAATTATTAAGAATTAAGTAAATACTATGTATAATTATTACTTTCAAATGGTGTATAACTTAGTTGTTTCAAAAATTAAAAGAAACACTTTATTAAATGTCGTTGTACCGGTTTTTTTTTCTTTTTTTAAAAGAAGGTATTATAAATGTCTTGTAATTAAATTCTGGATTTGTTACAATTAATGTAACGTTTGAAGAAATTAAGTTTGTATAAAATGCAAACCATGTATTACCAATAAAGTAAAATCTCTATTAGATTCACATTTAAATCCGTAGATACTTCATCTTTAAATACGTACTAGATTATAATTAGTGTCAATGAAGTGCAAATCATGTATTACCAATAAAGTTTGAACCGTATTAAATATATTATTAATTATATGATTTATTAATTAATAAATTATAAATAATTCAAAATATATAAAATTCACATCACAGTAAAAAGTTTATGAATATTTTATTTATTTATTATTGTCGCTTCATCTTGACGTGAGAGAAGGTTTCACCGGGGAGCGGATATATATATCAATCGGAAAAATATATACCTCATTTTCATTTGGAAGAGTCTTACTTTGGAAAAGAATATCCATAGGCTTCGATTTTGTAATGGCACATCTCAATTAATGCCACATAAATGAAAAGTATATATAATTAGGATTTCCATATATATAGGCTTAGATTTTGTCCATTAATTAATTGGCACATCTCAATTACCGAAATTTTTATAAATATACAAAATATCAAACAAATTTAACAATCTATACAAATTTGGGATAGAATTCGAAAAATATCCAAACCGATAAGCCGTTCATCGGTTTCAGACCACAGAACCGACCAACCGTTCATCGGTTCCAAAATTATCAAAAATTATCAAAAATTATTTAAAAACGTTGAAAATTATTAAAAAATGATGAAACCGATCAATAACTTATCGGTTTCAGCTCAGCACGAATTTTAATGCTTTCTGCACACTTTTTGAAACAACGAACGACTCAGATTAAAAAAATGAACGACTCAGATTAAAATACTATTTGTAATCATTACAGAGAATTTTTTTTGAACCGATGAGATATCCATCGGTTTCATTTAAAAATATTTTTCCTTTTTTTATTTAATTAGAAAAAGTTATAAATTATTTATTTTTTTTATTAAAATATTAGAAATTTTTTTATTTTTTTTTAAATTAGAAAAAATACCATATAATTTGATTTATTAGAAAGACTTAAACAAATAACCCGGATCAATATTTTTCAGATCGGATTTTTCATGGCTGTAAGAAAAATTAAAATATTTCTTTGTGTTTTATTAGAAAAAAATAAAAATACTTTAAATCTAAATTATTGATCCCGGTTCAAAAGTCACTTCTAGGTAAATACAGAAAATATTATTGTCTTTCTATTTTTGAAAATATTAAAATTTGAAATTTTTTTGCCGCATGTAATGATTACATTTTTTTCTCAAATTTTAATTTTTTCAAAAATAGAATGACAATAATATTTTCTGTATTTACCTAGAAGTGACTTTTCAACCGGGATCAATAATTCAGATTCAAAGTATTTTTATTTTTTTCTAATAAAACACAAAGAAATATTTTAATTTTTCTTACAGCCATGAAAAATCCGATCTGAAAAATATTGATCCGGGTTATTTGTTTAAGTCTTTCTAATAAATCAAATTATATGGTATTTTTTCTAATTTTAAAAAAATAAAAAAAATTTCTAATATTTTAATAAAAAAAATAAATAAATTATAACATTTTCTAATTAAATAAAAAAAACGAAAAATTATTTTTAAATGAAACCGATGGATAACTCATCGGTTCAAAATTTTTTTTGTCAGGATGTAATGATTACAAATATTTGTATTTTAATCTGAGTCGTTCGTTGTTTTAATCTGAATCGTTCGTTGTTTCAAAAAGTGTGCAAAAGCATCAAAATTCGTGCTGGGCTGAAACCGATAAGCTATTGATCGGTTTCATCATTTTTTAATAATTTTTCATCGTTTTTAAATAATTTTTGATAATTTTGGAACCGATGAACGGTTGATCGGTTCTGTGGTCTGAAACCGATGAACGGCTCATCGGTTTGGATATTTTTCGAACTCCATCCCAAATTTGTATAGATTGTTAAATTTGTTTGATATTTTGTATATTTATAAAAATTTCGGTCTCAATTAAGTCCAATTCATTCTCATCCATGCACTACGTTTCACAAGTCTTGCGGGCATCCTACCTAATTAATTCTCTTCCACCCAATTTTGAAAATTTTTAACCGTTTTATTGCCTATTCCTAGGGGTGTCAATGGCACCCTTTTACCCGTTTCCCCGATCCGTACCGTATCGGATAAGACGGGTACGGATAAGATTTTTTTTTCGTAAACTTATCGGGTATGGGTAAATATTTTTTTTCGTTATCTAAATGGGTAAGGGTACGGGTAAAGCCTATTTCGTACCCGTTACCCGATCGGGTAATTATAAAAGAAAAATTATATATACTATATATATTAATAGACATTGAAAATAATACTTTAATTGGTTTACTTGCGCTTAGCATGATAAGAATTTTTTTTCAATAAAGTACTATGCATATGTCAAAATGAATGTATATATTTTAATATTTTATTTAATAAATAATAAAAATTATTATTATATTAGTATTACCCGTTATTTATCCGCTACTGTTTCGTTATCCGACAACCATAACGAGTAAGGGTAGGGTACGGGTAAAATAATTTGTAGCGGATACGGGTAAGAACAATTTTTAACGGATACGGGTATGAAAATACTTCCACCCAATCCTTACTGTACCCGTTGACACCCCTACCTATTCCTTTATAGAGTGATGCTACTAAGGTACTATGCATAGCACATATTGCTCCGTACTATGGATCCACATCTTTATTTTTGAAATCCAAATAGTCAATACAAACCGTTACACGCAATTACGGTCGCAGGATTAGTATCATGGTTGGTTCTGTCAGTTTCTTTCTAGGTGGAGCAGTTAATGCCGGGGCCATTAATATAGCAATGCTTATTCTTGGTCGCATTTTACTAGGTGTTGGCATCGGTTTTGGTAATCAGGTAATTAAAAATTAGGGCTATGTACCGGTATGTACCAGTACTAGCAGATTCTGGTACCAGAATACCAGATGAATTGTGAGGTTTTGTACTGGTATGTACCAGTACTAGCAGATTCTGGTAATCCTCACTAATTAGAATTGAATAAAATAAATAAAAAATAACGGGGAATTTCACGTATGTCCCTCAAAAACCTCAAAATTATGTTCCTTCTCTGAAATTCATAATATCATATCCGCCCTTCTAAATTTCAAATGAATTTTAATAGAAAACACAACAAATTGGGTAAATTTGTGAGGTTTTGAAATTTAGAGGGGTAAATATGATATGGGAATGCATAATTTCAGGTTTTGAGGGGTACAAGAAATTCCCCCTAAAAAGACTAGATAATACATAAAAGAACAGACAAACTACTGGTACATAGTAAAAAAAAAAAATAGAGCTAAAATACTATGATTTTATTTTAGACAAACATATAATTCTGAAGTAAACATTCCACTAACAAAATATATCATTTCATATCAACAGGCAGTGCCATTGTACCTGTCGGAGATCGCCCCATACAAAATTAGAGGGGATGTAAATCAGCTTTTCCAACTCACCACATGTCTCGGCATTCTTATAGCAGACATAATTAATTATTTCACTGACAAAATTCATCCATGGGGATGGCGCCTTTCTCTCGGCCTCGCTATGGTACTGGCAACTATGATTTTCGTTGGTGGGTTGTTTTTGCCAGAGACGCCTAACAGTCTTGTTGAACAAGGGAGGCTTGAGGAAGCACGGATAATTTTGGAGAAGGTGCGTGGGACCCACAAGGTCGATGCTGAGTTTGAAGATTTGAAGGAAGCTAGTGAGTTTGAAGATTTTCGTCAGTTTTTTTTTTTTTTGAGGTGAGGTGTTGTCAGTTATATATACTGGTTTTGATACATTACAAATCATGTGGTATGGTTAGTTGTTCATTTCATATGAAATTGTAAAAGATATGTGAAATTGACTGTCCCTGGTTTTTTTTTGTCAGAAATCTCTTGGAGCCACGCAACAGGCCGCAGCTTGTGATTGGTGCACTTGGGATACCGGCATTTCAACAATTATCAGGAATGAATTCTATATTGTTCTACTCACCAGTTATATTTCAAAGTTTGGGTTTCGGGTCAGGTGCAGCACTATACTCATCTATTATAACTGGTTCGATGCTTGTTGTTGGTGCACTTGTCTCCATGTCAGTTGTTGACCGGCTTGGGAGGCGATTTTTGTTCATGGGAGCCGGAATTCAAATGATCGGTTCTATGGTAAGGATTGAAGTAGTTATAACCTTAAATTTAGGGTCCATGCTGCATATTTCCCAGGAAATTTGCAGCTTGGCCTCTGCTTTTGCAAGGAATCATAATTTCAATAACTTTTTGTTTGTATTTATTTTGCAGGTAGTGGTGGCTATAACACTAGCTCTAAAATTCGGTACAGGAGAGACTCTATCTAAAGGCGTAGCTGTTCTTCTAGTCATTGCCATATGTCTTTTTGTGGTGGCCTATGGCTGGTCGTGGGGCCCGCTCGGCTGGCTCGTACCGAGCGAATTATTCCCGCTTGAAGCACGATCTGCTGGTCAAAGTGTTGTTGTGAGCGTCAACCTCTTTTTCACTGCTGCCATTGCTCAATGCTTCTTAGCTGCACTATGCCACTTGAGGTACATACCGGTCATTACTAAACCTGGCGAAATAGTTTAAATGTACTGTACCAGTTTGTACCAGTATTGTTAGAGATGCCAGAAAAAGTGCTCAAAGTGGTATTTTGCCTGTACAGTAATGACATAAATAGAAAATAATGGTATGATACATGATCTTAAATTAAAATTTTGTTTTCTTTATGTAGCAGTTGGTACCACCCATTTTTTAGTATATTCCAGTTAATACCAGCCTTATGTAATGATTAGCACATTTAATAAGAACATACAGGTATGGGTACTATTTGTTTTTTGGTTGGTACGAAATTTTTACACATACCATTTAAGCAGACAAAAAACAATGGTTCTGAAACAAGGTACGGTGTTTTCATACTTTTTGCGGGGCTAATTGTTATAATGTCAATCTTTATATACCTGCTTCTACCTGAGACGAAGCAAGTACCGATAGAGGAGATATCTCAACTATTCGAGAAGCATTGGTATTGGAAGCACATTGTCTCAAAGGATCCTAAGTTTTCACTCCAAAATCCAAAGCAATAATATATATGCATGCTTTGGCTGATTCATAACATGATTTTTGATTTATGAAACCAAGATCATAGAATCGAAATGTTAAAGAAATTGTATGCATTTTTCATTTTCTTTGGGAATTATGTCACAAGTCTTCTCTTTAAAAGTAGTGTCATTACAAAAATTGTATCAGACAGAAGGTATTACGTAAATGTTGCATGCGGTTAGTTCTTATGTTTTTATTTCGTTTCTTTTATATATCCTGAGAAAACTTTTCTTTGCATTGATGATCTCTAAAATGCAAAATTGTGGTCATGTCATGTGTATTATTTAGATTGGTTTTATTTGTATGTGTTTATAGTATTGGAGGTGATAAAATGAAACATTCAATGAATATATTTTACAGCTAAGTATGAAATTCAGTAAATTTAAACATAAGAGCAGTAACTCATATAAGGAAAAGAATGAAAGTGTTTTTGCAAAAGTTGACATGTTAGAATTTGGTCCGAAATTTTTATTAATATACAAAAGAAACAATAAATTTGACAATCTATACAATTTATTTATGAAATTTACAATCTATCCAAACCGATGACATTGTCATCGATGACAATGTCATCGGTTTCAAAAAAAGCTAGAACCGATGATACTGTCATCGGTTTAAGCCAAGCACGATTTTTTATGCTTTTTGCACACTTTTTGAAACAACGAACGACTCAGATTAAAATACTGTTTGTAATGATTACAGAGTTGCGCAAATTTTTGTTAATTTTTTTTTAAAAAAATAGAAAGACAATAATATTTTCTGTATTTACCTAGAAATGACTTTTGAACCGGGATCAATAATTCAGATTCAAAGCATTTTTATTTTTTTTTCTAATAACACAAAGAAATATTTTAATTTTTTTTACGACCATGAAAAATCCGATCTGAAAAATATTGATCTGGGTTATTTGTTTAAGTCTTTCTAATAAATCAAATTATATGGTATTCTATCTAATTTAAAAAATATATAAAAATATTTCTAATATTTTAATAAAAAAATAAATAAATTATAATATTTTCTAATTAAATAAAAAAATTTATTTTAAATTAAATTTAGATGAAAATATTATAATTTTTTATAATTTTTTATTTAATTAGAAAATATTATAATTTATTTATTTTTTATTAAAATATTAGAAATATTTTTATATATATATTTTTTAAATTAGATAGAATACCATATAATTTGATTTATTAGATAGACTTAAACAAATAATCCGGATCAATTTTTTCAGATCGGATTTTTCATGGCTGTAAGAAAAATTAAAATATTTCTTTGTGTGTTATTAGAAAAAAATAAAAATACTTTGAATCTGAATTATTGATCCCGGTTCAAAAGTCACTTCTAGGTAAATACAAAAAATATTATGGTCTTTCTATTTTTGAAAAAAATAAAAAGTTAACAAAAATTTGCACAACTCGGTAATCATTACAAACAGTGTTTTAATCTGAGTCGTTCGTTGTTTCAAAAAGTGTGCAGAAAGCATAAAAAATCGTGCTTGGCTTAAACCAATGACATTGTCATCGGTTCTAGCTTTCTGAAACCAATGACATTGTCATCGGTTTGGATAGATTGTGAATTTCATAAACAAATTGTATAGATTGTTAAATTTATTATTTCTTTTGTATATTAATAAAAATTTCGGGAATCTGGTGGCATACCTTATTTCTTTGCCATTTATTTTTCAAATGAAAGCAACTACTAATTGGCATGTTATACTTTTACTGGCAATGACTATTGAATTGAATTCAAATTTATACCAGTCAATTCTGTACCTGTCAGTTTTATTTCAGTACCCCAATCAAGTACAGTTTATCATACTCTAGTGTGAAAAAAAAGGGTTTCTTTCCCATTCAAACATTGGTTTATATGGATTAAGAATTGTCTTTTGTCAGCAAAAATGAAAATAAATAAATAAATCATGTCACTGTCTAAATTACACTCTTTTGACTTGGTTTTAACCAGTGTTTTAATATTCGGTTCTTATGCGGTATGCTGAAGGCTACGGCCGCATATTCGGATTTATATATGTGGATTTTAAAATGAGAATTCATATTAATTTGTATGCAAATTAAGGAAGTATCGATCTAATAAATGATTGATTTTATATCAGAAGCCGAATATGCGACCGAATATGGGGATATCTGGCTGAATGTGCGGAACCGAATACCGACTATTAGGCCGAACATGCGACTAAATTTTCGAAACTGCATATTGTACCGAATACTCATTTTCTATGCAGATTCCAACCGAATACAAATATTCGGCCGAATAGACTGAATTTTAAAACACTGGTTTTAACTGTTATTGATGATTGTTTCTTTTAACAGCTGTTACTCAGCTTCCAAAATTCAACTTGCTGTGGTAGTAGCTGTCAATTCTATACCTGTCAGTTTTAATTGACTTTTGTTAGCAAAAATGAAAAAAATATCATATCACTGTCTAAATTACATTAATTTAGTGTACATCATGCCCTCTTTTGACTTGGTTTTAACAGTTGTTCCATATATAGCTTCCAAAAATTAACTTGTTGTAGTAGTAGCCCATCAGTCAGTTAGGATTACAGAATTTTTTTTTATAGATATTAATATAAAATAGTATATGGTATTAGAATGAGTACCGTAGGTTTTAGATGCCATAGACGTAATCGTAAAAAAAAAAAAATTCAGATCCATTATATATATCAAACACCACGGACATTACTTGACTTGGCCACATAGAATCCAAACAATTCAAAGATTGGAGCCGAAAAAAAAAATTTAGATCCATTGTTTGGAGCTGAATTTTCTTTTACAGTTCCATCTATACATCAATATATTAGAGCAATCATTTTAATACCCTGTATTATTTTATATTAATTTCTATAAATAAAAATTCTATTAGGATTACAACAAAAGTCTCAATTCATCTTCTTATGTTACAATCATATGATTTGTTTTATTATACATTAGATGTACCCCATGTTTTACAAGATAACTGTAAAGCCACATACATGAAAGCACTCACAACATATATTTCTTGGGCTCAGAAGCATTAATTTCACAAAATATAAAGCCTGAAACTTATGTTGTTTATTTCTTCTAATTAACCTAATTAGTCTAATTAGTTTGTAGATAATTGCACTAGTTTGTCTTTGTAGAAACATTGTGTATGCATCTAGTTGCAAACCAGCTCACATTTCTCAAAGGACTTCAGGAAATCAAGGGCAGCATCCTTTGCCTTTGTGGGCGGAGGTGTTTCGGTCAAAATCGGCGTGAATTCGGCCTTCCACTCTACTGTGCACTGCTCTGTTTCCTTCCCGGAAACCGGCATGAAGGTGAAAGTGACCCGATATGGATCGTACAATTTGTGAAGCTGCCCGTCAACCACCTGGTATGACAAACAACGCCCAGGTTCCACCTTCTCTATTTTTTGTATCGATTCTTTTACGAAGTCATGCAGTGCTACATAAATCATGTGCAATGTTAATTTTTTTTTCTTAAAATTCTAATTTCACAAGCAAAACGACATGTCGCACACAGGGAGAGATGCTTGATTTTCATCAAGGCAGGGTAAGAAATTATCAAATTGGATTCAAACCCATTAGATAATCAAGTATTAGATAAAACATGATAAAAAAAGAAACAAAATAGTATTTTTGTATTGATTCTTTTACTAAGTTGTGCAGTGCTACATAAAATCATGTGCAACGGTAATTTTTTTTTTTGTACTTGCAATTTCACATGCAAATTCATAGTATTAGTAATACTACTGTACTTACGTTATTATTAATACATATTAATGATACTCCAACAAATGAAAAACAGGAATGTTTTTTTGCACATAAAACAAACTATACCTTTTAATTTTCTGAACAAAATCTAGTTCATCCTATACTCTTGTGCTTTTTTTGTTACCAACATTTTTTGCTTACTATATATAGTTTTCTTGATGAGTAAGGCTATGATACTGTGCATGATTCAGATCGGTCCATCCTATAATTTTATATCTTCATTGTCAAAGTTTAAATAGACAATTGAGACCGCTCAACATGATTTCTATATGAAAATGACTAAGTGTTACATTTCTTTTAAAAACTTTTAACTATTTTTCTAGACATGTATAAAATTACTAATTTCGAATGATTCAGAATTGGCCTCTATACACTTTCATATAGGGATTATGTTAAACGATTCAGATCAACTATTTGGACTTTGAAAACAGAGATATGAAATCATAGTATAGATCAGTGTGCCCTATGCATATTCAATTAAATATAGAAGAATTTGGTACCGGGTCCAAGCTTGAAGAGCCTCAAGGTACCGGGACTACCGTCTCCAGTGATGTATTCAGCACTGGAGAGCATCAGTGGATCAACCTTTGACAACTTTTCATTGCTTGTCAACACCTCCCATGCCTTCTGTGCACTCATATTCAGTACAATTTCTCCTCTCATGGTCTCTATGTTCTCCATCTCTCTCTTCCTCTCTCTAGATATTACAACTTTTCTTTAGTTCTCTTGTCTGTATGATGCTAGCTTCATCCTATTATATAGGGGTAAAAAAAATGTGGGTTGATTGTAATTTGATACAAATTCAGAATACTTTTAGATAAGTGTCATTTTTAATTCATTGCATACGTAGGCTAAATTTTAAAAAATTAACTAGATTGATTGCCTAAGATATTTAGGCCAAATATTCTCGAATCTTAGTATTTGGGTGGAGGCGAATGATGAAAATTCCAATCATTCTTTTGACTTCATTAAAAAAATGAGAAAAAAATAGAGTCATCAATCATCATTGCCTTTCAAGAATCAGTTCTCTATTTGGTCAAAAAAGAAAAGAAAAAAGAAAAAGAAGGAACAGAAGTTCTCTGTTTGTTCTTCTGTGGCATTTGCAACATTGCATTTTGTGCAGCTGGTAAAACTAACATTACAAGTATATGCATTAGTAGCATAGCATATGACATGATAAATGAACTCCAAAAACATTTGATATGATCTGCACAAAATACATGTAATAGGAGCATAGCAAATGACATGATAAATGAACTCCATAAACATTTGATATTTTGAAAAGGAGCAATTGAACCAAGAATTGATAAAATACTCTGAAGCAACATAACACACTAACAAAAAAATAAATGCAATCATACAAGATACATAAACACCAAATTAATAGATAAGCTACACTTTGTTATCCATCTCCAATTTTACACCAAAGTTATTAATTTCCACAATTTAATTCTCCATTCAACGTCTGACAGTAAGAGACCCAACACAGAGAGAGCGATTATTTCCATACCGATTTCCGTAAAAAACAAAGGGCCACAAATTGGACGGACCCACATTTCAGTGATACAGCATGATTTTTCCTTTTTCTTCCTCTGATGGAGAAAACAACAAGTACATGTGCACTTATTACATGCACCGAGGGAAGTGGACCTGGCCCACATAGCCTCCGCTCATGGCCCGCTTGACATTGGTCTCAAACAATCTAGGGCTGTCTCGGAGTACTGCCGCTGCCTCATGATTTAATGGATCTTCATCATTTGGTTGCTACAGTGAACATAAAAAGAAATGTTATATACTTATATTGGTATAATAATCTCAAGTATTTGATGCCCATATTTTTGGTGAATTTCAACATAAACACCGCCCCACACTAAATTTTGTTAATATAGTATGTTAGCCAAATTGAATTTAAACTTTTAAATTTTTTTTAATTTTTAAGCAAGCTGATACTATGTTAACCAAAAGGACGCACTGTATCTATGCTTAGATTAATTCGTAAGCTAGACTAGTCACAATAGAAAACAAGAAAATAGAGAATTGATGAGGTAACTGGTACAGGGTGGTATCAACTGGTAAAAGACCATAACATACAGTTAACATATTTATAGAAGGAAAAAGGAAATGAGAAAAATACCGAGAAAAGGAGGTTCAAGCCATAAATAACAGTGTTTATATTAAGCACGGGTTTCCAATCTTCACGCAATATGTTTAGACAAACATTTCCTTCCAGATCTATATTTGGATGGTATAGCTGTTATCAGAAAAATCAACATTAAATACAATAATTTTTGCTATAGTTCATGTAAAACACTCAAAAGTGCCAAAAATGAAATAATCATGCATTTCTCTTTGAATGGAATGCAATTAAGGGTTCACAAAATTAATGAAAATGCATGTGGCACAAAATACAAATCAACAAATAAAAGATATATCAAAATTTTAACTATGTACACTACAATTACAAGAATTAACGAATGAATTAAAAGATATATCATCATTTCTCTTTGATTGAAATGAATGTTCTTTTCAATGAATCAAGAATCAAAATCCCTCTCCATAACTGTTACAAGTAATTCAAATTATCCCTTTTTTCCGTATAGTTCCCAATTTACCAGTGGAACACTTCCATAACATTAACAAAGGAAGGTAATCATGATATTATTTCCATCTTTTAAGGGGCATAAGAGACATTTTTTTATGTCCCGAATGAACATACATAAAACTATCCCTAAATTAAAGAATAAAGAACAGAGTATAGAAGAGAGAGCATAGTACCTTGGTCTTGCACTTCACTTTCGGTGGTTCATGCGGGTATGAAGGAGAGATCTGGAAAGTAAAGATAAAAGTACCTCCTCTGCAAATATAAAAATTAAGTAAGAAATAAATTATAGCATAAACTAAAATACAATAGCTAAAGATAGAGGATGTTTTCTTTTGGGCACAATATATTCTTCATTTTGTTAATATTATAGTTTCTCAAAATTGATAAAATGCACAAAAAGATAAGAAAAAAAGAAATTAATAACTTACAAGTAATAACCTTCATCAGGCTTGATGCTGATTTCAAAACTCATCAAATCATCTTTCCCATTTGGGAAAGAAATTTTAGTTGTATTAGGTAGATTTAACTCACTAATATCTGCACCAATTTCAATAACAAACAATCTTAAAACAACAAACTTTTGATTTTTTTTTTCAAAAACAAAAAAAACAAAAAACTTATCAAAATTTAAACCTTTTTGGAGGTGTATTAGATAGGTTTAAGTCACTAATATCTGCACCAATTTTCAATAACAAACAATCTTAAAACAACAAACTTTTGTGTTTTTTTTTTTCACAAAAAAACCCAAAAAACTTATCAAAATTTAAACCTTTTTGGAGGTGTATTAGATAGGTTTAAGTCACTAATATCTGCACCAATTTTCAATAACAAACAATCTTAAAACAACAAACTTTTGTGTTTTTTTTAACAAAAAACCCAAAAAACTTATCAAAATTTAAACCTTTTTAGAGGTGTATTAGATAGGTTTAACTCACTAATATCTGCACCAATTTTCAATAACAAACAATCTTAAAACAACAAACTTTTGTTGTTTTTTGTGAAAAAAACCCAAAAAACTTATCAAAATTTAAACCTTTTTGTAGGTGTATTAGGTAGGTTTAACTCACTAATATCTGCACCAGTTTTCAAAAATAAACAATCTTAAAACAACAAACTTTTGTGTTTTTTTTCTTAACAAAAGACCCAGAAAACTTATCAAAATTTAAACCTTTTTGGAGACGCAATTCACCAGGGCTCTGTTTCTTCACAGTTCTTCCTGCTGCATTGGCCGCCTCCTCCCTCTTCTGACCCTTAATTTTGAATAAATTTATCATCTTTTCCTACAAAAATCAACAAAGTTGCAAACTTTATATGAAATTAACAAAAAGAAACTCTGATTAAAGCTTTAATCTTCCAACCAATTCAAAAATTGACACAAACCAATTCAAAAATTCGTCGATCGGCGAGCGAAGGTGATTGGAGAGAGAGGAAGAAGAAGAAGAAAGGAATTATGAATTTGTGATCAAATAAATTGAGAGAGAGAGAGAGAGAGTAGACTAGTGCAATTATTGGTGCACTCCTTTTCAATCACTTTTTTTTTTTTTAACCTTTTTCTCGATTCCACTGTGCTAATTTTATCCGAGACCTATTTTGCGATTACTTCTTTAGAAAGATTCAGCATGAAAAACATTACCTTAGGTAACATAAATTTTAACCTCAGATCTGAACCGTCCAATTCGCGTGTGTCACCTCGAACAGGATCGAATTCTAATCGAACGGTTCAGATTTAAATTCAAATATTGTTATACCTCAGAGAAAACAGACTCGTCTAGAAATAGAGCTCGAGAAGTCGGAGAATTATATCTGTGGGCCCCATACGTAAGTCGGTCATGCAGTAGCGTGAGAGTCTCTTGCGTAGATTATCTATAATGAATTTCGTGAAACGAGTCACTGAAAGCGGATCCTCTGGCTTTTCGGTGAGTGGTAAATGGTAATTGGTCTTGACCAGCTGCTGCATAATAAACACACAAAGATTGTTACATAAAAATAACCTACTCCAAAGTCCGTCTACTTTCTGAGATAAACTCAATAGTCTATACGCCCTGTGTCGGGGACCCACATATTAGTCAGATTGTTGTAATAAACCGGGTTCATTGGAAAATATCTCTCTCTCGGATTAGGCTAACGCGCAGTCTTGCATTTCTTTACTACTATTTACCTCGAAAAAAAAAAACAATCAAGGAAGCAACGCAAAGTAAACCCTAGCATCTCTCTCTCTTTCTCTTCGAATCTCGCGATATTTCTCAATTGAAAGCGGCATTGCGACTCTACTGAAGGATAATTCTGCCTACTTCGCATAAGGTCTATTTCATACTTTTGTGTTTTAAACCCTAATTTATTGCTCACTAATTTCTTCAATTTGGGTTTAGTTGTTAGTTTATAGTTTATACCACTAATTATTGAGATTAAGTTACTTACTAGTTAATAAACTGTCAAATTGTTGCTCCGTTCCCAATTTAATTGATGATCTGGCTTATCTTCTCAATTTGAGAGCAGATTTGTGCTCAGTTTATACACTCCATACAAATTTGTGCTCAATTTATTGTTTTCTGTGAATTTTGTTGATATGCAACTAATACTGATTTTGTAATATAGATGGCTACTAAACCCCCGACAGTTGCTACTATTGCTCTTACTGAGAAAAAAATGGACATGACTCTGGGTACACTTTTTTTTACTAGTCTTTTCTAAATTTTGTTTTTCTTGTATTACTGATTTGGTTTGTTTAGGGTTGGTATGTATTAGCTTAGCACTCTTTTATGCTTAGTAGTTCTCTTGATGTAGAAGGTTGTTTGATATGCGTGTTTCATATTGTTGCTTTTGTAATGTCTGGACGGGTACCAGTAAACTCTGTCAAATGAAATTGGTGGGCTTTAGTCCACTTTTATAAAAAAAAAATACTAATCTTTTCTAAATACTCCGACTAATTGTATTTTCTATTTCCTATATCTAGGTTTTATTTGTCTTTTTTTGAGAATTCTGTCTGAGTTGAGTTTCATTGGCACAAATTAGTTTTGAGTTTATTTGTTGATGTGAAAAACCCTATACCAGAGGATTATATTGTAACCTAGATTTGGACTGTTTGATTGATTTGAGTTTGTATATACTTATATTATCACTTTTTTTCGTTTTTTTGTAGATGAGATTATAAGCATGTCGAAGAAGAAAAATACTGTCAAAGGGAGAGTGCCGCAAAGGGCTCCAGTAAGATTACATTTTGATAGTGTTTGTTTGAATCATATCTTTTTTTGTATATATATCATCTAAGTGGTATGAAATATACTATGATGTCAGATTAAAAACAGAGTCTTTCAAAATGGCGGGCCACCTCCAAAGGGCTTCAAAGCAAGGCAATTTAGCGACTCTAGGTCTGCAATGAGACAAGTAAGGCCTTTTCTTTAGTTTTTGGTACCCAACTGGCCAAGTCCAGTACCGGTACAGGTATGTACCCTGTACCGGTCTATTTTTTTTTTCTTTGATTTGCATTTATAGGACTTAATAAGTTGTGTATCCTTTACTGTTTAATCTTATTAAAATTGTTGTTTTTAACAAATCATAAAGGGAGTGCTTGCACAAAGGAGGACAAATTTTAACGGCAAAAATAATTTCCCGGCAACTTCCAACATTGCAAAGAAGGCAGCAGCTGCACCGATCCGCTCCAGGCCTGTCAGATGGAACCAGCCAAGGTACCTACTCCTTTTTTTTTTTTTTAGTTCTTGGTGAACATTTCTATGCAATTTGAATTCTCGATTCGCTAAATATTTATTTGGTTTTGGTTGAATATGTAATATTTGGATCACAGGTAAACTTAATCCAACTCTGGAAAAGGCACCATGGAAATGCTTTGATGTAACTTACAAGAGCTACTAACTGGCATTAATGAATGAGAGAATACTAATTAAAGAAGTCGAGAAGACCTGTAAAAATTCAAATCCTAATCAACCGGCAATGGGACGAAATTATAATTTCGGGCTTGAATTGACTGGCTCTTACTTCTGATTTTTTGCCAAGAAGTAACGGAATTGAATTAATAACCGTGGAAGAATCATATGGTCGAATATTCAAACTGAATTATTATTAACCTATCACAGATAATAGTTTCCATGTATTACTTTGACTGATTGCCGTCATGGGCCTGAGCATAACCTAGATATTAGGCCTCAAAAAGTTTAATGGGTCATACCCCGATTTTAATTCCGCATTCAATCTGGGCCTGAGTATGACCTAGATACAACCTAATTGGACATGAAGAGAATGAAACCTGTCTACATGTGACCTTCCAAGAGTACTTTAGAGACTATGAAAGCCCGCTTTATTGTGTTGATTTGGTGGTTGATCAGATGAGATGATGAAATGAGGAAAAGTGCACAAGGCGTTATATACGTTAATTACTATGATGTACATTTATTTAGCGAGTCTAAAGATTAGGTTTCTATGAGAATCGCAAGTAGTAAAATGGTCGTTAAAAAAGAGGGGTCATAAATGGTTGGAAGCCCTGTTTGTAAAAGTGCACATGAGTTGTGTAAAAAGCCGATTATTCGGCAGAAGGTGAAACACGAGTAGCAATCTGTCTTTGAAATGTTGTTGAGTTGTGGTATGAGATGCACATGAGTTCAACTTTGGTGGTTTATATAGCCTTGCTCAAGTCTTACCAAAAGAGAGAATCTATATTAGGCTTTATCATGTTAAAGTTCTTTTGAGGTACTTTTGAATTCACTTTGTGATGGTAAGTAATTTTCAATTGGTAACTCCGGCAGAGTACCTATGTATACTTTCAACTATTTTTTTTACATGTTTTATGTGAAACTTCTGATTAATGTATGTAATTTTTGGTTATGCAGGGTTGCGCCTGCTCCAGTTCATAATGTAGTGATGTCTAATGGACCTGTCAAGTTTGAAAATGGAAAGGTAACTCTTTTTGCACCTAATAATTTGTACTGGGCTTTTCCACTGTTTAATGGGCATTTAATTTTTATACAAATTGTAATAAATTGCAGAAGCCACATACTATGGATGCACTGTTTTCAAGTATGCAGAAGCAGAGGAGGAGAACCAATAATCCCCAGCTGACAAGTGGGCTCATCATCAACACTAACCGCCAGGTGTTGCAACAGCCCCGCCCCCAGCAGCAGCAGCAGCAACCATACCGGCAACAGCAGTATCGGCAACAGCAGCAGCAACCATACCGGCAACAGCAGAGGCGGCCTTACCGTATGCCCCCTGTCTATAAATAATTACAATGGCTCTAGTTGCCTTTCCTTTAGTATCTTTTTTTTTTCCAGGTAATTTCAGATTATGACCAATGTATCAAAACATTGCGCTTGAAAATTGTTGGTTGTTTTGGTTTACTAGTTTGTCTAGTTGGAATCTACGCAACTAATAAAGTGAATAGTACAATGTAGATGTAAATTGTCTATTCTCTGCTGCTTGGTTCTTACTAGATTTTTACTGCTGCAAGTGAATTTCTTTTTTGTAGTGTGATGTAGAAATTAATATGGAATGAAATTGGTGGAATTAGCTGTGTTAGCTATTTAGTTTCAGGTAAAGGCTGTCAAATTGGTAAATATTTTAACAGATCAGTTTTGTCTTCATGCAGTGCATGAACCATATACATTGTTGTTTTGATTCTGTAGTTTGTGTACTGTGTGAATCCAAAACTGCTCTGTTAAAATCTTTGCCTGTCAAATTGGTAATTCATTGCAATTTGAGTGAAATCTTTTACTTTGGGCCTTTGGGGTAAAGAATTTAGAAGAGCAGTTTTACCTTCATGCAGTGCATGTATCAGATACAATCTTGATTCTAGAGTCCATATGTTGTATGAAACCAAAAACCCTTTACTCTGTGGAGGGCTGAATTGGAAATTTGCAAATAAAATCATTTTATTAAAATGAGAGCATCATAATTAGGTCACAATGTATTAGTGGAAGCATATTCCTAGTTGCTGGAAATGAAGCAATTCCAGCTCTTGTTTTCCAGCCCAAATGCCAAAAGGGATGGTGGTTAGATTTGAAATGATAGGTGCATGCATGTGTTGTATACACTGGTGCCAGCTCTATTTGAAAGGTGGTACCTGTTTCTTGTTTAGAATTTGTTTGTTAGGAAATCAGAGACAAAGTTTGAGGTCATGAATTGGGGAATCAGATTTTGGTTCCCACTTGCACATGGCACTATCCAATCAACAGAGAGGCCAGTACAACTCACATTAAGATAACAATAAAAGCATCAATAACTAACATTAATTGTGAATCTATGAAGGTTCTTTCTGTGTTCTGTCTTTCCAAATTGGCAATTGCCATGGCCCCCAGTCTAGATGGAAGTCCAAATCATGTTCAAATTAATGTAAATAAAATGGTTTTTTGTTATTAATTAATAGTTGTATACCTCTTATTTATATTATTATTATTGTTAAGAGGAGGGTTCAAATGCCTCAATTTTAGAGTTCGGATCACCCTAGGTACCCGACTCAAGCAAATTGAAATTCACGGCTCATGATTGTTCTTTTTAACTTGGTATAAATCTCAAAGCATAAATAATACTGCCCCCTTGCGCTATCCTCCTGGAGGTACCGTTTTGAATTAATCTGAGCTGTGCGTTTCAATTTGCCTGAGTCAGGTACCTGAGAGTATTTAGATTCTCAATTTTAAGTTCTTAATGTTTAAAAAAATAAATTTATGATGGAGACAAAAAAAGAGAGGCATTGGAACTATCCTCTTTTGTTAATTTTGTTATTGTTATTATTAGTATTATTATTGGTATGAGTGAGGTTACGGTGATATGCATATTACAAATCAATTCGTACTATGACTTTATAATCTTGATTTTAAAATTTGAACAATTTTTTTTTATTAGTAAAAACATCATTATTTGGATGATCAAGGATCTTTAGATTTTTATCTATTTAAAAGTTAGTTAATATATTCTAAAACATATTAAAGTTGACCTCCACATGCATTTTCATGTGGACATTATGTTGAGCAATCAAATCGATTGTTTGAACATTTAAAATGGAGAGATGCATTTATAATACAGATCGATGTGTACATACGTAGAGTAGAGTTAAAATGCACCATTGGTTTTGTGATTCGAACATACTCCACAGCTATATCTCTGTTCTCGAAGTTTAAACAGTTGATCAAAACAACTCAACAAAATCTCCAAATTGAAATGTTCTTAAAGACCAACTTTTATATTTTTTAAAAATATTTTACTATTTTTTTAGATGGTTACAAAATCATTTTTTGTAGACCACCTAAAAATAATAATTTTGTACCTATTTAAAAATATAGTAAAAAAATTTCAAAAAAAAATATAGACTTTGGTATCTAAGTACATTTTTAGTATTGAACAGTTTGAATTTTAAAAACAAAATTATAAATACAAAATATGATTGGAACACCAAACCAATGATGCAATTTAAACCCTACTCATATACATACAAGTTATCACCATAACATCACTCTATTAATTAGTATTATAATCATTCTTAATGAACTAAGGAAGCATTGTCATGTGAAGTTTGCTTGTTTCATTGAACGAGATTTACGCGGCAATGTTAATTTATAAATAAGACACGCGTTGATACTTGACCACCTTACCTAGTCCTTCCTTTATTATTTTTTTATTTTTCCTAATTAGTATCTCACAGGAATCTTCTTTGCTTTTCATTAAACTCTCTCTGACTCTGTCGGTGATATTTTAATTTCTACTGTCCATATATTAATCTTCTTATACCACGTCTTATACACCGTCTCACTGATTTGTGGGCCCTATTTGTTTCTCAGCATTACTAGTAACTTGTTTAAGAAACAATGGTTCGGATGTTAAAATATAAAAAAAATTGTTGACTGGTTCATTATTCTAGGCCATAATTTTGCTGAGTCCATATCCTCTGAGATATCTCAATTTTTGCGTGACCGACGTGTCCGGTGCCTATTCGGGGAGACGTAGGGGCCAGTTTTATTTGAGCTTTGAGATTCGTGCAGAACGTATTTGAACGATTAAAATATTCCAAAAAGTCACGCAAAGTTTGAGATATCTCAGAGGATGCGAATTCAATTTTGCTTCCGTTTTTGGTATTCTTTCTGTGGCAGGAATGTTGTAGTACTATGTGCAACGTTTTAATTATGGTATTAAAAAAATATAAATAAAATGTTTGTTGTTTCCAAGCACAGTGACAACTCAATGATTCGGAAAAGATTTGGCGGGGTAAAAAATTCGTGATTCGGATATAATTCGAAATGATTCGGTACAAGAAGGAAGCAAAAAAAATAAATGTTTTTTTTCACATTTTTATCGCGAATAATTCGTGATTCAAGTTTTATTCGCAAATAATAAAACACATTATATATTTTTTGGCATTTTATTCGGACTTCGGTTTGAAAACGGTAACAAAATAAATTAAACATGTGTTATTTGCGAATATCTCGTGAACGTTGTCACAATGTTTCCATGTGCTCTCTGAATTCGTATCTTTTGAGATATCTCACATAAATATATATATTTTTTAAATGTTTTCATCTTTAATTCCTTTAAAAGCAACTACGACTTATATCATAGTTTGTGATTGCAATGAATATACTTCTCAAAATATTACGTTGGCAATTAAACAAGAATAGCTATGTAGATTTGAAAAAAAAAATATATATATATATATAGGTATTAAAATCTCTGTTTGAATTCTTTTTGTATCTGCTTTACAGTTGACTCGCAACATAAAATGGCACATATACTCGGCTTGTAGAACCTGGTTCAAAACTTAATAGCTGTTCTCGTTTGGGACCTCGTGCAAGAAATGGACCCCACATCAGGGTGGGGCCGCATTCTCAAACGGTATTCATAGGTGCCGGCTATTTCGGTGTACCGTGGACTCGGTCTAAGAAATTGGCTCTTTCCATTTGTAAGTTGTAACTGTTAATATATTATATTTCTGTTTTAATTATCAGAAAATTATCAACATATAATTCTTTTTAATTTTAGTGCGTATAATTTTTATTATTTTTAGACCACTTGATTTTATACTTAATTAATTAAAAAATATAAATTGTACATGTAAATGCATTGTTAGTGAAGTATATTGGTGTAAACAGTTTATATTATTTATTTGAAACCAATCTAATAGATTCTGGAGTTAAGCTTAATAAGAAACCTGATGTGTTTAAGAATATATTAGTCATTATAAACTGCAATTTTAGACATATTTATTTATAAAACAAATCTAAACATATTTAAGAGAGCTTAAGTACATTTTATTTAGAAAAAAAAATCATACTAACCATATACTGGAATGTCTACTCTTGAAAAAAAATAAAATAAAACATAGTAATCAGATGGAGTAGTGTTGAATAAAAAAAAAAATCAAAATTTTAACATATTATGATAAAAGTGAAATAAAAGCACTTCTTAAAACTTTATCTCAACATTAATTAATTGGAAGATAATTCGTATGATATACAGTATTTTGTGTTAATGTAGAAAAAATTAGGAGATTTTGTGAATTTCTAATTTGAGCCAAATTGGTCCGAATTTTGATTGAACAATTTGGGTTCTCTTTTTTTTTTTTTTTTGTAAACTTGACAGAAGCTGTTAAGGAGGAACAATTCATATTCCAAGCTTATATATTTAAAGGAGTTGCTAGATGATGATTAAAAATGTTAACAAAGCAGTTTTGACTTCATAGTGCAAACTATAGATAAAAAAACTGCATATATTAGTGCATCACTTGAAGCAAAAACTACTATGTTAACATTTTTACCTCTAGAAGAAGGATGTGAATTTCAATTAAAAAAGAAAACAAGCAAATATGAGCAAGCACACATACGATAGAATTTGTATCCTCTACATTAACTAAAAAAAAAGAATCTTTTCAATTAATGCCGCTTTTTATATCAAAATGTGTTCAGAGGCTAAATTTTATATTTTTTTGAAAAGCTTTTGCTATTTTTTTTAGATACGTACAAAATCACTGTTGTTGGACAGTTCAGAAATAGTGAAGTTGTACGTATCTAAAAAAATAGTAAACAATTTCCAAAAAATATAAAATTTGGTCTCTGAGCATATTTTAATATGTAAATCATATTGAACGGTTCGGATCAACTGTTCGGACTTTAATCATACGATTTTTAGAGACTTTGGATGGTGTACGATCCAAAACCATTTGGACCAAATCTTATTCCATTCTTAATAAAAAGAAAACAAGGAAACTTGAGCAAGCGCACATAGAGAAGGAAATACGTGACACGCCGTGACGTGACGTGACAAACACGCCGTGATTTGGTCACGTGACGTGACGTGACGTGATCAACTTTTTTTTTCACGTGACGTGACCAAAATGGTGGCGGATGATCACGTCACGCGAATGGTCACGTCACGCGTAGTCACGCCGTGACCATACGTGACGTGATCACACGTGACATGACGTGTCGTGACGTAAATTAGTCATGTCAATTTTTTTTATATTTTAACTTAAATTGTTAAAAATTTATAAAAAAGTTATAAAAAATTCTAAAATAAGTAAATAATGTTGTAAAGATTATCATTTTTAGGAAATGTTGCATCTGATATTACTTTAAAAATTCAAATTACAAACATTCATTAGACTAAACTAAAGAAAATAAAAATCAGTACTACATGAGTACCAATATCACTGAACTTACACTAAAATAAAAATATGAATACTCTATATATATATAAAAAGTTAGATACTCTATGTTTCATACCGTGACGTGACGTGACGTGATCACGTGACGTGACATGACGTGCCTGGTTCACGTGACGTGACGTGACGTATATTTTCACTAGAATGTAGTCACGTCACGCGAATGATCACGTCACGCGTCACGCGAGTCACGTCACGTAATCGACACACGTGACGTGACGTTCCGTGACGTGACTAGTCACGCCGTGACAAATTTCCTTCTCTAAGCGCACACAACAAATGCAACACCGGATCCACTGAAAACCGCATTTGCGTATCTTACAGTTTCCAAATACATCGCCAGATCTACGTTCTCTCTTCCTCTCTCTCTCTCTCTTCTTTCCCTCCTCCTCTCCCTCATTCCCTCTCCCTCTCTCTATAATCCATCCTTCCTTCTTTCCTTCCATTCCACCTCAAGATCTCTCTCTCTCTCTCTGAGGTTACTTCTCACTGAAATGTCAAAATCGATACTGGTAACGGGTGGAGCGGGGTACATTGGAAGCCACACGGTGCTCCAGCTACTCCTCTCCGGTTGCCACGTGGCCACCGTAGATAACCTCGATAACTCCTCTGAGGTGGCTATCTCTCGTATCAGGCATCTCGCTGGTGATTCTGGCAAGCATCTCTCGTTTCACAAGGTATATAAATATATATTCCTTTCTTAATTTGCCAAACTTGTCAGATTTGCCCTTGAAAAACCCAATTGAAAAGATAATTTCTTTCCTTTGAAGTAGTGACAAGACAGTGATTTTTGATTGAAACATGTTAAAAAAAATGCCAAAAACTAGTCACTACATTTTTGTATTTTGTGGTAATTTGGTAATTTCAGCTATGGTATGTGGTAATCTTGTAATTTCAAATATACTCATGATTTGCCCTTAAAAGACCCATTTGCAAAGCAATTTTCTTTCCTTTGAAGTGATGACATGACACAGTGATTTTTGATTGAATCATGTTCAAAAGAAAATGCCAAAAATGACCATTAATTTTTTTCTAGTAAAATTTGAAAGTTACCAAGGGTTAATGTGCAAAATATGAATTGGACCATGACCATGTGTTTTTCAGCTTGTGGTAATTTGGTAATTTCAGCTACAATATGTTGTAATTTTGTACTTTAAAATTTAGTCATGGCTCAATTCAACCAGGGTAAAAGGACCCAACTGCAAATCAATTTTCTTTCCTTTGAAGGAAGTGGTAACACTGATTTTTGATTTCATATTCAAAAGAAAATGCCAAAATTAATTTGTGGTAACTTTTGTATGTTGTGGTAATTTGGTAATTTCAGCTATTATATGTGGTAATTTGTAATTGCTTATTTTGAAATGTGGTAATTTGGTAATTTCAAATTTACTCATGGTTCAATTCAATAAGGGTGAAAGGACACAAATTAAGCTTCTTTTCATTTAATGCATCATCTACTCTCAGAGGAGGAAATCTGTAATTTTCTTATCTGCCCCTCAAAATAATTTAGTTTTGTATTTTGCTTCTGTAGATTGATCTAAGAGACAGACCTGCACTAGAAGCAGTTTTTTCATCAAAGAAGTAAGCTTTTCCTTTCTTGGATCGAAATAAAAATAAAAAAAATAAAATAGATATTGAGTAAATAACTGATAGTAAAATCTTCTTAAACTGTAGGTTTGATGCAGTAATTCATTTTGCGGGGTCAAAAGCGGTTGGAGAGAGTGTTGCAAAGCCATTACTTTACTATAATAATAATGTGATCGGAACTATTATTCTTCTAGAAGTCATGGCTGCCTATGGTTGCAAGAAGGTGCTCTTCCTTTGTTTTTTTTTCTACATTTTGAAGATTTTTTTACTTATCCCAACTATATCCGACGCTTTTGGGTGTATCAAAATATGGCTACTCATACCCCAATTTCTATTTTAACTCAATTAAATATTTTCAACACAGTTCAGAAAACTTGAAATCCTGCATCCTCAATGTCTATTTTTATCTTAGGTTGCAAATATGGTAATTCTTTTTTTTTTTTTGTAAAGGATTCAATAATGTTGGTGCTTAACCATTTATCCTTGATTTTGTTTTTTCCTCTCTTAAATTTAGTTGGTTTTTTCGTCATCTGCATCGGTTTATGGGTCACCAGATAGAGTACCATGCACAGAGGATTTCCCTCTTGCTCCTATGAACCCTTATGGTCAAACTAAGGTGCTTTTTCTCTCCTTATTTTGCGCTGTTCATGAATTCACGTATTTCACCTTAACATAATCTTAGATTAGTTACAATCTAATGTAGTGACGTTATCAATATCTACAAGGCTTGTCAAAAATACTCCAATTTAAAAAAAAAATAGTACAAAACCTAACCCAATTGTGCCTCCATTTATACATAGACTTGCCTTAACTGTTACCAAATTGCCTCAAATAACTTTATGTTTTTTACAATTATGCCTCCTTTGCAATTAATTTAAGTCTAAATGTAATCTCATTTAGCCTTATCAGGTTCCTTTCCAATTTCAAAATATGAGTGCAGTAAAAAAAATGAACACGAGAATTAATCTTATTATAGCAACCTTTTGAACTCAGCTTATGGCAGAAGATATATGCCGGGACCTACACCGGTCGGACCCGGAATGGCAAATAATGCTACTTAGATATTTCAACCCAGTAGGTGCTCACCCAAGCGGGTTATTGGGCGAGGACCCACGTGGCATTCCCAATAACCTCATGCCATATGTTCAACAAGTGGCTGTCGAAAGAAGGCCAACACTCACTGTTTTTGGAAATGATTATTCTACTAAGGATGGCACAGGGGTATATTATATTCTCAATTTTGTTAATTTATTTATAATAATTTTCTCTTGTACAATTTTCAAGATATAGTTTAACATATTTATTTCACAAATGCAGGTAAGGGATTATATACATGTAGTGGATTTGGCTGATGGACATAATGCTGCATTGAATAAGCTTTTTGAAAAGGACTCCAAAATAGGTACATCAATTAATTATTTTGTTCCAAAATTTCAGAAAGAATAATAAAATGTGCTGATATGAAAAGTTACTGTAATTAATAGGATGCGAGGCGTACAATTTGGGGACAGGAAAGGGTTCATCAGTCTTGGAAATTGTTTCTGCTTTTGAGAAGGCTTCTGGCAAGGTTTTCCTTTTATATTTAATAAAAAAAAATGCCAGCTGCTAATTATTAATTGTCTTACAACTGTTCATTTGATGTTTTACTTTATTATTTTTTCCTTTTGGACCACATTTCATGTGAGAAAAATTGTAGTTTTTAAATATAGTTTGAAAAATCTCTGCTTGTATAGAAAATTCCTTTGGTCTTTGGAGAGAGACGACCAGGCGATTGTGAGGTACTTTATGCTGCAACTACTAAAGCTGAGACACAATTGAACTGGAAGTAAGCATTTTTATTTTTTTTACTGTTATTGTTTCTGAAACCCTAATTTGGTTTCCTGCTTCTCATTAATTTTGATATTATGTTCTTTTTTTTTGTATATTTAGAGCAAAATACGGAATAGAAGAGATGTGTCGGGACCAGTGGAACTGGGCATGCAATAACCCTTACGGCTATGGCAAATCAGACACTAATGTAAAGAAACCCTAATTTTTCGACCACACAAAAGTAACATTAGTATGTTAACTAGCTAGTTAATTAATTAGTTGATTAATTATATACTTTTGTTCGAAATATATACAGACTGAGGATGAGATTATCAGCACTAAAACAAAGGCGAATGACTCATGGTTTAGCGATGTTTGTATTACTTCTTGAGCCGTCTCTATAGAAGCTACGATTTGTTGGTTTTTTCTTAGAGCAAAATTAATATTGCCTGCTATTGTATTTTATTGGTTATAGTGTAGTGGCTTGGCTATTATATTAGTAAGTAAAGTAATCAAACAGATATCCATTTATTGTTTTGATTACCCATTTATTTGATTCAATTACAAGGCATGTATGTGTTGTAGTTTTCCTGCGAGCATCGATTATTGTGCTAAGTGCTAACAGATTCAACTTTTGTAGACAACTTTTTAGTACTATTATTCAACCTAAAAGATCAGACTTACATTAGAATTATAATATTTTCCAAATGAGAGAAGGTGAGAACTGGAAAGAAGAGTTTGCATTGTGACCTGAGAAGAAAAGAAATGAATGTTTTTTACATGATTGACTTGATAGCACAAACATAAATCTTTACAAACACAAATATCTAGAGAGTGGCACTTTTCAAAAATTGAAGTATGATGCTTGAAAGCCCAAAATATATCTCTACAAAGCCCATAATGTTTACATCTCCATCAATCTGTACTGCACAAATATTTCTTATGGGCTTTGTGGGCCGCTTCAGCCGTCTTTCTCATCTATTCAGTATTAATCTCTCTCGTATTATTTTTCAGGTCTGGTATTTCTCTTTTTTAAAGGAAGTTGAAGATCGATCAAAACCGTTATCTCATAAATTGAGATAGAAATTTGTTCATAGTAATTAAACCAATTTTTTTAATAAAAATAAATGGAGATAAGTCTCATACCTTTTAAATTTTTATAAGATTTTTTGTTCGAATTTCAAATCTGTGATGTTCCACATAGAGAGGTTGTTCGGCAACAAGAGATTAAGCTTCCTTCAGGCTTAATCCGGTTTCTTTAACTTTCTTAGACGTTTAATCCTGCCGAATACCAGTTTCTTAGCGTGAATTAAGATAACCTTCTTTAGTCTCATTTTGTCCGGATCATAATCCTCAGCTTGTACCTTATTAATTAAGGCACCACTACCCCTTTAGCAATTCCTAAGCTTTCACCCACCGTATAAGGCAACCAAAAATTAAATCCTTAGCGCTCCTTCAACTCTTAATCTCTTATTGCCGAACAACCCCAGAAATATTTTCTTTTTGTTTTTGATTCACAAAGATTTAAGTTAATATTTGAGTAATAAACAGCTTTATATCTTCCTTGGGCTGTTACAAATTATCTCATCTCATCTCTACAGCGGTTTGAATGTGATTATAAGATGAAACTGAAGCTATGGTAAAAACTAGTGAACATCATTGACAGAATTATGGTAATTAGTAATTAAATACAATAATTAATCAGTTCAAACAATAGTTCCCTACATTAAAGCCAAATATAATCAGTTCAAACAACATTTCCTATTACATAGTTTCCTCGCTACATTTACTGATTTCTAAAGATAAAACTAACCTAAAGTAAAGCTTAGTTAATTAAGATGAACAGTCCTTGTTTATGTAGAAACCATGAACTCAAATGAATCGGCAGTTAAATAATTTTTCCTTAATTAGAATTTCCAAATAATTGAATGAATCCCCCTCCTCTCTGTCCCTAAATATAGCCATCTTTTTACACATTACATGATAATAAAAAAAAAAAAAAAACGAATCTCTCATATTTTCAAGGGGCTGTCATGGTGCCCTAGCACACTAAAACCACCTAAATCCAATTCAATTTCAATTCATTTATGAGCAAATAATCTAAAAACCAACAACAATTCAAGCCACATTGGTATAACAAGTGACATGAGGAAGCTATGCCCGAATGTCGACCAAGAGAATGCGCTTGAGACAGTGCTAGAGGTGCCGATACCCGAGGAAATGTATAACGGGCCCATCCCTGAAATGCACGCCTGGCTCAAATCTCAGGCATTTGACAAGGCATCTGAAACCGATGCCTGCGTTGTTGCACTAGACTCAAACGGTCCCTCTAGGTCCGCCGGCCAAATGGCACGCATATCTGAGATTCATATGCTTATGGTGCTCGGCACTCCACTCATTCCTTGCCCCATCCCTCATGACCGTGCCTTCTCCCGGTCCATCCATGATCGCTCCATCGTAAGAACTTCCTTGGCCTTTTTAAGAAATAAATTAATTAAACTTCTCAATTTGAGTGATTTATATATTGATTTGTATTTTAAAAATAAAAATAAAGCAAGCATCGACAGCGAGGTATATAATCCAGCAATACATAGCGGCAACAGGAGGGCAAGAGGCGCTGCAATCGGTGGAGAGCATGTATGCAGTGGGGAAGCTGCACATATCTACGTCAGCATTCCATACAGACATGGAGGAAGGAGGCATGCGACCGAAGGGAAGCGGTGAGTACGGCACCTACGTGCTCTGGCAGAAAAGCCCTGAGTTGTGGTACTTCGATTTAATATTGGCCGGTTGTATGCTCACCATGGGATGTAACGGCCACGTTGCCTGGAAGCAGTCAACTATCAAGCGGTCGTGCATCACCAAAGGCCCCCCACGGCCTCTCCGCCGATCACTTCAGGTAACTATAAAAACTAATTTAATTTGTTTGTTGAGTATAGGGTTCAAATGCCTCATATCTTTTATGTCACATTCGTGCCTCACATATTCTTATCTTCGTTTGTCAAAGTTCAAACAGTTGACCCGACCTGGTCAACATGATCCTTTATATTAAAATATGCTTGGAGACAAAATTATATATATTTTTAAAAATATTTTATTAATTTTTTAGATAGACACAAAATTATTGTTTTAGGATGGTCCAGAAACTTGATTTTGTACCTATCTAAATTAGATAGTAATTTTTTTTCAAAAACACATAAAATTTGATCCCAAGCACATTTTAATATGAAGGTCATGTTGGACGGTTCGGATTGACTGTTTGGACTTTAGAAACGGAGATAAGTATGTGAGGCATGAACAAAGTATATATGAAAGACATGAGGCATTTGAACCCTCCTCTTGTTTAATTACTTCCACTCATTAGAAACTGGCAGAATCCTTCACTGTCTAATCTTAATAAGCAGGGATTGGATCCACGAGCTACGGCCAATATCTTCTCCGGTGCGGTGTGCATCGGAGAGAAGACAATCAGCGAGGAGGAATGCTTCATCTTAAAACTAGACGCGAGTCCTGCGGCATTGCAGGACCGCAGCTCGGACGGGCTTGAGGTGATACATCACACCATTTGGGGTTGCTTCAGCCAGAGAACCGGCCTCCTCATGCAGCTCGAGGATTCTCAGCTTCTCTGCATGAAAAACCCTACCAGGCTTGGCCCCTCTCGTGA